>JAOWBL010000002.1:5582825-5610025 GCA_028564865.1 Zenarchopterus dispar
TGTGAAGAAGCAGGGAAACATCTAAAACCTGCAGGACTCTGGCCCTCGAGGACCAGGATTGGTGACCCCTGGTCTAAAGCAATACCTGGGTTACTGCTAGAGTTTATGGTCTTGAGCTGGAAGATTGTTCTTGTCAAACTGAAGCAGAGCTCATATAACAGATTTTGGTGGTATGGAGTAAAGATGGTTTTTCCTAACAGCAGTAGAAATATAGAGTAATGTAAAATGCAATGTTGGAAAACACCAACTCATCCTTTTCCTTTTTTTTTAAATTAAAGAAATACAGAGTTTTCAAATTCTAAAATCATGAGCTAGGAGCATGACACAGAAGGATCCTCTTTATATCTGACTATATATTGAATACCTCCAACTAAAAAGAAAAAAAAAAAGTCAAAATTTTAGTGTATATATATATATATATATATATATATATATAAAAACACATGCTGGACATCCTACAAACGTTGCCACACATTATTTGGTGATATCGGAAGAGTACTTTGATTTGTTCAGTTATTAATTTAATTTCTTTGTTCATTCTTTATCTGAATGATGCTAAGCTGTTTATTTGACCTTTTTTTCCATTTTCTGTGCTCTTTTTTTATATGTGATTGACAGAATATCATATTACATATTTTCTCAGAAAACTGCTTAATCTTATTGCTGCAAACTGAGTGAAAGTGTAGTTACAATCCAGTTAAAAAAGCCTCATCAATTTATTAATTTCCCCACTCTAAAATATATCAGTCCCATCATCCTACAATAAACTCTCATTTACTACAAGTTTTACTTCAAATGCGTATAATTACACAGTAAATACACCTATCACACCGTGACAGTTTCCAGATTCACCAAATTAAATCTAGAACATAAAAAATATCAAACAAATATCTTCAATGAAGCCAATAAACAATCAAAACATTCATGCATCATGAAGTAACAGACTTTGAAATATCTCACACAGGTACCTTGAATATCTTTTTGCTGTCTGGTTTAGAAACAGCTGCATCATTGTTGAGGGAGAACCCGTTTATCATTTTCTTTCTGATTTTGGTTTTACGTTCAACTGAGAGTGACCTTTTTGTGCTAAATTACTGTCTAGAGCTATTATTATAGAGAAACCTTTGGCAAAACAAATATTTATAAACATGCAGCAGAGTGCTTGTTAGTGGTTTTTGGAGGAAACTGAGCTAAATTATAATCTTTTTCTTTACATTTCCTTTTTTCTGACTGGAGTAGGCCCTTTTTGGCTGTTGCACATGACGAAAGTGCAGGTAAGTAAACAGATGAACACTCACCAGCTTCCCAGTATCGCTGCCTTTCCACGTGGTGATGGCGAGCTCCAGCAGGTCGATGTCCAGAACACACACATAATCTATATGACACACAGACACAAGTGGATTTGTAACAGAAGTGATCAAAAACTGATTCTTGTTTTTGTTTGTGTATTTTAATTTAACTCAGTTGTTGCCAGTTTCAAAACTATTTAATTTCTGATCACACCAGGTGTTATTTTAATTGATAGATAAAAAAAGATTTTATAACTGTGCTATACTTTAATAGTAATTCTAATATTATTTAAACTATAAGAGAATTGAAACAACAATAGCAACCATTTTCTTTATTTTTTGCTGCTCTGTGACTCTAGTAATCTTGGTTTTTCTGTGAATTTCTACAGGTGCTTCCTTAAACAAACAGTATGCAACTTTAAAACCATTTGGTTTAGCATTACAGCAAGATAATCTTAGTCCAAAACAATAAGAGCAAAAACTGAAACTTAAGCTTCATGTCAAGCCTACAAACAGCTAAAACTTTCTCACCTGTCTGTGAAGACAACAGGACAACCCGGACACTAATCTTGTCCCTGTCTTTACAGAAGTATTTTCAACTGAAGAACAAAGTTATTCACTGGAGGAAAAACTAGGATTATCTTGCATGTAGAGAGAGGTGTAACATCATGGAGGCGTGAACAGACCCGCTCCCACAACATAAACCTCATGAACAGGAAATACAGAGTAAAACTAAGAGCATGGATACCCTCACATCATCACAGACTAAGAGCCATTTGCTTATAATATGATATACTGAAAACTTGAACACTTTGAGAATGGACAAGAAAACCTCTTAACCTAGCAGGATTACGCTACAAATAACTGCAAGTGTACACTGGACATATTGGGCTGCTTACCTTTCCTCAAGTCCACTGTGTCAATCTCACATTTGTCCGAGAGGTAGAGAGCCGAATCATCCAAGATGAATCTGAGGACGGCAAAAAAACCAGAGTTACAACGAGATCCCACATTATGAATCATCATGTACTTTTACACAGGTATTTGCTGTATTGACTGGTACTCAAGAGACTTTTAGTAATGTAACTGTTTTTTTAAATTTTTTTAGACAACCTTAAAGTTCAACCAGTGGGAAGATGTACCTGAGGTGGAAAGTGGCAGTATCTACAATGATGTTGCTCGACAAAGAGAAGGACTCAGCTGTAAATAACACTCGAAGGGGCAGATACAGAGGCCTGAAAAACAGAAAAAAAACATAAGATGAGGAAAGGGGAAAAAAAGAAGCATTTACAGTAAAAAATGTGAAGTAAGTTTATTGAAAACCTTTGTTCAGAGATATACCTGTAGTCTATGGCACAGGTAGCGAGGTGTGTGTGCAGGACGGTGATAACAGCTGGTGCTGTGTATCCCAGGATAGGATCATCAACAACATCCAGAAAGTCCACAAGCTGAAGTAAACAGAAACAGGCTCAGGAGGCACGTGGACCAAGAAAACCCCTTATTTAAACTTCATTCGTTCAATTAGCTTTCAGTGTGGTTTTGGGTTTTCTGAACAATCTAAATTGCTTAACTGAAAGGAAAAAACAAATAAAGTAACAGCACAGACTGAACATCGATGCGGTTGAGATATTTGTGACACTTGTTATTCTTGGGAGAAAGAATGTTGTTTTTGGCACGGACGTTTGTTTAGTTCTGAGCGGCCTCCTAAAGTAAAACTGCCTATTTGCAGCAATAAGTATAATAACACTAGATAAAGTAAAGTCCAGACGGTCTCATTTGTTTTTGAATACATTTTTTTTTTTTTAAAGAAAAAAACCTAGGCTGCAAACTTTGTGTTATCTGTAATCAATCCACCATGTCCACCAACACTAAGGTTTATTTGTGTATCTTTTTCAAACCTGTGGTATCCATCCATTTTAAAACTTTTTTTTTACTTAAAAGAACCTGAACACACTTATGTCTATAGTGTTTGATGTTTAAATTAGCTTCTCACCTGCTCATGCCAACTCTGACTGCTCTGTGTCATGTAATGTCGCATGGTGGCACCCTGAAGCTGAAGGGCAACCAGGAACTCCTGTAAAAAGAAACATACTTCCAAATTTACTTGAAGATCACTCTTGTAGTATCTCCAATAATCAGGTGCATAAGGAGGACATACCTTCACATTTCTCTGTGGGTCCAGTGTGATTTTGATGGCTGTGGACAACATCTGTGGCTCCCCCTCCCTGCCGCTCACGCTGCTTACACCCACCTCTGTGGGGTAGATGGTAGGGTCCAAATGCTTTGGTGGAGTAAAGCTGGGCAGGTCCAGCCGCTGTGGAATAGGGGTGTCCTTCACTGCACCTGTGTTGTTTCAGGTGGAAAAACAATTATGAGCCAGAGAATGTTATATTTTCTAACAGAAAATAAAATACTTAATAACACAAATTAAAAGAATAATAAATTATATTGCAATGAAATGTTTGAAATGACAATAAAATAAGATGTGCACCTCGATGATACAGCTCCACTCGTCTGCTCTCAAGACACAGGAAATTAAGATTGGGGTCATTTTGATGCTGTGCCACACTGAATATCTTTCCTCCTTCCAGATCAAGCACAAGCTCTCCATGACTTTGGTCCTCCTGAATCAAAGACAACGAAAATGGCAAGGAAGCAAAAAAAAAAAAAAAAAAAAAAAGACATCAATACAAGGTAGGTGGTAAAAAATTCAAACTACTGAATGAATAAGGGCAAAAATAAAAGGTACAGTTTAATTTCTACAATTTCAGATGTGTTATATGTGCAATGTAATATGTGTAATATGATTTTTTTAAATGTGTATTTACATTACATTTTTGTTTTTTACAGAGACAGTAAAATATCAAGTACTGCTGTTTTCCAGTAAAGAACTCTAAATGTCTAAAGAGTATATCAAAAACAGGTTATAGGAGATAAATATTCAGATTCTGTGGCTCTGGACAAAGGTCATGTGACCTGTTGAGTTCAGATGTACACAGTTTTAGAGTTATATGCTCCTAGTGTCTACCATGCAAACCTATGGTGACAGGATTATGATACAGAGTAGCTTCGGTTGACTATTTTAAGGTTAAGCACGCAATCGAATAATGAACTTAATGATTTTTTTTTTCTTTTTTTAAAATGTCCATGACTTAGACAAATGCTGGGATTCATGTTGGGATTCATTTGGCTAAAAATGCTAAAATGCTGGTCAGGGAGTATGAGAAGTCCTTTTCATGTTCGTCAGTTCATTTGTTTTGGGGTTAGGACGATTTTAACCCAGCAGTCAAATTATCAATACCAGATCTTTTTTGAAAAGTTAGATCAGCTAAATATTTTGACACTAAAAAACTGATTTGCCATGGCATCATTTCAATTATAGCTAAACAAAATAATCAAGTGTGATTTTTTGGGGGGCATGGGGGTGTCCAATGTATGATTTTGTACAACAATTGTGTTTTCCCATCTTATCATTATTGTTGTCCAGAGGACAAGTTAACTGTTTTTGACTAATATAATAATAAATAATTACATTACAGCCAATTATAAATGTTCAGTAAGTGGTTTTAGACAGCATAATGCTAAACAGGGGGACTGGAGTGTGACTGTTGAACCATTTGAGTATGCAAGAAGTCCAAAAAGTTTTACTCAGCATCTGAGGAACTTCAACACAGTGGCTTCATTATATTCATCTTCTTCCTGGCCCACCTTCTTGTCAGTTCTGGCTTGGAGACGACCTTTTCCGATAATCACAGTGAGGGAGAGGAGGCTGAAGTTGTGGCTGGGGTGAGAAGCAGACTGCAGCATCCTTCCAGATGAATCATTGGCCAAGTAGAACTGAGTCTCTTCCTCTTCTGAATCAGAGTCTACGGCAGAGAGAAAATGTCCATTTCAATAAACTCACCCATGAAGGGGTCCACCTTATCCAAAAACAATCCAAAAACCTAGTAATAGATGTTCTGGCATGCTGCTTGTTATTTCATGCAACTGATCTCCACCATGATTACATTTTGTTCCATCAGAGAGGATAAGCTTACCCAGTCTAAATGCAGACTTGCACAGCTGGAACTCGTCATGGCGATGGCGGCTCTGGACGGGGCTGTGGGCTGAGGGGGGAGGAGGGGGAGGTGGCTCCCACATCAAAAGATCATTATTGATCCTTTTGGAAGAAGGAGTGGGCGAGGGTAAATGCGGTTATTTCTAAATCAGGACTAAAGCCCAATAAGATGACAAAAACTCCAACAACACAAAAATGAAGCATGTTTAAAGGCATACAGAGTACATTTTTACACTTATTCATGATATTAAAGTCTTACAGATTGGCAAAGACTGTTTCTAAGATGTTCTGACAAAAGCCATAAGAGTACCTGGATAATTAGACCTGCTCTTGTGGTACCCTGAACATACCTGTTGTAGATGCTCTGGAAAGCCTGTTTGCTCGGCAGAAGGATGTAAGCTAGTGGCAGACTGATGTCCACGGCGCACTGACACTGAGCAACACACTGCTCCTGAAACTGAAGCATCTCCTCTGGGTCAGCTGGAATCACCATCTAAAACAAGTAGAGGGGGTGGGGGGATTTGAGTTAGGTGTGGGATTTATACAAGAGGAGAGATGTGCTCTTTTTGTTTTTCAGCATGTCAGCGTACCTCCTCGGTCTCAAACATGGTGCGGTTGGAAGAAAACGGAGAGCTGGTTTTCTCGTTGAATTCACAGTGACTTTCAAAGAAGGCTGTCCCCAGGTCCCTCATGAGGCCCAGGTTCATCCCACTCAGACCTGCTGCAGGACCCTGAGCCTCACCTCCACGCACACACACTGATATCCTGCTCAGGGAAATACAAACGCAGCTTGTGTGAACATCAGTTCTTGTCTGATTTAATGTGCAAGTTTAGACTAAATTCAAGCCTTCAGTACTGTGAAGTGCAAATTTCTCAGTGATTATAGGATTTGGTACTGTCAACAACATGAACCTGAACTTAAAGGGTCTTTTTCAATAAATTAGGTTAAAAAAAAAAACGTGTTTAGATTTTATCTTAAACAGAAGACCTGTGTGTGACCGTCTGTCAACACTGCATTACAGGCTGTTTGAAAGCTGGTGTTTATGGGCTACGAGTGTTATAAATCCCTTTTTTCAAGCCTCTCAGACTCACTCTCAAGGATGATTCATTGGCTTTTGTAAAAACTATTTAAATTGCCTTCTATCATAGTTAATAACTGCAGCTTAAAAATGTTTAAAAAATACTGTCATTTTTCATTCAACATGGTGAAATACAGCGTGAGTCCATGACTTGATTTGGGCTTTCTTAATAACAACTTTGGTTAAGATCATGGTGTTGTATTATCATCCCACGTTCAGATCATAACAGTAATTATTCTCTTTACCGCGAGGACTAACCTGGGCAGAGAATCACGGCTCTTCTTGACTCTGATACAGGGGAAAGAGCCTCCCTCCCAGCCCTCGTATGACCCTGGTTAGACAAGTTCAAATTAATTGAGTCTCAAATATTGTGTGTAGGAAGACGTGCCGCAGTCGAATAGTTTTGCAAATCAAGGCTGCAAAAGACAATCAAAGCAATGCAATTAGAAATAACAAAAAACTGTTAAGTCTCTATCCTGTATGATTAAGAATATAGCATTTACACATAATAAAATATGACAATATATTCACAATAATCAGGTATCTTTTCAGAATTTCAAAAATGATGATGCCATCTCTAGTCACTAGGTAAAATGACAACAGATAGACAGTTTAAATGTTAATTGTGAATATATTGGTGTTGTCCCGTTGGTTCATTGTTGTTTTTAGGCTGGAAAACAGAAATAGTAAAGAGAATAATCCTGAAAACAAAATTTAACCCTAAAAACACACCCAATTACCCCCCACTTTTTCTTTTTTTTTTTTTAATCTTTGGCTGCATTTCATGACTCATCATTCAGTAACAACTACTGTCCAGGGCTGTATGTGCTCTCACCATGCAGGTCGGTGAAGGAGGCCTCCAGCAGCTGGGTGAGACAGGGAGACCCCGGTTGTCCCTGAGAGGCCTGGTTACTCTGGAGGTCTGGAGCCTCTTGGTGCTTCAGCTCCAACTCTATTAACTCCAAGACCAAGGTCTCCTCCCTCACTGCCCTGTGGGTTGGTGGTCGACGGATAGGGAGGGGTCGTAGGTCGGGTATGGGAAAACGAAGCCTGATGACCGCATGGGGGGACAGGAGGGTGAAGGAAGAGTAAATCTCAGTGCTCTGGGTCTGAAAGGAAAGAAAAGAAGAAACTGATATTCCTGAGCAGAAAGTCATTTTAACCCCCATTTAAAGAACTGATCCGATCATAATCATCCGTGTAAATTAGTACAGACCATTGCAGGGCTTTATGAGGAAGTCGGGTTATTCAAGGCCAACATGTGAACCACTGGAGATGTGCCGATTCACTCTTAAGTTGGGGAATTTTGTTTACGTTTGTGTCAGCACAAATATGATCAGTCTGACATGACAAGAAAAAGCCTTTTTCCTTCGCTTCGGTTTCCCATTGTGGTAACGGTACAAAAGTTCATGACTCTGCATAACCGCACCGGCTTATTTCAACCAAAATTATATTGTGTGATTTTGAATGGTTTTCTACTCAGTCAAGAGGACACATATAACACAGAGCAGCAACTGTAAAACCCAATCATGTGTGGTTTCGATTACAAAGACATGCTGTCATTAGGAGAAAATAGTTACATGCTGATTTGTGTGTTCAGTGGACTCTGCTTAACCCCTAATCTTTGTTTCCTGGCATGTGTTGTCATCGATTTCTTTTCAGCTGTTTCAATAACACTTTGACTTGTGAAACTAGTTTGTTTTCATGTGGTAAATGTAATAAGGTGACCACCTGTATGAGTCCTGATGCAGCACCCTGGGTGGGACAGTGGCTGAAAGCTTTGCCGAGGCTCCCGAGGCGGCTGAGGATGTCCAGGTCCAGTTCAGCACTGAGCTCTGCCAGCTCCACCTGCACCACACTGTCACGCCTCACCACCCGCTGTTTACCCTTTTAATACACACATAAATGAGGAGACAACATGTTAAAGGACACATTTATAGGTTACTGTTATTCTGTCATCAGCTGTTAAATTTGAATTTCTAGGATTATGTCCAATTATACAGCAATAAATAATCAATATTACAGTCATTATAAGCTTTCAACAGTAAATATTTCCAGCAGATCTTTGTGTTATGACTTTCTGTTATGTATAGTAGTTTCAACACAATTTCTACCTTTCTGATACCGATTGTGTTACTTGTGTTTGACTATCAGTGAGTACTGAGTACCAGTCTAATCCCAGCTGGACGTCATATCAGAGCTGCAAGTGTTTGTTGTAAACCTTGTGACTTTTATGAAATATGTTTAGTAACAATTTCATACAGTTTCAGAGCTGCACTGCCGTTTCAGCCCACATTATCTCAACTCCAAGTGTTCAGTCAGACGGTTGAATATAACATTTTGGATGACTGACAGGAAGGCTGCTCATTCAGGAAAGTGAAAACTGCTGATATCAAAATCAGAACAACTGTGTGATGAAGTCAACAAATGAAGAGATTGAAGCGGGGTTTTACCAAAACAAAAATGAAGCAGTGTGGGTCCTGCAAGTGGGCTAATGAAACAAGAACGAGAGCACAAGCTTCAGTACAAAAAGTCTAAACGTGGAGGAACATACTCTAGCTTTACTGAAACAGTTTTACGGCATGCACAAAAAGTAAATTTTCAATCATTATAAAATGTTTAAAAGTACATTTGAATTGAACGCCTCTTTCTACATAAAGCTTCATTTCAGAAAAAGAAAATTTTTTTCCACAGATTACACTGACTCCAAACAACTACAGGAAAATTTAACCTTTTATTTTGAACAACAAATTCTGATAGTTAAAGAAAAAAAAAAGCAGTTGAATAAATGCAACTTCTTGATAAAAATAAGAGAGTGGTGGCACCTCAAGTGAGTTTGTGTAATGTGTGTATTCTTGTGGTTTTTTACCTTTCGCCGGTGTCTTTCAGTGAGGCTGTAGTGCAGTTGGGCACACGGTCTGGCTGCAGCGCCAGCTGCAAACAGACCAGCTCTTTGGAACTGGAGCAACTGGGAAAAAAAAGAAAGAGAGGACTGTTATTATCTTTGTACAAGAACAAAAAATAACAAACAAAAACAACACGACATTTTCCTCTGGCATTTAATACAATAATTTGGTTCACATTTTCATCTGGATGTGAATCTCTCATAGTTTTAGAATAAATTTGCTCTGAAGAGTCACTTAACACAGTGCAAACATATGCGATGGTTAAAGTCCAAAAGGAAAAAGACAAAAGCTGTGAGAATTATTCACACATGGAGGAGTTTGAACCTTTGAATGACATAACAAAATAAGCCCTATCACACAAATCATCATTGAGAGATATTAACACAACCACAAACGAGATTTGCCACCTCGCAGTACTGAGGCTTTCCTTCCTCCCAGATGCACTCTAACAGTTCCAGCCTGCTGAAGGAAAGGTCAGAGGTCACGGCCCGACAGTGACGTCGACCGCTGCGCATCTCACAGGCAACCTGCACTGCTGCTCCCGTCAGTCTGTGAGAAACGACAACAGACGACAAGAATAATACAGTGAGTTGTAAAAGGTTGTTGTATTGTGTGTGTGTGTGTGTGTGTATGTGTGAGTGTGTGTGTGTGTGTGTATCAGTGTACACTGATGACAAAGAGAGGGAAAAAATGAGACAAGGAAAAGACAGAAAGAAAAAGAAAATAGTGCAATATAGTTTCCTGCAGTTTTACATAATGCAAAATAATACACCAACTACAGATTATTTTGCTTCATAAAAGATTCTTTGTTCTCGTAAAAATCTTTCAATTTCCACAACTGTTTGTTTTGTATCAAAAAACTAGAGAAAACAAATCCCTGCTTAAGAAGAAATGTGTGTACGTGGCTTTCTTTACCTCAGATGAGATAGTGGGCAGGCCTTGGCAAAGCCTCCTCGCAGATGTTGGAAGTCTCTCTCGCTAAACATGCTGTCCTTGAAAAAGCCCAGCTCCCGGAAAAAAACCTGAGACACCTGAGCCAGAGATGAAGCTCCGTCAGGCTTAGGTACCGGGTCCTCCGTCAGGAGGGTCAGAGTGAGTCCGCCAAGAGTCACTCGCAACAGCGCATCGGGCTTCAGCTGCTCCGCCTGGCCGCTGTGTGAACGTCCTGCAAAGATCGGGACAAGAGCTTGGTACACGTGGAATTTTCTTCACATCACTAAAATAGTCCTACGGAAAACTGGGGTGTATTGGGTAAATATTTTATAAATTTTAGACATAATTATTTTAAAAACTAAATTTTTTTTAAAAGCCTAAAGAATCAATGAGTCACCGTTTTAATGTTTTTAAAGTCAAGGCGGATCTAATATAAACCCGTCACACAGCTTTACCTCTGGTCCGGCTGGCCGGCGGTAGACTGGACAGGTAGCCCGCTACGGGATATCTCCTCGGACAGTTCACCAAACCCTGATGGGAACCGTCAAACTGGAAATCAGCTCTTTTTGAATGGTACATTTATTCTGTTCCACATGTGTCATCATATTCAAATAAGGAAAAAGGGTCTCCAGACTATTGCATAAAACTCTTTCCAAAACAACTGTAAACACGTTAACTAATATAATCAATTACATGAAATCTTAATTCCTTCAAACACCACCTGACAGAAAGATCAAGTAACAGATGTGTAATATTACATGTGATAATTGTTTTGAGCGATACCAATATCGTTTATCTAAGATTGTGTTCTGGCGGTTTTCCGGCCTTCAAAAGCAGATGAGACAGTCGTGGTACCTGTGCAGACAGCGCTGCCGGCTGTGTGAAGCTGCTTAGACTGCGTGTGGAGGACTCCATGTCACTGTCTGACATCTCACTCCCGGACCGGACTGATGACACACTACCGCTCATCCCAGCTGGACCCATGGAGTAAAACATTTCTGCAGTGATGAACACACAAACGGACTAGTTGAATACTGCATCGTACACAAACATTATAAAGTGAGTGTTTTACAGTTCTTCACCTTATACTAGTGAACTGACGTCCTTATAATAACACTGCAGATAAACTGCTAATGTCTCAAATAGTTTCAAACTGCATGTGGCCAGAAAAAAGCCTGAGCGTCAGATGAAATTATAATCTGCGTACCTCCATTTTCCAGACTGGTGACATAGGGCTCAAGGTCAGGCTCGGTTTCCCACTCTCTGGGACTGGATCCAAGCTGCTTACTGAGGTCCTCCTCAATCATACGCAGGTCGTCCGAGTCTAACGGACGACTGTGTACTCCACCGTGCTTTGTCTCCATCTCTGGGGGAGAGTGGATAGAAAAACTGAGATTTATATGAAATAGATGAAAAATAACACATACGGGACCTTGTATTTATGAACCATTTTGTAATGTCAGTGAATTCGGGATTTGATCCAGGATGCAAGATAACGACAGATTATCCGAGCTAAAATAAATCTGGTCAGAGAACCCAAGCCTTTGAGATGCTGTGTGCACTGTATGGTGTGATAAATTCTTTAGGCAACTTTCAGGCAGGAAATTTCAGGCAGTTCTCATTAAGAGTATTAGAGAAAAACCGAGGAGAAATTAGTTCTTGTTACTCCAAGAGCAGGAGAACAAGCAGTTGTGATAAAAATGTTACTGAATAACACTAAAGGCTGAAGTCCATTACATCCCTGAACTGTTCTTTCACTTTCAGCCAGGTTCAGCTGATCAGATCACAATCTTTTAAATAACAGATATGAACTTTGTAAGGGCACGATATCATACCCATGATAGATGAAGCCGAAAAAAAGAAACACAAGACAGCAGAGCAGAATTTCATTTTGAAATGTCACTATAGTCAAAACTCCCTTTTGTTCTGTTTGAACAGTGAGAACAGGTGTTTAATGGTACCGGTTTCTATGCACAGGGCTGCCAGCAGGTCTGTCAGATGGGTAATTTGATCTGGAGCCAGCAGCATGTGGACACAGCCCACCTTCCCATCCAACTCCAACTGATGAGCCAAGAAGAGATAGAGAGGCGGATCAATATGAGAGAACAGGTGCATTTAAACGGGCTATTAGCTTACATGTGTACAACACACCTTTGGTCCAGGCAGCATGTCATTCTGTTTGATCTTGACAGTGGTTTCAATAAAACCAGAGCAGCTTCCTATGAGCAGCGGCTGAGATGGGGGACAGGGAGTGGCCTCCAGGGGCTTGGCCTCCTCCTCCTCGTTCTCCTCCTCCTCATCCTCATCCTCCTCTTCCTCTTCCTCTCCTTTATTAGCCGTGGCGGAATTTGGACGTTCTTCCTCAGGCTGACCCTGAAAAAAAAGAAAAACAAAACAACAAATATTGTAGCGTTTTCAGTTTTATAAACAGGTGAGCAAACCTTTTTTTAAATGATACACTTAACGAAAAGCCCCATTTTAGTCATATTAACACGCCTCATTCAAATTGACTTACACTTTACAAAAAAAACAAACAAAAGAAGTGCTAACTGTGGTGTTGACATCTGCAGTAGTTAACACATCTGAGAGAGTTAAGCTGAATTAAAAACAGGCGTGAATTGAAATGACTTAAGTGTGAGGGGCACAAACTAAGGGGCAAAGGGAAAAAACTGAGGAAAACACATGAAACTAAAGCAAATACGAAGAGCAGACATGAGGAAGAAAGACAGAACACCTGAAAGGTGCCAGTGCTGTCGTAAAACAGCTGAACGGCGCTCAGCTGGAGGATCTTGTGCAGAAAGGCAGGCGGTTGGTGGATGTCAACAGGCACGGCAGTCTGGCTGGATGGATCTCTCACTGCTTCATCAAAGTACTCCAGCCTGAACACACAAAAACAGGCATTATTTAGTGCTAAGACAATACACGATCCGATAGATAAAAAAGTGAGAGCAGCACCCACTATCTGCTCCCCGGCTGCACTGCCTATGTGACACGCAGCACTGTAACCAAATCAGACATCTTGCTAAAAATCAGTCGCAAAAGAAGTTTTCTGGTCTTTGACCGCAGATCAGCACAACCAACTTTTGTCAATAAGTTAGAAAAACAGAAAGAGTTCATGAGTGTCACAGCGAAATGCCAACAACAAAGAACATGTGGGAGATACGGGTGTAGGCTTGTTTGCAAATGTGCGTCTGTGTTCTGAAAGACATTTTGTAACTGATAAGGTTGCTCTTACAACTTTACTTTGCTGGAATTTGCTCGCTTGTGATACTGATAAGATGAACTGTATAAATAAAAAAAGTCAAGAATACTAAGAAATATTTAAAACTGGAAAAATATAAGAAGAAAGAAGGCACTTTTCTGAATCTAAGTCGATGCCTGCTGTAGCTCATCATGGTAAACTGAAAGTTGCCTGTAAAATAAAAATTATAGAAACAAAGTCTGCAAAAACTGCTGTGTTGCACATTTTACTAAGTGTGAGGTGATAAGTAAAGTTTTTTTTTTTTTATGTTTTTTGGCTTTTTAGTTAACATACTTTCTTTCAGCTGCAATGCCCCGATTCTGAAGGTGCAGCTGACAATAAATTAGGATGCCATCAATACAGTCAAATCGTATTTCATTAGGAAAAAAAAACTACTTGCCTCTTGGTCTGCAATGATGTGACCACATTGCACATGTCATGGTCACAGACACCTAAAGTGCAGCTTTCAGTTATCTACAGCCCATCCAAGCAAAATAAACATATCAACACAGACCCAGTTTAAATTTTGTTTCTCCCTGAGCTTCTCTGACAATACAAGGCCAATCAATAAGTGCAAGTTCATAACAGAGTAAGGACCTCTTCTGCTTATCTGCTGACGAGCAGCAAAGCTGAAATCCAATTCCTGGCTCAAATTTTGCTTGCCTTTTCCCCAGGCAATGATACAAGTGTTGATGTGAAAGTATTTCAAGATTCCTCATGGCAGAAACGCAGAAGTTAGCAAACGTGCTGCTGTGAGCGGTAAAAGATGAAATGCAGCGCACAAAGAAGAGTTTTAGGGCCAGCTCTAAGAAGAGCATCAGAGTGGTTTGATGTTTTTGTGACAGTTTTTTTTTTTAAGTTATCTGAGTGTTGAAGGGTAACTAGTATGCACACTAAACAAAGAGAAGTACTTTGTATAATAAGTGTTTCGGTGCTTATGTAAGTCATAATTTTTACTTCTTGAGTTCATAAAAAGACCACTAATGCTGTATTTTTTTTAACACACAAAAAGTGACCTTTATTGTTTTTATTGTGTCAAAAAAAATTGGCACAAGCCCTTTTCTGTGTCTTTTAAGATGCTTCTTTTGACCATTTTACATTTGAAAAATCCATCTATCTATTATATGCACTTGTTTCTTCTCATTCAGGGTCACAGGGCTGTTGTGGAGCAGATCCCAGCTCTCTACAGGTGAAAGGCAGGGACACCCTGGACAGGTAACCAGTCCAACAGAGGGCCCCATATAGACAAACCACACACTCACTTCTATGAGCCATTTCATTTCAAACCATTATGCCTGAAATAGATGTCTTTGGACTGTCCACAAGGAAACCAGAAAACCCAAACAAAACCCATGCAAGCACAAGGAGAACATGCTCACACAAAAAGGTGCCTGGTTTGAATCCCTAACCATCAAACCCCCTGCTGTCCCATTTGAAACATTGTTTTGTATTTACTGCAGGATTAAAGATGATAACTCCTCCTTGAAGTTCATTTTCTCTGAGTTAATCTTGAGAAGGAAGCTCAAACTTACCGTTTGATGTGCACTTCTAAGGCAACGCCCGTTTCCAGGTCCAAGGGCTGGTGCTCGATGCGGACAATAGTGTCTAGAAAAGTGACTTTGATGCGACGGAGTACTGCAAATACAGATGAAATGACAGACAGAAAAAGTTAATTCCAGCCAATTTCTTTCCTGACTTCATCTGATTGTTTTTCAACAAGGGTTTTTACCTAAATCATTTTTATGCATGAACACCAGACATGTCCAGGAGGAATAGCAGACAATTTTGTCTGAGCTTTTAATGCAGCTACTGTGCACACAAACACTTCACAGCAGGACATTTTCCTGCTGGAGAAGCTTTCTCGCTTCTTGAAAAGCAAGGGGGGGTGTGCAGAGTAAAGACCGGAGTGCACAGGATGTAGGACGTGATGCAAAATCTACAATGAGTTCATCACTGGGTTTTATTTACATCAAGTCAAGACTGGTGGATGAAGCTCCTTGATGACTGCTTTTGAGCTGACATTGATAGCATATTAAGCTGAATGTATCTAGTATATAAAAAAGTAAGAAAGCAAAATAAATAACAGCAGAAAGAATCACGTAGCAACTCACACAGCACATATGGTTGCTCACTCGCTGTCACAATTTGTACTGATGTAATCATGGGAAATAAAAACATTCACAGTTTCAGATTTAAGGTTTTGTATCTAAGGACATAATAGTAAAAAAAAAAAAAAGATCTGGTCCTTATTTTAGGCCTGTACTACAAAGAGGGATTAGTGCCTTAGCAAGGTAACAGCAGGTTAAACTCTTGAGTTTTTCAGAATCACAAGCTGATCTCCATGGCAACCTATGCCGAAAACGTAACCCGCTCCAGAGTAAATTTTATTTTCCTAAACCGCCAAGTCAACTTTATTTATATAGCATATTTAAATCCAAAGTGCTTCACAAAACAAAGATAAAACACAAGAAATTACATATAAGATAATGTTAAATGTAGGACTTTGAAAGGACTAGATGATTTTTAATCATCTTAAAAGGTAACATTTAGGATAAGAGGGCATGGTTTCTTTTTGACATAGCTACGTCTGAATAATGCTTCACCTACTCACTGAGTTATCTAACTTGACCGTAACTTATACTGCAAGAGTGTACTTCACGACTCTGGGATCTGTATGTTGACTGTGCAACGCCTTTCGTTCACTTGAAGCTTTGCTCACCCGTCTCAATAGTCTGTGCAAACATCTCAAGGCCGTCCAGCGGAGCAGGCGGCTCTTCACATGCCTCCGGGGGGTCCTTCAGGCACTCCTGAGCCAGCTGCATGCTGGAGGTCATGCTGGATGACCAGCCTTGTGAGTCCCAGCCCCCACCTGAGGAGAAAATTATTAAAACAAAACAAAACACAAAGGGTTTAGTGATTTATGCACGTCAGAGATTTTGGGATAGTGGCAAATGTTGCCCACTGACTCATTTGCTGCTTATGTTGTTTATCTCTGCCAGAGATGCTGTGTAAGTGAATTAATAAACTGCTTGTATGATGAAGAAAACATAACACATGTAGAATGGTCCTGCAACACCCGAGGTTTCTGTAGACTAGCGAGCCAAGAGAACTAGCTGACAAAATTAACTAATTTTAAAATAAGTTAAACCCCTTTATGCTGCACACTTATGGCACAAATAATATTTTTTGTATTTTGACTATTTCACTCACACCTTTTGTGTTTTCTACAGTTAGGTTCTGAAATAGTTGGGAAGTCGTACTATTGTCATAATTTTGACCAAGAACCCCACAACAATATACTAACTAAAACAATCAAAATGTAACTGAATTGCTAACGTTGGGTATAATTCAAGGGACTGAACAAAATGAGGATGTGAAAAATTCATGAATTGCAAACATTTATCAACACAGCCCCCTCTTTTTTTTTTTCCTTTTTACTTTGTTATGAAACCCTTGCAGCCAATGACAACCTTAACCCTGGAAAATATTAACATCACAAAAGAATGGGTTTCCTTCTTCATACTGGTTTGTCAGGCCTTCTCTGCAGCCCATTCCTGTTGCTGTCCACTGGTCAGAATCAGACAGCTATTACCTGAGTAAAACATGTCAGAGTTCATTCTGTTGCTTCTGACATATTATCAATAAGTATAAGTGATGGTCAGTCATTAGAAACCATGGATTTCATGCTATCACAGTTTTCACAAGCTCGACAAACGATGTTAGCAGCTTCAGACCTTGAGTCATCTCACAGCTGCTCCATACTTTCATCTCATCATGTCTTAGTACATTTAGATTAATCCAGTGTATATGGAACATGCCAAATGTTGGTTCAGGTGTTTTTTCAGTCTACTTACTTGTTCGGTACTTGGGTCGACATGTTATCTGGAGACCAGAAACCTCTAAAGTGCAGTGATCAGTCAGGAGGGCTTGCCAAGGAATGGTCACCGTGATGCTGCTCACAAAGCCATCCACTATCTCCAGAGGAGCCCCGAGAGACTCCAAAAGCTCATTAACGGACTGAAAAGGTCAAGTTGATATAAGGTCGTTAGAGAGGAGTTTTCAAGTAAAACAAAGAGAAAGCTATGTGAGCAATTCGTTTCATAATTATCTCATCACTTTGTGTGTATACATCTAACTGTGATTATATAGTGCTCTTGTGACACAGCAAGTGGTAAACATATATATCCTGGAAACAGTTTGTGATTTCAGTTTAGTCTTCCTAAGAGAAATGGGAGCTGGGTTAAAGGCGTGACGTTGGAGATTGTTGTTGAACTCGAGCTCAGTTGCGAAACCGTCAAGAGTGCACGAGTATCACAACAACACGAGATAACTGCTGCTGTGGTGCAAAGTTTGACAGCTGGCCTCGCTTCTACTTCAAAAACTCACCCACACATCGAGGTTAATTTCCTTGATGACACCGCTGCCGTTGTATAAGTCCAAGCCCAGCTGATCCAAGCTCAGTCGTTCCTGCAGAAAGTGACCGAGGTAGTGCTGTAAAAGGTACCGACAGGCCCGCTTCTTGATTGAGCCCGACCAGGGGAAAAGCCAGCGAGACATAGGGCCAAAGAGAGCGGGGAGAGGGAGCGAAGAGCCGGCGGAGGAGAACGAGTGCGAGTACAGTTCTCTGACAACTGCATAACAAACTAAAACAAAGTGTGCAAAAACAAGGAATGAGCCACAGCTAGCTGCAGGGGGCTAAGGAAGGGGTAAACAGAAACTCTAGTTCTCCCCTAGGCTTGACACAAAAATGAGAAAACCTTTTGTGTCAGGATCGACTAGACTCCTAAAATGCGTGATGATGCGTCACTCCAAATAACTGTAGTTGTCTCGGCTCATTTTCGGTTAGTTTGATTCGAGTTATAGCGACAGGTCCTACAGTTACGTTTCCCTTGTTTCTGGTTGTTTATTGTTATACGTGACGGTGCCGCGAGCGTACGTGCGTAACACGTCATTGTGACGAAGGCAAAACCCGGAAAAAGACGCCAATATCCGGCTATACTCATTATATCAAAATCAGAAAAACACAAAATGTCCTTAAATACAAAAAATAAAAATTGCATAAATTAAAAAGCAAAGTGAATGAAAATTTCCAAAATTATATAAGATGAACGTCTAATGATAGCTACTTTAATTTAGAAAACAAGTTATAAACAATTAGAAGTATTACAGTAAATGTCACAAAATTAAAAATAATTAAAACTATTCACATTCAAAAGCGCTCAAAAGCGTTTTTATTTTTGTGCATTCAAACCAAGTCGTTTTATTTTTAACAGACCTCCAATATATTTGCACTTAAGGTATATATAACATGCTTTTAAAGCAAATAAATTTAAAAAATGCAGTATTCATTTTCTCATGTTTAACTTTGCCCACAATCTGTAGTTTATCAGATTTTTTCTTTATTACCGAGCTTTGTCCACTAGAAAACATTTTAGTCACTTCCAACCATTTAATTCATCATCCTCAGATGGCATTTGCTCAGTTTTCTATAAGTGTCTTATTTATTCACAAAGGCCATGAAACATACTTCGTAAGTATAGATAACTTCTGTCACACTTTATTTTTCTTCGAACAGGCTTCAGCGAAACATATAATACATTTTTAACTGCTTAAAACAAAACAGATCATTCTAAAACGCTGGCGATGCTTTTATTCAAAAGTGTTAACTAGTGTCTGTTATAATGTCCATAAAGAATAATGACAATGACAACCAAAACAGCATCATCAGTACTCTGGTCAAATAGCTGACATTTGGCAGTTCAAACAGTTAACATAAGTAAACCTGATCTACATGATTTTCAATGGAAAAAAATGCAGAGCATAAAAGATAACAAAAGCCATAAATAAAATTACAGCACGTTTTATTTCACAGCCGTTTAATTCAACTCTTCATTTTATGAAGGCTGCGTCTGGGATCTTGCCTTCCGTCTGTTAAGAGAAAAGAAGTGTTTCAGGATTTTGGCATAACTACTTTTACAAATTGATGAATTACAAGGAAATTAACAGAAGTGGTGAAACCTGTTACCTTTAACTGTGTGAAAATCTGTGCTGCTCTGTTGAAATCCCACTCATTGTCTTGCAAGCACCTGGAACCAAAATGTTTCAATATTTATAATTTCATGACATTGTGAACAGTACCAAGATTACACATGTAAGAGCGTGAGAGAGACAGAAAGACAGAACATACTTTTGCGACCATTCCAGGTTCATGCCCGACTTGAGTGAGAAGGCTGTGAGCATATCTTGCTGTGGTGCAGTGAGTGTTGGGACGGGACTGGAAGAGGGAGTTGGGGCAGGAGCCACAAATGCTCTACGGATCTCCTCGGTTGTTGCCATCCGGATGAAAAGCTGATCATTTACGATACACAGACTGTACGAGAAGACACAGTTCACAAATGTCAAGGTCGAAGTTTTTCTGTCTTGGCAGGAGTAGGTGAACCAATTTCTTTTTAATATACAGTTTTCAGTACTCTGATATTTCTACACACACACACACACACACACACACACACACACACACACACACACACACACACTTACCCAGAATTTCCTGCTGGAACTGTGATGAAAACACGAGAGAAGGCCATTGTGGATTCTCGTGACTTCCCATCAACAACAACTAAAAAAGGAAAAGAAAAAAGAAAAGGGGGGAGACCCACAAAATCAGTATTACAGATATTTCCAGACTTGGAAACAAAACCTACATTCATGATGACGATGATACAACTCACCTTCTTTGAAGACTCCACTCACTGTGAATGACAGTAGTGTGTTCTGTAAAAAAAAAAAAAAAAAAAAAAGTCATTTTGCCCAATTAGAAAGAGGAATCATACACAGTGAATTCAAATGTGACAAGTGTCTGACAGAACAGCCATCAACTCACTGTGTAGGTGTTTACGTCAACAGTAAAAGAGGCAATGTCATGCTGTGTTTTAGGCAGCTCATTGAGGAAAGCTACCACGTTCAATCGTGTGTGCTTCAGCAGTCGAAAGCGCATTGCTAAAGGTGGCAAGATTAGGAGAAACATCAGTAGACATCTAGAGCAATTTTCCAACTGTAATTAAGATACTACGTCAGATGAATTGCTCTGAAGGGAACATGACTTACTTGTGTCTTTGATCCTCTTCAGGTTTCGACTGTCTTTGTAATACTCCCCCAAACTGCTCCTGAAAAGCAGAAAGGATAGATAGATCAATGTGACAGCAGTTGAGATCCATATCAGAATTAGTTAGATTAAAAACCTTTTTAACATGACGTCAGCAAGCAAGTGTAGTAGTAGCTGAAACATTGAGAAAAAAAATGCAACCCATTCCTTCATTGGGATTTTTACATGTCTTTACCTAGAGGGGTTCTGAGTGGAGTAAGGTGTTGTGAGGGATAATGATGCGCCATCGTGGTAAGCATCCAGAAGAGGCTGTCTGTCCCCCGAGTCGTATATACTGTAGTACCTGCAACAAAGTCAGAGTTATCTTTTCCTGTATTTATATCTGAGATTTTTCTTCTGGCTCAAATCCAATTTTCAGGAACTTGCGCTGTACTAAAATGTCCGAGTTAAATGGTTATTTGTAGGGTTGCCACAAGGCCACCATCTTTAAAAAAAAAATTACAGTGTAAATATAATGCATCCTGGGACACAAGGAATGACTATCAACATAGCCAGGATCACCTATGCAGGCAGAAAGACATGCATTTGCATGACAACTGTGTCATATGAAAAGGAGGGAAAGAAAAACAAAAAAGTCACCCCACCACAATATGTTTTCCTCCTCCCCACAAGTAGAAACCAACAACGCATTTAGTCATGAGACTGTACTGTCATGCAACTGCATTTATGTTTGGAAATAATACATTTCCTTTTTTTCAGTTTCAGAAGTGGCTAGTAGTCACTGTCTGGAGCTCATGTTAGCAGCCAAGTAGAAAGACATAAAAACATATACCAAATTATTTGTTTATATCACAATTTTCAAGTATATCACATGTATTAACTGAATGTACAGTCCTTGTGATTATTTGGAATGTGCAGTTAAAACTACTGATTATTTGGACAATATTACCACAGAATTAGTTTAATTCAAAGTGGCGGGTCTGTGTTACAAAGTAATGCAACTTACTGCTGCAAGAACCGGAGGATAAGTGCCTTGATTTCATCTGAGCCAAAGCAGCTTCCCTATTAAAAAAAGAAATAAAAATCATTCTTTAGGCACATCAAGGAGAACAATGCCGATTCAATAATGAACACATCAAGATTCAGAGAGATCCTATTGAATACCATCCACTCCAGAAGACAGCATCAGTGCAACAATTTGAGGTGTGAGTGGAGCTACACTATACTAACAAACCAACCTTGCAGGGGGGGATGGTGGTGGGCGTCTCAACATCAAACCCTATGGGTGGAGGAAGGTCAAGCCCATCCTGAGGAAAACCCGATGCAAAGAAAGACGTGTTAGGGTTTTTAAAAAACATGCTGCATATGAACACACTATTATGACGTTTATTGCCAATTGAGATTAAAAATGGTTGGATACTAAGGAGGCTTTCATGTTGTTCATGTTTTCTGTGCAATACTAACAAAAAAAGAAACATGATGATTGGAAAAAGATGAAAAATAAAGCTGGAAAAACAAGTGGACCTACCAGTTTCAGAAGCCGGGGAAACCTCTGTCGCACAGCACTGGTACGGGAACAAAAATCAAGAGCATACGAGTTATCCTTCCAAGCCACCTCAAATACAAATAAACAATACTCATCACTCCAGATACCTCTGCCAAACACACCTGCTGATCCACCGATCACCATTTAATCCTTTCATTTGTCATTTTAAGATTCTAAACTTTTAGGGAGAAAGTTAATGTGTAGAAGTACAAACTTACAACCACTGTCAACTGTGATTTTATCTTTTTTTGTATACAAGTAATTCCACAGCTGGACTAACTCTCATGCCTGTTTCTCCCATCGCAAAGTGTACTTACCAGCAGGTATACTCACCCTCTCCCCCCATTATGGTGATATACACAGATCTGACATGGAAGAGCAACACAACCCCACTTTTCTAAGGAGCACACACACAAACATGCCACCATCTACCAGACTGAGCTGGAGACCAGCACATACATCCGTTTTGAATTAGTAAAAGAATTAAGTTATGAATGGCTGGGAGAGAGGTGGTTACCAATAGTCGTGTGTTAACTCCCCCCACACACACTCTGGCCAAGATGTTGGGGAACAGAAGACTCTAAATCACCCAAAAAAATAAATAAAAATAAAAGAGATACAATTCACAGAGACACTGGCACAGGTATCCCAACATTTATTAGAGACATCAATCTACTCATCACATAAGCAATTTTGTCCATGTCTGCCCTCATCATTACGCAGCAAGACAACCTGAGGATAGAGCTCAACAAAAAGGACAGTAGGCCTCAAAGTGAGCTGGACCCAGCAGTCCCACCACTGATCTCCGCTTCCCCCCCTGCTACACATGCAGTTAGCAGGTGGGTATCTTACTCTTAAGACATGGCACAGCTCTTCATGCAACTTCACCTGGACTTGCTGTAGCCATTTTTCCTTTTTTTTTTTTTTTTTTTTGTAGCTTAATTTGAGACGATGCCTCTAGTTACAGAGGGATGATGAGATTATTAAACTCGAGTGTTCTCTCTCTATTTAAGTGATTTTTTTTTTTCCTCCTTCAGTACTGGTTATAGATATTGAAAACTGGAAGTGTTTTCACATTTATTCCTACTAGCAGTTTTTAAAAGCAAAACTGAGCCATCAATTTCCAGTCCAGAACTTACTTCTTTCTGAAGTTTTTGTTTCCTCCAAACTTTCCACTTCATTCAATGAAAAGAAGAGGTCTGTTGTAGACAGAAGATGAAATGCAGTGGAAGAAACAGACTGATTTTTCTCTTTGGCTCATCATTTGTCATTGATGAGGCATATCCCACTCCACCTCAGCCCAACGGCTTTACCCAGAGTCCCGTCTTCTCAACTTCTTCTTGTCATGATCTCAGTGAGTCTGAGGTCACAGGGACTGAGGCCGAGTAATCGTGACTGTGCCTGCCTTAGGTTGTCCCGAGGTTTCAAGGTGGGATCTTACCCGTCATGGGCTATCCAGCCTTCCATACTCGCCTAATACAGGGGGCCGAGAGGGCAATGATACTATGAGGGGAGGAGAATCGTTGGCGGTGGATTTTCTTTGCTTCATCCAAACATCTGTCATGATGAAAATGGATTTCATTCTTCAATAGAGCAAATAAGAGATTTTAGAAATACTGCTCTAAAGATCACTTTGAATTCATATTTTGAAGGCCCGTCACAGAACACTATATCAGTGTCATGCTCAACTGCTTCTTGTTATATTTAAGGAGTGCAAGGATGTTTTACAACTGTTTCTGGGATAACTAATGAGATTTAAGCAGGGGAGTACTGGGTGCAGCATCTTTGAGAATGAGAAAACCAAGCTGAGACTTTGAAAGGGTGCCCCGCACAGAAGCTGAAAACAGAGAAGATGACTGTTCAAAGGGAGGCTGGCTGAAGCAAACTGAAGAGAAAACAAGGTTGAATTATTAAGTTTGATGTTTTGTCAGCAACTTTTGGAAGAAATAAATGTTTATCTTGCAGTGTGAAATGGAAATCAAGTTGGAAGCAACATGTAAAGCAAAAACATAAGACTTTTTTCTTAAATCTTTAAGCACAGAAGTTAAGAGGAGATACCTTATGTGCATTGGTACATGCACATAATTGGACTCCATGAAGATGGATCTTTAAAACTGAAATATGCATGAATCTGTCCCTCCCCCTGTCCCTATAGTCATGCTGTAGGCGGGACAGTTTAGCTGGGTACAAGTTAATAAAACCCAACTGTAAAATGTTCACTAGAGGATGTGCTAGTCTTTTAACATGTCTGTATGTTTAAGTGAACTGATGCACATCCAGTCATCAATATGCTTGAGACTTTCTGCTGCCTCATCAAAAAGTTTCCTTTCCCCCACAGATTTAAATAAATAACATTAATAAATAAATAAAAATTCAGTAAATGACAGCAGGGTGTTCTTGGTCTCAAACTTCATCTTCAACAGCTGAGGAAATGGTTCAGTTTTGGTGGGGTCATCTTAAAACACAAAGATGGTTAGATCTTAGGCAGCACACTGCTGGATACTCCTGCCTTACAGGTGATGCATCTTGGTTCTCATTAGCCACACACAGTCAAAACAATTAAAATCACCACAAGACATCACTTTTTTTTCCCCCTCCACCCTCCAGAATCATTGACTGACCTGACATATGCAGCCTGGTCTTTAAAGAGCTCACACAGGGGGTTCCGGATCAGCCACAGCTCTGCCAGCTTGAGGCCTTTCACTTTGTCCAGCTCCCGGTCCGACTTCAACTGCAAGTGCAGAAGCAGATGATGATTTGAGAAAAGAAAAAAAAAACAAGACAATAAATCAGACACATACCGCTTAATAATAGACAAACAATAAACAAGTTGTTCTAAAGTTATCCTTATTATTCTAAAAAGAAAGAGCAGCTTATCACACCTCATTGTTAGATAGGTTGAGGGTCTTCAGATTAGGCACCTTGGTAACCAGATCAGACAGCTCATCCAGTTTGTGAATACGGTTGTTACTCAGGTTCAAACATGTCAGCTGATAAGATGAAGAAAAACAACATAAAAAAAAAAAACCACAATAAGTACACTTAACTAGACCCATGCCAAATTTCCAAACCACAACTGAATCTTACCTCAGGAATGTTGTCTTCAATTATCTTAATGACAGCCTCCATGTTCGTTTTCCTGTTCAAGATTACTTCAATGTTTTGGGACGCCAGGTCTGTAAAATATAAAGTAAAACTATAAATAAGTAATACGAGTACATAAAAGAGGCCAAATTTTGGGGATGGGGGATTTTCAGAGGCAGTGAATACATTTTCAGTTACTGCAAAAACACTTAACATATTATTTATTTCAAACATTTTGAGTCTCACCAACACAATATTATATACCTTTAGTATAACATGTTCTTCTCATAGACTAGGCATCTTTGTTTCAAGTCTTGCATATTTTAATTTACTCAGTAAATACAATATACACATATTAACAACAACAACAATAATAATAATAATATATATTTTTTAAACAAAGTTTTTACCAGATTACTTTACCACCACCACCAAACAGGTCTACTACCCCAAAAACATGAGCTTTAAATACTTGTTGCTCATTACCTCCTGCTCTGGCGTTTATCAACGCAGGCTTAGTCAACACATCTTTAACTAAGAACTCCCGAGTGATTTCCCCGTGCCATTTTGAATTCTGCTTGTACTGAGTGAGACAGATATTTTGGGCAATCATCCCCGTTATTGGTTTTGTCGCTTGTCTGGTGCACTAGTGCTTGATATTTTAGCCATACACCTGTCGTATATGGCTCTGGGTATAAAGTTTTTTCTCTCTCTCTCTTTTTTTTTTAAGTTTGTAGTTTTACTCTGTGAAGTAGCAATGTTAGCACTGCATGTTCTAGTGCCTAATAATCTCCCACCATGGATATGGTGTTCTTCTATTTGAGATTAAAGTTTCAGCTGACCCACCGTCTGACTGTTCTGTCTGGAAAGAGTGCACTGTAAAACAGATTAACGCATGGCATCAACAGTTGATGCAATCAAAGGCTCTGCTCGCTCTTGCGTCGCCCGACAACCTTGTAAATCAGTCATGTTGCGATTACAAAAACTTTGATAATCTTGTGATATTGTTTAAAATGTTAAAATTAATTATTCAGCCCAAGAATTTTATCATAGCACCATTTGATATGGATGAATACAAGGGGCCTTCCTCTTCTTTTTATCCTTTTTATTTTGCCCAAACCTTTTAAAAGCTGTCAGTTGCATTAATAAATCTAAAGTTTGTGCAAGGTACATCTTACATAGCAATCTATGTAAGATGTACAACAACAAATGCATGACACCACTTTTTCACTTTAGCTATTAGTTTGTCTGAGAGATCGGTGCCCATGGGGACTTAGAAGATTAAACCTCTTGCTCTACAGCAGTTTCCATTTGTTGTGATTCTGATTCTAATTGTTGTTCAAAAGCTGAATTGTTGAAAGTGATTTAAGAAAAATGGCAAAAAAGCACAGTAATTTTCCAACTTGCATATCAAGAGGTGGCACAGCTGAAATTATATATATATAAATAAAAATGAAATCAAAAGTTAATTTTGGATTCATATTTTACCAAGGTTACTTTTAAGTATCCAGCATAAATTTAAACATTTGTGATATAACTATATTAAATAAAGTATTAATTTGGGATAACTTGGTTCAAGTACAGAGTCTTGATTTCTCATGCCTCCAACCCAGATTCGAGTATCACTGTGTGACTTGCTCTTCTCCTTTGGCCTTCATCTCTTATCTAATTACTGTTAGTAAAGGTCACTAAAGACTCAAAATGTTTTAAATAAATAATGTGTTATGTGTGTTCCCATTAACTGAAATGTATATAATATTGTGTTAGTACTAAAATCATCCATTAGTTAGGTTCTATCCAAAAAAAAAAAAAAAAAAAAAAAAAAGAAGAAGAAGAAGAAGAAGAAGAAGAAGAAGAAGAAGAAGAAGAAGAAGAAGAAGAAGAAATAACTATTTTAAAATCACAAATCGCAATATTGGGGGATTTATATTACTGTCCCAAATCAGTCAGCCCTACACAA
>JAOWBL010000002.1:5629609-5640422 GCA_028564865.1 Zenarchopterus dispar
GCACCTGCAATCAAAGTCACTTTGAAACAAAAAGGTAATGCCAATACCTTCAAGTTTCAGTGTCGCCATGTAATATGAGCATCAAAGTTACGTGAGCATGTGCCAGTTTTTGTTTTTACCTGTCGCCCTGTCGTCATCGTGCAGCTGGTTGTTTGTGTTCTCCCTCACTTCTGGCAGTGGCCTGTCTCTCGTCAGCTGTAGGCAACAATGAAGTCAAAGACAGACAAGCCTGAACTACGTCACCTGGAAGCGCATAAATTATTTCAGATAATTCACTCTTGTGTAGACACAAACTCATGAGGACTGCAGTCCTGCAGCTGCTGACAAGGAATGTGTTGTCTGGAGTTATCGGACCTCTATTCTTTGCCGCTGAGGTTTCTGCCCCACGCCCACCAGCTGCCTTGTGTAGCTGAGGAGGAACAGGAAGCTGAGGAAGATGAAGTTAGTTGACACGCCCACCAAAGCTGACAGGACAGGGTAGTAGAACATCAGATATCTGATGAGAGGAGACAGAAAACAATTCAAAATGTTGTTACACTATCCTCTTTTCTATCCTTGGAATTATGCTTTTTAAAATGAAGATATGACATTATTTTCATGTTTAATAACACAACTGATGAGAAAATCTAACTTTCTAGAATTGCTTTGCACCTGGTTTAATTCAACAGTGTGCTTTTCCATCACATCCTACTGAGTCACTTTTGAACTCTGATCCTCTGAGGGCCTTTTCTGTAATTTCTTGATGAGTATAACTCTTTAACATAACTACTATAAATATCTCTATGATGTTACATTTTTATTTTTTAGGCGCTAAATTAACACCAGATACATCTGTCTGATTTATCATGATATAAAGGTCACAAAACCCTAATTTCATGCAGATACGTGCATTCAGTAAATCTCACCTTAAGCCAGTGAAGTGAGCATGAATGTACAGATGAGATGAGTAGATCTGGATCTTGCTAGACAGGATCTCAATGACAGCTGTGACTGAGGGGGCATACTGAAGAGAAAACGTAGAGAAAAATGGGTTTTGTTAGCTTTAAATTCCTCCCTTCACGTGTTCCCCCTCACCTGTGTCCTAAACTCGGCCTCATCCCTAAATGGTTATCTTTCCCTACTCTTGGGATGTGGGATGAAATACAGCTCACGGGGTCGTCCGTGTACTCTGAGAAGAGCTCCACCTCCACCACTTGTTTCTGCTCGGCTGCTCCGCTCAGAAATGCCGGGAGGAACAGCAGCGTGCCCAGCGTCTTCAGCAGGTCGGACCGGTATCGCAGCATGCCCTGAACACAATAAAGCATCTCTGTCATCTCCTCCCTGGAGATAGTTTGAGTAATGACATAATAAATGTTTGTAGGAAAGAATGATTGATGCTGTCAAGACATTGATTTTTAGTGAGCACTGTGAAAGCTTATCTCAGTGGGGACTCCACTTTCATTCCTTCATGGACCTACGTAGATGAACCACTGTGTTTCAGTGATTGTTCCTCAGAGTGTGAACCTCAGCTCCAACAAGTTAGGAGTTTGTGCAAAAGACTAAATTTCATGCAACGCAGTACATGCTGCATCAGCTAGTAGAAAAGAAAAATACCATAAAAAGAAAAACATCCCAGAGTTTTAAGACAGCTGTGGAAAACAAATCCGTTTTTTTTTTAAACTAACTTTTGACATATTGGACATAGCATCCTCTGATCTGAAGAGGACAGACCATTCATCTTGCTTGTCAGTGCAAAGATGAAAGTGCAGCATTTGTGGTGGTAATGTGCTGGGAATGATGTATTTCAGTAAGAAATCACTAAATCCTATTTTACACACATTTCAGCAACAACTCTGTTCCGGTTCTGAAAGGAGTAATGAACAGAGGGTGCAACGATGATGGAAAATAAATGAAATAAATTTAATTCTGGTGGAGTTTCAGTAGTTACTATATTATCATTTAAAGTTTTCCTAGTTATTTTAACCTTCATACTGTTAAAATGTTTTGACACTGTTTCCACATTTTTTTTATCCTCAGTGATCTGGACACAATCCGGACCTGTCACCTAGTGAAAACATGTGACACATTAGGAAACTGAAAAATGTGTCCATTTTGGTCTATTTGATAATAAATACAAGATGGAGCAAAGTTTGAATGGTATATAAGGCGATACACAAATATTTAAAACAATCTTGAAATTTGTTTCAGCTGAATGCTGTCATAACAAGCACACCTATATTTTGCTGTCTTACTTATTAGATGACTGTTGAACCTGTTTTAAATAAACAATGCGGGCTTTATTTTTTCAGTGTTTTAAGCGACTAAACTCAGTTATACTGTTTCGACTAACCTCCTGTTTGTCATGCATCCTTTTTGCCTGAGTTACCAGGACACTGAGATCACCTTCTGCTCTGCACATGCATAAGCAGCTCTAATCTGGCTCTGCAGGCTGTGCGATTTAAAAGGTTATTATGCGTCAGCGCTGTACTCACAAAGCGAGAGCTGGAGGCCTTCAGCAGCTGATTTGCCTGAGAAACATAGAGCAACATCAATCAATACAGATGCTGATTTTTTTTTTTTATTGACTGCGGGCTGCCGTGTAGCCACCTAAGAGCGCATCTTACAGAGCGAGCAGAGGCTGCAATTTGCCCTCCATCCTGAGTGAAACAAGTTGTCTTGATCATGAACATTCCCAACTCCTGATTGGTTGGGGAATCGGGCATCTCTAGCTCCAAAGAGATCCGGTAGACCTGCCCTAAAGTCAGCACCTGCATAAACAGAGAAAAAAATTATAACATGCATGAAGAGGTGATTGTTTAGTACCGCAGAGACAATCATACATGAGGTCAATCCACACGAACGTACGTGTTTCTTGTTTCTCAACAGAGAGATGTTGGCCACAGGATAAGAGCATAGAAAAGAAGATGGGGAAACACAGTCTGTCCTGGGGACAAAAACAGATAAATGAATGCAAAACTGGTGGAATCATTACAATACTGTTGTGAAACTACAGTCGGGAGTTTGCAGCAGCACATGACTTTACATACACACCTGTAGTAATAGTGTGCAGGAGTAGAAAAAGCTGCCTTGGGCATATATGAGTAGTAGAAGCTCCCATATAAAAAGGCAGCAGTCCAGAGGAGCACAAGGACGATAGAGAGCACAGTGAAGCCCTGTGCAATTCTCTGACGGGCCCGTAGTATCGCCATGGTGACTCCATTTTGGAGCTTTAGCAGGGCCTGACCGATGACAACTGTGGGTTCTCCAACATACTCCGAAGGCAGATGGCTATCTTGATCCATAAAATCTGAAAAGAAAATCACAAATCAATGCAACAGAATGTTATACGAAACTAAATTATAGAAATTATACTGAAGCACTGACCCATTTAAGGGGAGGTTACATTACGCAAGCAGTGAAATTGTAATTTTTCATGAAAAATTATCTCGCTCGAATTTTCTTAGAAGGGAGACACACAAAGCGCTGCATACAACCCCAAAATCTCAGTGTGGCAGATGCTATCACGGATTAAGGACACAGGCCTTTATAGTCAGAAGTACGGAAATCTGAAGAAACCACAGAGTTCAATCACAGTCACGAGAAAAAGCCATTCATATCAGATGACTCCAAACCGTGTCAACATTTAACTGCCACTTTGACTGTATTGTGCTTATTAAGACGCAAATAAGAAATAAGTTACAGAAATAGTAATATAATGTGTAACGAAGAGAGTGGATCTTTTGTAACGATAACTAGGCCTCCATCCATCCATTATCTATACCTGCTTCTGTCTGTTTAGGGTGACAGGGAGCCTAAATGGCTCACCTTGGCTGAAAAGCAGGGGCATACCCTGGATCGATCAGCACCCCATCACAGGACCACATTTAGACAAACAAACGTACTCTCAAACTCACAGGCCATTCAGAATCACCAGTAAACCTGATACGCATGTTTTTTAGACTGTGGGAGGAAGCCGCGGAAGCACAGGGAGAATATGCAAACTCTACACAGAAAGAGCTCTGCTGGCATTAAAACCAGGAACATTTTCAGTGTGAGGCAACAGGACTCATCTCCAAGATGCCATGCTCCCCTGACAAGCTCCCCACTTTCTGTAGAATCAAGTTTTCTTATTTTTGTCTAATTTAAGTGGAGTATTTACCCAGTGAAAGAGGAAGATTTTCAGATCAAGACATTCACTGACAAGGATTACAGTGGGGGAAAGTTTACATATTTCAACTCAAAACAAGAGAAAACCATCTAATTATACATCTATCCAGCAGCAATGTGCCTTCAAGTGTCCTCTGTGTTGCAGCAAAAGCTCACCTCTGGTTTCTGTTGGCCAACTATGAGCTGTTACGAAACCACTCCCTGAAGTCCTTCGGTCCACACTGGTTTTGATGAAATGCAAACAGAACTCCTCTTAAATATCTTGTCACTGGTGTCTCAAAAGCTCCAATTGGACAGGGTTTAGTCCATCCCACATGAAGAAAGATGCTGCTCCCAACAGGGATTGAGATCTTGAATATAACTATGGCGGCGGGAGCACGGCTTGAGAAAATCTATAAATCTATAGACGCAGCAGGACTTCTCACGGCAGAAAAAAATAGAACATTTCTGCTTAGTCTGGTTTAGTGTTCATGTAAAGATAAGTCAGTGAGCCAATTGTAGTTTGCTCGGATACATATTCTTGACCTTCAAAAGGCAATAAGTCTGGCATACATGCTTTTGGACCGTGGAGGCCGGAGTGCATAAAGAAAACTCCCACGGTTACAGGGACAACATTACTGATTTGAACCCGGGGTCTTCTTGTTCTTTAAAGAGATGCATAATAGAAAAAAATCATTTCAGATATTAATCATGTAAATCATGGAATTTCTACACTTTTTACACACACAAGTATATGAGAGAATAGCTAGCTTGATAGATGTAAATTTAGATATTTGTTCTATGAACAATTCCTTGTCTTAATTCACTTTGGTGTATAAACAATACCTGTTAGTTCATTAAGCACATGTAGCCAAATGTTAAGATTTTAATTTTTTTTAGGAAACATTCAGAGTTTTTTTTGAAACATGATAAACAAATTAGGAACTAAAATCTCAATTCTTTGATTTATTTGTTTATTTGTTTATTTTCAACATGTGCTGAACTGAAGTTTGTCATACTTGCATGGAAAAGCTTAGGAACGCCTGGTAAACACTTTCTTCTTGTAAAAAGTTAAGCGAGATAAAGATGACCTCAAGCCTAAAAGTGAAAGACTGCAGTTTATCACCATGTTTTACAGGGACAAAATGACAAAATGGGCCCCAAGCAAAATGTTTGGGTTCCACTCGTGGTTAGTATGAAGAAATAACCCCTTTAGCAAGTAAAGCGCTTTTGTGAAAGCTTTCTGTGCCAAAAAAGAGCCTTTCATTCGTCATTTAGGGGATTTTTAGTCATTTCTCTAAGAAGAGCTCTCTAGTTCTTTGAGATTCTTGGAACATTTTGCACGCATTGCTCTTTTAAGTCAGAGGGTTGAGGAAGTTACAGCAAAAATGTCTACTTATGCTTCTTCAGGTAGGCCAGTTCAGGTTTTGTCCAGTCCGTGATGGTTTCTTCCAGAAATAGCTGACATAATTGAATTCAATCTTCTATCAAACATTACATTATTTCCTGTTTTTGGCTGCAATGTAAGCTTCAACACACTTATTCCTCCAGATATTTTATTCAATATTTACTTTTTCCTTTGTGTAACCAAAAATCAGAGATGTTTGGCTTTTTTTCAGAATAAACTTACAAGTGAGGCTTGCAGAAAAGGCTTTCTTCTGATCTTCATCTGGCATGTGGAGAAAAAAATCCTCAAACTTCTGGGTAGTTTAAGTTTAATCTTTTAATTTTGGATTTAATTTCATCTTCTTCTCACTGCAGAGGTGCCAAAACTTTTGCCTGGTATTTCTTGAGAATTAAGACAGAGAACAATAACTATATTTTAGGTATAGGCCATTATAGATAAGATAAGTTTATACCGTCTTGCCTCCATTTAATCAGCTACAAGAAGCTGATTGAAAGGAAATATTACTATGTTTTATATTTGGGTTAGAATATTAGACAACAATTTTGTTTTTAAAACCTCAGTCTGACTCTATTTTTAAAGAAAATAAGAGCAAAGGGTAAAAAAAAAAAAACACTTCGGGACAAATAACAAAGAGTGATATAATCTCTCACCAACAGGGGGCGACATCCTTTGACCAAACCGAAAAAACCCGCCAAAATATCTTCCAGCGTAGAAGAAGACGCTTCGTCCAATCCCGTACTGCTCCTGGCGATTAACGGAAAAAGGTCTGTTAGCCTTTGTAAAACACAAAACAGCGGTGGAGGTAAAGTTTCATTTTTCTGTGAAATACATTCATAACAATATTGATAGAGGGAATAAAGATAAAACACACCTATGTTAGAAAGTCTGCGGTAGCATAGACGTGCCCAGCATGTTTGTTATATGGTAATATGGTATGGTAATAGTTGCAGCATAAACAGTTGAGATGCTGATTCAGATCAAAGATTGTAAACATGTGGTCCAATTTCTTCTAAAAACGGCTCCAAAGAAGCCTTCAGCACAGCGAAAGTAAAATAGACAAAATATATGAGGGACTTGATTTATTCGTGTAATATAGGGGCGTCGAAATGGATTTTGAATTGAAGTTTATTAATAAACAAATCGACATATTCAGCTTTTCTCAGATCCTCCAGCTGAGGCCTCAAACAGCTTGGAGTTAAAAACAACAACAAAACTAAAACAATGTTACCTAATGCAGCTTTTCAGGTGAACTGCCCTGCATGTTTTAGATGTTTCTCTGATTCAAATGAATGAATCGCCATCAGGTTATCATCGGGGTCCACTCAAGACTGTCAATGAGCCATTCATTTAAACCAGGTTTGTTTAACCAGTGAAGCATCAAAGTCACGTAAGGTGGCGGCCCTCGGGGACCTGGTTTGAGGAGCACTTCTGTAAATACTGCAAGAGAGACTAATGGAAAATGAATGTGATAGAAGCTGATATTAAATCTACAAGGATTATGACATTTTGTCAGTCTTCAGGCAGCTGAGTAAGCCTCAATTATAAGTGATGCGTAACTATTATTTTTTGACAGTCTATTTGGTTGAATGTTGTCATTTTTTATGTATGTTTATGTAAAGTCTCTCAGAAAAAAACATGGAGTGGTCCCAGCAGTTAATATTAATATCACTTTGGGGACAAAAAGGGCATTAGTGTGCACTATACATATATACTTTCAGATTCAGTCAGTTTAATATGAGAAAGCAATTTGTTCTCTCTCCTCTTGTCTTCTGGTCACAAGATGTCCTGTAACACCAGTGTCACTCATCTTCAAGTGTCTTCGGTGAGACAGGCTGAGCGAGCTCCGGTCCACCTCATGCCATGTGAGATTGATCACAACGGGCTGGCCCAAGTTTCACAGTACTTTGCTGCTACCACAAAAGATCGCAATCAAGGTAATGATTATTGTTGGATGTCTGGAGTTTGTGAAAGCTACCAGTGGACTGTGCAGATTTTTATGAAACACTTAAAGCAATTGTGCCACAAATACTATGTGTTGGATTTTTGAAACAATTTGACACCTGGTCCAACAGGGACATTTAGTGATCACTTTTACACAATGACATTGATCAGAGACGGTGACAATGTGTAAAACGTCATATTCTAGGTTACCTATTGATCAGCAGTAGCAAGAACGTGTCATTGGGGAGCTGAAGGGGTTTAGGAAAGTTGGTGTTCATTTTTTGAGACAGATGTGCAGTTGGGTGATTGTTTCAGACTTTCGATGGCTCAAATGCAGAAGTGGCAGGTATGCCACCTGGCACCAAAGCTTCATGTGATGCAGGCATTTTGAAACAGTGTTTTGAAATTGTATTTCAGTCTTGGGAAAGCATTGAAATGTCAGTTTCACTTCAGCCATCTTTAGTAGTGATGATAAAACTCATAATAAAATTGCAGACACAAGTGATAACCACGTGTTATTACACTGTTGAAGAAGCACAGAGGGCTTTACTCATTAAAATATCAATTTCAATTAAAAGATGTTTGCTTACTTTTAGGAAAAGTTTATAGCTTTAGTGACCACACTGGACATCTTCCTTTGTGCTGCTTTAAATGTTTAAATCTATATTTAGTCAGTTATTTTGTATTTGCTGTCTTCTTCAACTTTTGGAGTATGTTAAAGGTTTAAATTGCAATTTCATTATGAATGATGTGGAACTTCAAGAAGTTACACCAAATACATTTAAAAATTGACACGAACCCTTCAGTATTTTAAGCGGGTCCATCATTGAGCTGCTACGTGTTTTTCTCATTGCAGAGAAAACTGTTTCATTCAGAGGACGTGGCTTGAAGGGGCAGGAGATCAGCTGTCCACATGGCTATACAGGCCTGGTGCTGAAAGAGATCAACAAAACCGGCTCTGACCAAGAGGTAAGTGCCTCCACATGCATCTTTTACAAAACAAAAAAGACAAACACTCTGGGAGATTCTAACATGAACCCAATCACTGAATGCATCAGGAAAATAATCGGATACACAGCTACGTTTGAGAAGTTAGACACGCTGTCTACACATTAATAATGTCGTGTTTTCAGGACAGGACGGTGAGGATATCTTCTGTGTTTGACAAGATGACCTACTGGAACCTGGAGACTCCTCCGACCTCAGATGACGCCGTGGTGATGGCAATGGACTGGCCTGACCTCGCTGAGGCGGTGAGACATTAATGGAGCTAGTTCATAAGAATAGTTTTAATCAGAGATGAAAGTTAATTGCTTTTCCTAACTTTTTTTTTAATGATCCACCTAAAATTGATTCTTGATCTCAGTGTAGATTTTAGTTATTACATTTTGTTTCTAAGATTAAACACCCTTTTACACCATCTCTCTCTTCACAGATCCACGGACCAATAGAAGAGTGAAGAGACTTAAAACGTCCTGTTCAAAGACGTGAGACTGATGTCTCATGAGCATGTTACATGTGAAGCACACAAGTTCCTGCTCATTAACCAACAATAGTGAAAGAGCTTTAGAAACACCAACATGTTAGATTTTTTTGTTTTGTTTTTCATATAAACTTTATGTTGTGCTGCTCTTGTGGAGCAAAAAGATGCAAAGTTAAAGATTTTGGTATATATTTTACACATAAATAAAGAAAAAAAATGCAGAATAGAAAAAGTGCATTATGTGATTCATCCAAACACAAGCATGTGCACATGTTTTCACTGGAAAGTGTTTATTCACCAAGTAACATTTAACATTTGGACACCAGAAACCATGGCAGTGTCCTAAGTGAGTATCATAACTGTTCTCAGGTATTTATGGTAACAGCAATACACACAATTGTCCAGTAAAAGTCACAAAATGTGTAACATAGTGCAGAAGACGTGTCAACACAAGAATGAAGGCATATTCAAAGTTTACATTTTGAAATGTCCTTGAATCTTTCTGTAAAAACGACAAAGAAGTAACACAGAAATGAAGAAAATCCAAACATGAACTGGTTCTACTTATTCACTTCCCAACTTCAGTTTGTCTGGTTCACTTTCCTTCACTGAAGACAAGAGGATGGATGTAGAAGAAATAAGGCGAAGAAAGACCATTTGGCACATCAAATATATTTTAGAGCTATAAACTCTGTCAAGGATGAAAGTAGAAATCTTCAATTAAAAGTTATAAACTGACACCAAAAAGAGTCAAAGTAAGTTTTTTAGTTTAGTGTTTAGAGTTTGCCTTTGAATGAGCAGCTCTGATGGCTTCATCATGTAAAACACTTGAATCGAACTGGCTACGCATTGCTGAAACACTAAAACGTGAGTCATAGATATTACAACATATATAATTATGATGCAATAACTTTCCCTTATGACTTAACATGACAACGTGATGTCAAATGTTGCACTGAATCCTGTTAATACAGCCTCTGAATTCTTTTTTTTTTACAACTATATTCATTGTAAGAATATTTAAGATTAACAGTGACAAATATTTTAAAATTACAAACCTAATTTGAGAAAGTCATCTGAAATATTACTAAGAGTAGAACAACAGCACAAGTGTCAATATGGTTTACAGATGTCAGAGATATCAGCCAAACATCGGCATATTTGATGAAGGAGGGCGATAAAACTCTTTAAAAATGGTCAAGATTAAAACACAAACATTAAGAGCAGGATGGTTTCATTTACACAAGTTCTAATTCTCCTTTAGAGCTGGTCATCTGGTTACACTTTTAGCCCAACTGATGTTTAAAATTGCCTTAAAGAACATTAATTGTCATTTAAAACATAGTATCAAACATTTAGGTATGCGACGGTCTGCCAAGTTAGTTTGGGGAGTGTTACACCACCACAACAACAAAAAGTACATTTAAATGATTTTGTAAAGAAATTAAATTGGAAAAAAATTCATCTACAGTTGATGCAGGTAAATCCAAAAAGTTTGTGCACCGCAAACACAAGACTGGCAGTATTTTTCTGGGATCACGATGAGCAAAGTTATTCAAAATTTTTTTTTTTTTTTAAATATTTTTGGCTTCATTTTGTTAATGGCACAGTGAAAAAGTTATATTTCTCCAGTACTTAGACCCTCTATGTTAAGATGATTGTTGCTGTTTTTACACACACACACACACACACACACACACACACACACACAGATGGGATTTCTGGATGCTGGTATTGTTGATATTCTGATCAAAACATTTACAGCTATCTCCTGTCTTCAGTGCTCCCAGAAAAAGCATGCCCCATCATGAACTTACCTAAGAACCCCCCACGAGAAAGTGAGAAAAAAAAAGATT
>JAOWBL010000002.1:5640522-5651809 GCA_028564865.1 Zenarchopterus dispar
AGTGCTCCCAGAAAAAGCATGCCCCATCATGAACTTACCTAAGAACCCCCCACGAGAAAGTGAGAAAAAAAAAGATTAAATAAATAAAATAGGTTCAAAAAGGGGGAAAAAAGTAAATTTGTAAAGTGATAATTATCCTCATTGATTTCCTGCTCAAATTGGGTTTCAAGGTAAAATCAGAGTTAAAGTTTATCTGCACGTCTAACACAGAAACTACTGTGCTAGCTTTGAGGGGGTGGTGGTTGTAGTGGCAGGGAGACTTCTGCGTCCGCCTTGCTGCGTTTGGCGGGCAGGGTGTGGTCGTGGGCTTTGCGAATGTGTCGGTACAAGTCGCCCGACTGTGTGTAGCTCCGGTAGCAGTAGCGACATTCATAAGGGCGTTCACGGGTGTGCACGATGGCGTGGCGCCGTAAGGTATATGTGCATGAAAAAGTCTTTCCACAGACTCCACATGTGGGGACATCTTCCACAAAGCTCCCTATAGAGTCCTGGAGGTCCTGGAAGTACGCAGGAGGATCTGAATTTTGGGATGTGGATGGAGGAATGATGGAGGCTGTAAAGGGGGAAGTGTCCTGGGAGGAAGGCCTGGCACCGGAGGAGGAGGAAGAGGGAGAGAGGGAGAAGGAGTAGTCATTTGAATGGGAGGTAATATGTAAAAGTCCCTGTGGATGAGAGGAGAGAAAATGAGGGCTGCTTAGCTCCTCTTCCTGGATGTCATCTTCAAACTCATCTTCCACATCCATGATTGGTTCTCTATCTCTACTTTGGTCTTTCTCCTCTTCTAGCTCTTCATCAGAAATAACAATGGCCTCCACTTTGATTTTTGCAGTCTTTCCAACTTTGTCTGTCCTCACTTTGCAAACAAGAGGGTGACATTTTTCTTTTCTGTTTGCCTGTGAAGCTACAGTGTCTCCTTGAAGTCCCTGAAATATCCGGTTCTGAGGAGCAGGGTGAATGTCTGAACTTGAGCGCTGCAGTGATACAGTGCTCTGAATTTGGATTTGGGGAGGTGTATGTTGGAGGGCCGAGTCTCTTGAATTTGTCCGTAGATTTGAGGCGACAGGTGGGGGTTTAATTAACATTACCATCTTCTGTCCTCTGCCCAGAGTATCCCTCTGGTCACTTTCTGAGAAGTCTCCAGAGGAGTTGTCACAGGGTAGTTGGGGTTCATCTGGCTGCGCACCGGTAGGAAGGCGGGATCCAGACTGGCTACCACCAGTCTGGCTCAATGGAGTCTGGGAGGAAGAGGATGAAGGGGAGGGCTGCTGGTTACAGCTGTGGTTGTAAAGAGATAGGGAAAAGATATAATCAGCCTCTAAGTACAACAATAAGCATGTCCATCAGTACATCGAATAAACTTTAAAAAAAAAAATCCAGCTATGTTTTCATTTAAAATTTGGCCATTATTTTTATATTAAAAATGTGATAATTGCATGGTATATGGGTCCAGAAATCATGCTGTAGAGTGCTGCTACAGTCAACTACAAAACCAGCTGCTACCCTACAAAATAGCTTTTATCCCATACTAAACACCTCCCAAATTCCTCACAACTCTGTGAAAGGATATTAAAGGATTTGAGAAGCAGCCTCAAGGCAAATAAAAGTAATTTTTATATAATTTGTCCACAGAGAAAGATGAATGTAAACAGGAGTAAAAGTCATATGTGAAACAACTTGCTATGTTGCTTCAAATTTGCCCTTTCACTACAAGATTAACTGAAATTCAGACTTTTTGTTTGCACTGAGAAAAGTTAAAAGAGATGTCACTTAGCTGTAGTTGGATGTTTCAGTTCCTTATTAAAAATGAACTGCATCTAAATTTGGAATCATTTGTTTGCAAGACTGGCCAAATATTATCCATCCCATGGTTTCAATTTAATTCAAACACACACAAATATAACACTACACTAATCCTCTCCATCATTTAATATAGTTACATCTGTCACAACAAATATTTTTGAACTATTTTTTTTCTGTTACGGATCAGATTCTGAATGGGAATATGTGACATTAACCCCTGGCTACAGTCTTTTGTACAAAGATTTGAATAAACCATAGTGTTATTAGAATGATCAAACTGCACAGAAATCAACACCAGAGCCCTACCTGTATGTTTCTGTGGTGCTACAAGGACTACTGAGAGTCGATCCTTGACCTTGACTTCCTGCTTCCAACCTGACATGACTTCCAGAATTTGGAGTAGATTGCTCTGCAATCAAGCCCTGCACCAGCTCCACACCTGGGGGCAGACGCTGGATGTCCATACCTGGCTGAGTAGTGTCAGCGAGGTCAGGGCTCAGAGGAGTCTGAACTCGTGTCTCTGATGAGCCCCCACTGGTCCTCTGCTCAGACTTCACAGGCTCCAGCTGATTCCTCTCTGTGCCTTGGGGTACTGATAGTAGTGGCATTGGTATGGTGACTGGGTTTGAATGATCTGCTGCCACAGCCAGCAACAGCTCAGCTCTGCCATTACTCTCTGTTCCTGCCTCAGTTGGCTTTCTCAACTTGCTGCTCTCTTCAGAGCGAGTGCTGTCTGCTTCAGCTAGAGGCCTTCGTCTCTGCAGTCGGCTCTTGCACACCCTCACCACCTCGTTCATGTGAAGAAAGCTTGCAGCTGCCAATATGTCCTCCACTGGAGGAGACTCGTCCAGCTGCAGCACACCTTCATAGACAAAGTCTAAGAGTAAGCCAAATGCAGAAGATGTGACTATATCACTGTCAAGCGTGACAGAGCTGCTGGTGCCACTCCCTCCGGGAAAGTCTGAGTAAAACATGTGGAAGAAAGGTGAGCATGACGCTAAAACAGCCCGGTGAGCTAGGAACCGGGATGACCCCACAAGGACGGTGCAATCACAGAGGAAGCCCCGCTGGCGCTGGGACCGCAGAGCTGACAGCAGCTGCTGGGAATGCTGGGGAAACTCCATCACCTGAGCAACAGAATAATATGAGGATGAAGTGTTGACATCCACAGTTCAGTTTGAATAGACAATTATAATTTAAAAGCAAAATCAGAATAATATTAGAACTGCTGAAAAATACACTAATGTTTTCATATTTAAATAAAATGAGAAATTACTTTTGAATGCTCCACAGAGGGAACTATATTGCAGAGTACTATTGTTTTGACAAATAGTGCAATAATTATTAGAGAAAGCAAAGTGATATTCATTTAAAAATTGTAGATACACTAGCTCTTAGAAACAGGTTGTTCAGTAAATATTTCACAACTCACGGAGAGTACACTGCAGCGTGTTTCCGCCTTTGAAGTCTTCTGTTGTTGGTGAAGCTTCTGACATTAAGGTTTCTCACGTAGGGTTTCCATGGCGACCAGCCTGAATTCGTCGCCCCACTATTGCTGTGTTCGTACAGGTAGCTGAATCTTACTATATAAATCACATATAAACAACGACAAACGAGTGAGAAAGAACGAAAATAAGTAACAGCAAGCAATAGGCTGTCCAAAATTTCCAGCTAAATGTCCTAGCACAACAATGCTAACACTAATTAGGTGATTTAGCTCTGCAAATCAGTTAAATTCTAGCACCGTAAGTCCTAATAGCTGCAGTTCAAAAGCTGGGGTGGATTGTGGGTCTATGAAGAAAAACAGAAGAAACCCTCCACTTGCATGTCACGTGAATGTGGATTTTGTTACCTGCTGTTACTCGGTTTGCAGCTTTGTGTTTTCTTCCAGCTTTTCCTCTGTGGTGAAGTAGGCCAGCGCATCCCGCTCCGGCTACACTGCCACCTACCGGCGACGAGGTGGAAGTGACAGGAAGTAAACCGAAAAGGTTCACCGGAGTCGACTTCCCAAAGCAATGTGTAACGCTTCCTAAAATGAAAATTTTGTAAACTGGTTCTTCTAACTCCAATAAAGTCAAAGAGAACGAAGAAAAAAGAATTGCAGTCTGCTTAATCTACAACACCATCCAATGAAGCTGCAGAATAAGGGTTTCATGACTGATCTGCCAGTGTTTTAATGGACAGTGTCAGAGGAAGAGGAGGGAGAAGAGGAAGAGAAAGGAGAGGAAATCGTGGTGGGCAGGTGAGGAAACGGAGGGTCATCATTTGGGACGGTGGGCCGTCTTGGCCATTTACTGACTTTTGACTCGTGAAACCACCACATTGGCTGTGAGGCATCATGAATGTGTTGACATAGTAAAGTGTTGGTGCTATATTTAGACCTGAGCTATATTTGGAGTTGAATTTGAGTGTGTATATTTCTAGTGATGCTTTCTCCTCCAGCAGGATAGGGATGTCCATCTGTCAAAATCTATGTCATATGTACTACGTCATGGAGCCAACCAGATGGGTCTTCAAATGGGTACAGGTGAGCTTCTAAAAAATCTGGACTATTTAACATAAATATCCGTTCATTGACACTGTCACACTTTCTGATACAGCTTTTACAAATGTGGACCTTTAATGCTTGTGTTTCACTTTCGTTGAAGACTAGACGTGTGATTAAATACTTCCCTGCGATCACCTTTACTTTGGAGTTATCTTTTGCTGCCAGTCTGGTTCTGACATAACAGAATGAAGTACTGTACATAGTTCACATCAAAATCTGGCACCTTTAAAATTACAAACTTCACATAAGTGAAAGAAAATAAACTGTGGTAATATAACCATTTTAATGCCTGATCTCATATCCACAGATGGCTTTCTGTATGTGGAAGATATCCTAGCTCACCCGCAGTTTCACTCATACATGTTCGAAGACGTTGAGAGAGTCGTTGCCACAAATGACAAGCAGCGCTTTAAGCTCCGCTCCCACCCAGAGGATGGTCGGCTGCAGATTCGAGCCAATCAGGGTCATTCAGTAGAGGTAGGCAGAGCAGAAAATATGAAGACACCTGAGGTCAACACATCCGCAAGGGGAAAAAGTGGATATTTAATCATGCTTGGCTCCGTTTTATTAATCAACATGCATGTAAAATGTGTTGACAAATGAATTTATTGTTAAAGCCTGACTTGTCACTTAATCAATAACCTGCATATTTCTTTATAAACCCTCAAATAATCATAAAAACTTTAAGATTCCCCAATCTGAAGTACTCTGTTAATCCTGGACGTGTTCCTGCGGTCAGGTTATGGATCTGGAACTGAAACCGGTTGTGGCCGGTTCTCCAGAGTGCCCTGCTGAAGCAGTTCATGGCTCTTACCTCCGTAACTGGGCGTCCATCCAACAGCAAGGCCTGAGTTGCATGAAGAGGACCCACATCCACCTGGCCCCCGGCCTGCCAGGGGAAGATGGCGTCATTAGCGGTGTGTGCTGTGTGTTTGAATCTGAAAAAGAAAGCGACTTCCCAGCTGAACTTTTTTTGAGCCATTTAGAAAACAGTGTTATTTCTGTTTCCACCAGGCATGAGGAAAAACTGTGATCTGGCAGTGTTTATTGATGTCCCAAAAGCCCTCACTGGTAAAATTAGCTATCAATGTCTCCCATTCAGTAGTCTACGTCTGTGTAGAAATCAATCTCTTACAGGGGTTTGATGGGTGTGCTTGACTTGTACAGATGGTATTGAGTTCTTCTGGTCAGAGAATGGGGTGCTGCTGACTGCAGGTGATGCTGAGGGTAAACTTCTCCCTAAATACTTCATCCGAGCTCTCAGACTGAGACCTACAAGTAAGAAAAATTTAAAAAAAAAAAGACTTTTTTCCCATAGAAAAAACATATATTGAGGTCCAGTAATTACTTGCCTGCTCAGGTCATGTTTGTACTATGTTTCAGGGAGCATCCTGCCACTGCAGTCGTAGCAGCAGAAGATCCTGTTCACTCTCCGTCTCTGGTCACATCCCGACCTGTATCACTTGAAGCTGATCTTAGTTACCTGGGTAACACTAGTTTTGCTACAGCATCCTGGTCAAAAGATTTGATCAGTGGCAGAAAAATCGGTTCTGAAATCCTCTTAAATGGGACTAAAATTCTGAAATTTGATTTTTTTTCTGTAATTTTTGAAGAGTATGAGAATGAAAAGTAACATTTGTTTTTCATAAGATCATTCAACCGTTAATGTGTGATGGCATGCAGCGTGTTTTACTCATTAACAGAAAAATCTTGGTTTCTTTATTTCATTCTCAATGCTAAATAAACACTGGTGGATGTGAAATACTAAGACATTTTACCAGTCAGGCCTTTAAATGAAAAGAAAAAACAACACTTTTGAAGACACGCTGGATGCGTGGTTAGTACCTTGGCTAAGTATGGAAGAAGAGAGGATACAGATACTGTGGTCTAACGGACAGCCTTAACAGTTTCTTGCAAGATATGGAAACACAAACCCACATGCATAGCATGTGTGAGGGGAGATAATTCGTGGTAGGCTTCCTGAAATAACAGAAAACACCAGTAACAATGAGAAATTAAGATACAAAATATGACACATGAAATGTATTTATTTTGCCAGCTTTTTCTTTATTTTAACATTTTTGTGATAAACATTACGTTCTAAGATTTATTTTTGTTTCACATAAGTGATTGTGGCTGCTTTAAAGTCATTATTAAAAATAACTTTACTACCCTTGACAAAGCAAAGCTTTCCATCCTGAGTAACATTTCTTACCGTTCTTCTGTACAGTGAATTTAAAAAGAAAAGTCGTGGTTGGTTGATTCAGCTGTTAATTTCTACATTTGTGTGAGTTGGATTTTTTTCAAATGCCTTCTGAATTTGGATCAGATGTCCTGCCGTTTGGCCCATCATGAAGAGAGTACGATAACCACTGGAGTCTTCATCTATCTGAACAAGTGAAGCACTGCACTCAGTGATGTATCTTACAAATATCAATGCAGGCGGGGAAGGCGTACCAGAGCTAAACTTGGATATAACCTGAGTTAAAATACATCTGCAATGAACAGAATGTCTTCTTTTGATCTTTACCTAAGTACATATTCCTTGATTTTTCAGACTTTTTAAACAGGCAGGAGATGTGATGGGCTGTGGTGGATCCAGTTTCATTTCTATTGTCTTTGAGAGGTTGAGTCTTAAAGAGCTTCGTGGCCTCCCGTCAGCTTGTGGAAGAGCTCCTCGTTGAGTGTGTCGCTCTTCTCGCGACTGCGCGTTGACATGAAAATGTACCCTCCGATAAACTCGTGAACAATTTTGCAGTCAGCAGTCACACAGCTGAAGGCAATGTTAACATTTCCTTCAAACTCGATGGCCACCTGCAAGAGTTAGACGCACATACACAGAGATAAAGCCGAACATTAGATAAAAAAACCAGCTTAAACTGAGGGAGGAAAAAATATACAAATGTTATACCAGTGGCCTCATGGTAAAGTTAGTGTCGAATCTTTACCCTTCCAGTCCCAAAGTCAGGAGAATTTTCAGAGTTTGTAGTTTGCTATTAAACTTATTTTTGGTTTGGAGGTTAGTCAAGTGTATTGTTTTGGTATTAGACACTCTACACCCCTTTAAAATACCACCACGTCTTATTAGCTGCTTCAGCAGCACACTTCATGCCAACTATTTGCCACAGAACCTGAGAGCAGTGCGGTTCTGACCTGTTTTATGTCCCAGTTGACGTTCCACTGCTTCATGTTGTTGTAGCGCCAGGTCTTGATCACGTCACCCACACTGAGGTCGATGCGGATCAGGCGGTTGGGGGCTATGCCCAGCACCTCGTCTTTTCGGCTACCCTTGAACCTGTCAGGTAGAAATATCACTTCAGCGTCCTCAATCTCAAAATCTTGCATCCAAAACTATGAAAAACTAGAAGACCAGTAAAACACCCAGTATTTATAAGAAATGGATTTGCAAAATTAATTGACTCAACATTACTCACTGCTGTAAATAGTTTAAAATATCAATACTATTAACGTTTCATCCACTGAGAGTAAGTTGAAGTAAATGTTATTACTTCATGTTAAACGAATTAGCTTTCCTGTTTTTTTTTTTTTTTTTTAAATCACAGAATCCATTCATGGAAGATTTAAAATAAGGTTTAAGACTAACCTGACAACAACATATGAGAGGCCAAAGTCGGGCAGGGCCTGCCAGATCTGCAGGAAGCGCATCAAAGCGTCGGACAGTGAGAGCTGAGCCACATTCTGGTACGCGTCCAGGATACGAGGGGTCAGCTGGAGGAACAGGGAAAACGCCAGATGTAACAACATTCTTGTTGCCTTGGTCACAAACCGTAGCGACAAAGGTGAATTGAACAATTAACCCAGTTGCATAACATCAATTACAGTTTTCAAGAAAAATGATTAAATTAATTTCTTGGACATATAGACCACAAGGCTAATGTGGTATGTGGTGCACTTGACAAATATTCATTTGTCTTCTTTAGAGATGTTTTTTATCATGTTTTGATGTGCAAATAGCAGCTCTTTTTCCTCTTCAGATGGGCGTAAGTCAGCGCCATATTGTAAGCACTTCTTCCAGCTTCTCCCTGGTTCGAGCTTATGAGTTTACAGTTCTGCAGCATATACCCTGACATGATGCCCACCAAAGTGTTCAAACATGTTTTGAAGTGTTTGACGGAGGATGCCCTTGATGATGTTAATACCTACTTACTTTCTAGAGATTTTCCCTCATGTCTCAAACATGCTGTCTTAACACCAATTCGAAAGAAAACTATCTTGAAACTGCCCTGATAAGATTTGTTAATGAACTTAAAATGAGCACAATCAAAACGTCTCTATTAAAGTGCTCCTTGAAAGCAGCAGTATTTAATCATGTGGGCCGTAAAGTTCTACTTCTTATAGAACACTGTTTTGGTCTTACGGGCACTTTTAAATTGATTTCTTTATTTACTAAACATCCTGCTGTGTGTCTCTTGGTAGATGGAGTCCCGCAGGGGTCAGTTTTTGGTCCTCTCTTGTTTAGTCTTAACATGCTTCCTCTTTGGTTCGTAATACAGCGATATAATGTCTCATAACGGTCATATGCTGATAGCGCTCAGTTATGCATATTTGTTTCTGTTAATGACCGTGATCATCTCACTGACGCCAGTTGTTGGATAGGCATACACTTCATAAAGCTCAGTCAAATTCAATCACTGCTTACTCCACTTTCTGTAAAACTATTTGAGCACGTTAGAAACTTGAGTGTGATCTTAGACTCTGAACTTATCATCTTGACTTGGCTCTTTCTGTACCTGTTTGGGCTTGTACTTCTTATAGTAGCGCGGTGACACCAGACTGTGAGGATTGATGCTTTCATCGTTGACAGCTGCATTGCTGTGGGAACCAGGGTTGGTCTTTTGCATTGCCAGGAACGAACGTATGCTCTGGATCTCACTCTGGAAACTGCTGTCTGCGAGGCTCTTGCCTTTGGAGGCCAGCCGGCACCCTGCCATCCACTGAGCGTACTGCTGCTCCTGCAGACCACAGAGGACAAGAGTAGCACACAGGTGTGACTGCGGGGAGAACTCAAGCGATGAGAAAGAGATAAGCGTGGTGAAAGAGACGGGATGTTGCGGACAGAGATGGAGATGTTTGTGTGGGGCCTCACGTTCTCACAGCGCAGATACACCTCGTTCATGCCTTCAGGTGCTGGTATCAGGAGCTTGATAAGAAACTTCTGTGCTGCTACGTTAACATCTGGAGCCACCTCGCATCCTGTGGGCAGGACAAACTGATATTTAATCTTCTGAAATGTAAGTGTTAGTTGTACAGAAGATATGGGAGAAGATGGAAATAATGACTACAGAGTCCCTTGACGTAGTGGTAACTCCACGTTTTAAAGGCCATGGCTTCAGGCCTGAAGTGGATCAGGGTATCTTGTTTTGATTACTTTGAAAACAAACCAATTTCAGAGTGCTTTCATTTTATTCATTTTACAGTAGCTGCAAAATTACCATTAAGTCAAATCAATATCTAGCTGATACAAGAGTCGATTATTAGTGACACAGAAATAACAACAACAACAACAAAAGGCTATAGTAAAGTTTTATACCTTTGAGGTTAATTTGTTGAATGGGCTCTCCAATGCTCTCCTCTTTGCTCTTGAAATATGAGATGGATGTGTCCTGGAACTTGAACCAGTACTGTTTGTATCCCTTCAGAGTAAGCCTCTTGGGTCTAAATGTACAAATTAATTGCTCAGTTTTACCCAAACATTTTCTTCTTCATCTTATCAATTCACACAGTATTTCAGAAAATTGGCTCAGCAGTTAAACTCTGGCTAAAAAAACAAATCTCACCTGAATATCTTCAGATAGTCATTGAGGTCTGGCGCAGTCATAGTGTCCTGGAAGAGAGAGTTTTTCTTTTTTAAAAATCTCTCAATTCCTAATATAATCTTTGGTAATCCTTGTATCATAAATCTTTTATAAATCTTATGTATTTATGTTTCAAACAGCAGCATTTATAATACAATATTACAAACTTCCTTCCCCTGATGGAGGTCGGGTTTTAGCTTAGATGAAGTTAGCGTTTGCAACAGTACTTCCAACCCTGACGGAAGTAAAGTCTTTCTGACCAGCAGTTCAGACGCGGAGCTGCTCTCTCCCTCCATCTTGACCTCCAGGGACTGCAGGGCGGACTCCAGGTCATCCATGGCGGCGCTGGAGGTCAGCAGCTGGGGCTCCGACTGAGACACCTTACTGATGTGGTACTACAAGAGTTTCAGGGGAAGACAGACACATAGGCTACTTTCATCCTTAGAAATGTATAAAGTATATATATGTGATTTCAAATTTAGCTCCCAATGGTTACAAGTGTAATTATTTTGTTGCATGAAATTCAGGCTTAGATTCTACCTCTCCACTAGTGAGTGATCTAACAGAAAGTTATTTACTTATCTTATACATAGTTCACTTAAGGGTTTCTGGCCAGAAGTGTTTTAAGGGATTACTTGAACAACTCTGTTAGGATTTATTCTGTCGGTCTGAATGATTTTTATTTTGCCTGAAGTTTTTTTTTTTTTTGGCTTAAAATTTAAGTTTATCATGCAAATCTAAGCATTTTAATGTCAAGTTTGATGAATGCAGCATGCCTTAAAAGTCAGAGAGTAATCATTTTAAATCTTTGTCAGTTCCGAGTCGACCAAAATAATCCTGATTATGTTGTTTTTTTTCTTCTTCATAATCAGTCAGCTCTATCTGATATGTGCCAAAGCCTAATATATACTAGCTGGGTTTATCTTTCTTTTTAACTGTTAATTGAAGCTTTTGTCAAAGTTATTCTTCTTTAAATGTCCTGTGTGATCCAGTTGTATTGGTTTACCATGACAAAGCATCTGTCAAATGAGGTAATTTACTCAAAGTGGCTAAATCAGAAGGCAAATGTTTAACTTTGGAGATTTACTGCTCGTTCTGTTTAATCTTATTTACCACACAGCCA
>JAOWBL010000002.1:5660136-5684850 GCA_028564865.1 Zenarchopterus dispar
AGCCGCCATGGCCCTGAAAGTTAACCTGGACTCTGCTGAGGGTGACTGGAAGGAGACCAAGGGTGAGAGCTGTCAGCCCAGGGTGGGAGGGTGTAATTTATATTTTACAATAATTAAAATGCTGGCTATTTGGTCAGCAAATGAGGGGAACAAAGTGAACTTTTACTGGACCACAAAAGCTGCCAAGGTTTTCTGTCAGTTGAAAGAGAAGCAACTTTAAAGGCATTCACACTGTATAATGTTTTAAAACCATAAGACTTAATTGTCTTCTGTCTTCTAGGATTCTTACACATTTCAAAAATACATAATCAGAATCACTTTATTTCCCACGCCAGTAAAACAGGCAATTGTGATAAATGAATGACTATTCTGGTCTGTTCTGAATACAGCAGCTTTGTTTTTACATTTAAGCATTTACCATCATCACCTATATAAATCTGCCTTTGTATATACACATTAAATCTCTTGAAATCTTTTATATTTCTTTCCTAGACTTCTTGCTGTCTCTGTCTGTGAAAGACAGGCGTCACTATTACCGGACCTCAAGCTCAGTGCCGCTGGATGACATCCCACTGTGGACTCCCACTGCAGGTGAAACACCACATGGGTCTCTGTGTATTTCGCTCAAGGTTGATTGGTGGTGAGCGATTTCTAAGAGTCAGAAATACTTTCATCAGTGTTACTAAGGGATTATTAACGCAGGTGAACAAAGTCATAAAAAGGAAGTAAAATAATTATAGCCTAATATGTGGCTATATCTTGTTCAGAGCATCAAATAGATAAAGTATATGAAGGCAGGGTGATATGGTCAAGAAAAAAATATGTCCCTGTTTTCAGTGCCAGGGCATGTTATGGTATCCATGTATGTATTTTATAGTCGGTATTGATAATAGTGCTGTCCATCTCCAAAAACAACAAGAGACAAAGGGTGAAAACAGGAACCTTAAATGTTGTTGCCACAACACAAAAAAGTAAAGGACTAGCTGATATGATGCAGAGAAGGAAGGTGGGTATACTCTGTGTTCAGGGAATCGTGTGAAAAGTCAGCAAGACTGGAAGCAGTGGACAAGGATACAAACTGGTTTGGAAGATTATGTGGAGAGTGACCTGGAGACAAAGAGACCGTCAAACAAGGCGATGAGCATGATGATAGAAATCGAAGTGGCGATGATGAACAGTAGAAGTCTCTGTGCCACACAGATTGGTTGTGAGTTAAAAGGATGTGGAGCATTTCCAGGATGAAACAGAGTGGTTGATGGAGGAGACTTTAGTGGGCAGGTTTGTAAAGGATCTGAGATGATGGGGTGAATAGGCCAGTAGGATGTTAAAGACAGGAGTGTGGAAGAGGAGGATGGAAATGGCTGTGGTAAATACATTGTTTACAAAGAGGGAGGAGCACTAGGTGAATAAAGTGGTGGTAGGAGCAGGCAGGGGAACTGTGTTCTTTGCAGCAGATACAATCTAAAAGAGACTGGAGACTGGAAGTTGGTGATTGGGAGAGTGTAGCCAAACGGTAAAAGGGTATGTTGTAAGTAGTATGTCAGGTGATTGGTGGTATAAAAGAGGAAAGCAGCAAAGGAAGAGCAAAAGATTGGGTGATGGAAGTTGAACAAGGATCTGGGTGGTAATAAAGAACTGTCAGATGACAGGACAACAACAGGAAATGTTATAAAGGAAGGCAGAAAGGTGCTTGCTGTGTCATTTGGACAGAGGAAGGAGAATAAGGACACCTGAGGATGGAATAAGGAGGTTCAGGAGAGTAGAAGTAGGAGAAGGAGGAAGTGGAATAGAAAGAAAGATGAAGAAAATGGGTATCAGTAAAAGGATATGCAATTTAAGGAAAAGAGTGAGGTGGCAAAGGCCAAACAGGATGTTTATAAGTCATGTAAGAGGCCAAACACTAAGGAAAGAGGAAAGGATTTGTACCAATGGGAGAGATGGAGAGACTGAGATAGGAAGGCTGCATGGCAGGTTGGGGTGATTGATTAAGTATATGGAAATGGTCTTACTAATGTAGAGAGTGTAGACGCAAGATAGATTACTTTGAAGATTTTATGAATGAAGAAAAGGAGAGTGAGAGAAGGGAGAAAGGGGCAGAAACCTGTAGACCTTGAAGTGCAAAATCCTTAAGGTTAAAGTGAAAGTAGATTTGAAGAGATTTAGGATTGGAAGGGCAGTCAATACTGATCACATAGCAGCAGAGTTATAGAAGTGTCTCGTAGAGGTGGGAGTATAGTACTTAACTAGATTGTTCAATAACACCTTGGAGAGTAAAATGTACTTTAGAATTAGAGGAAAAATGTAGTATTACTGATTTTCAAGAACAAGGGCGATGTCTGCTTTATACCTCTGCTTTATACAGAGGTATAAAGCAGATGAGCCACACAGTGATCTTGGAAAGAGTAGTGGAAACTAGGTTTAAAAAAAAAAAAATGGTTATAACTCTTTTTGGTATTTACAACTAAGTGCCATGAGCATAAAAATAGCAATTTATATTATGGTCCTGAATAACCTGGCTCAGAGGTATCATATAAATGGAGAACAGAGGAGGATCAAGTACTGAGCCCTGTGGTACACCACAACTAAACTGACCCTCAACCCCAGAGGTAAAAGTATTCAGAGTGATGTAAGAAGTCCTGCTATAAAGACATGAAAGTAATAAGCTAAGAGTGAAACTCTTTATTCCCACCCATGACTGGAAATGATGGGAGAGGATGTGATAGTCAACAGCATCAAAAGTGACTCTTAAATCTAATAGAATTAAAATTGAACATTTTCTTCTATCTGCACTTATTTGTAGGTCATTGGCCACCTTAACAAGGGCTGTATATGTACTATGAAGGGCTCTAAAAATAAAATAGTGTTTTCCTTTATAAATGATATTAACTGTGCAGAGGTGACTTCCTCCAAAGCTTAAGATAAAAAGGAGAGCGTATTTATTGACCTTTTATAGTTCATCAGTGGTTTGGGGTTCAAATTGTTACCTTGCTCTCATCTCATCTTATTTTTTGTCCTGGATTTTTATTCTCATCTCATCTTATTGTTTTAGTCTTGTCTTATTATTTTGCCATATTATTGCTTTTTTTAATCTTCTTCATTTCAGTTTCTTGTATTATTTGAGCTTCATTCTTGTCTTCTCTTGTTATTGTTGTCAGGTTGTGTTATTATTTTCTTCTTTTCTCATTTTATCTTGTCTCTTCTGGTTTAATCTTTTCTCATCTAATTAATTTTAGTCTTGCGTTATTTCTCTCTCTTTGGGTTTTTTTTTTTTAGTGCCTATGTCTCACCTTGTCCTGTCACAGTAAAGACAGTTTATTTCAATTCAAGGTACTTTATTAATCCCCACAGGGAAATTAACAAACTAACTTCAAGACATGTCCTGTCTCACATCTTGGTGTAAGCGTCATGACCTTCATGGTTCTGGAGGCAGGCATGATGGAAATGATACTTGCAGAAAACAGCATGATAAAATTTATAAAATAAGCAAATCATTTTTTTATGTGTGTGTTTTAAGAAAGACAACTTCCATTTCTCTTTGTCATCAGATCTTAGAGCGTCCTCACCTCTATGTTTTTAAACCCTTCAAAAACAACAAAGTTCAGGATGTGGTTTTTTGACAAGCATAATAGTGTGACCGTTTGGGAAATATGTGCATTCACTTTCTTGTTGTGAATTAGATTACGGGATCAATACCACTTTCAGCTCCACTTCCTGACGTTCCTGAATGAGACATTACAGCTGAAACAGGACCAGCTCAGAGAGAGTGGGTTGAAGAGGAGGCTGCTGGGAAATTCACACTGGGGTGGCCACATGATTTAGTTGGAATTACTGCTTTTATTTATTTATTTATTTATTTATTTATTTTTGTATTTCTAGCTGCTCCTTTGGCGTATATCCAACCAATAACTGGTTTTTATTTCACAGCTTGAAGTTTGTCTGAGGACACTTAACCTCAGCAGTCAGGTACACATTTTAAGCCTTAATTATCTTAATCTCCTTTCTCTCCACTAAACGAAGACAAACAATGTCTTTGTTAGTAATCAGCACCACTCAACACCATTTTACCTGGAAGCTGGTGGTTGTAATGGCATGTTATCAGCCACACTTTAGGTAGTCACTTAAAAGTTTAGTTGAGCGATTGTGTTTCCTCCTTGATTGTGGTTCAGAGCTTCTTAACTTTCCTCCAACAGTTTTGTTTCCCCTCCTCATTCTCTTGGATGTAAGCCAAAAACAAAAAAGCCATACAAGAGTATTTAGGATGCAATATCTCATTTAGGGGAAATTCATGCAGAAATTGGATGTTGTTCTTGTGATTCAGGTATTAACATTTATTCTTAAACTCTGAAATAAACTATTGTTTGCTGGAGTTCAATGGTGAATGTGTATTTTAAATCGACTTACCTGTCAAAAAAAAAGTTGATTGTGGTTGGGTTTAGGATGCATCGAGTTGTCGACAAAGGAAACAACTCTGTCTGTATACAAACAACTTTTTCATGGCTCTCGTCTGGTGCTTCGCACAGCTTGTCCTGATGTCTTACATTTCACTGAAGATTCACTAGTAAATATTGTTTTGTTTTGACAGTTATCTTTATCAGATGATGTCAGTTGAAACTGAGGGGAAAATATAACGCTGCTTTAGAGACTCAGTGTGGTGTATACCTGGTCTTATTGCTAGCCCCCTTCTTATTGTGTTCCCTTTTATCACTTATAAAGTACACTAACTCTGACTGGCTGCTTGTGTCATCTGAAGTGACTCACCGAATGTCAGATGTGTCCTTTTTTTTAAAAAAAATAGACATATTATACTCACATACAAAGAGAGAGGGGAAGCAAAACGAAGCAGAAAGGGGATCAGGCAAGTAAATGATTGAGAGAGAGGTTAGAATGATACAAATAAGGATGAATAGATAGTTGTAATGATTTCAATATCAATCATAATTAAGATATGGGAATACTAACACTGTGGTAATGATAGCAATAATATTAATAGTAATAATAACAACAACAACCCTAATTTATAATATAAATATAAATATCAGCTAGCCATGACCATTGGAGGTAAGTTTAATTAGTTGGGGTGGGTGCCACACCAATAAGAGCACCCATGACAGCCCCCCCCGCCCAGCATCATCACGACTCTTCAGCCTCACAATACCACCCAGCAACCCCTACAAACCACACCTATCCTGTGTTTGAATGTGTGTTTTTTTTCCTTGTCTGTCCTAAATAACATGCAGCTGGCGTCCTGCGCCGGGTGAACATTTGAGCAGGGGCGCTGCCTTGGAAACCCACTCAGTCAGAGGACACCGACCCACCGGGCCTCTTCCCTGCTCTATCTCCTCTATTTTATTTATTTTTTTTGGTAAATATTAAAATTGGTATGTCTAGGTGTATGGAGGAGACTTTAGTGGGCCTTTAACCTTTAATGCCTTTAACAATAGGTACAGCATCGCCGGGCAGCCCACAGGAGGGACGTGTCCTGTCCAGGTCTAACAGTCTTAACATCTGGTTTACCAAACGGAATCTGGTTTCAGACTGAAGATTCCGTGAGATGTAACAGGCGCAGTCTAAATGACATCACAGCTGGCTGGGTTCCATACAGGGAAAACAGGAGACGAACACTCAAACGTTGTGTCTCTGTCCTTGAGATGTCCATGTTCCCCTTGGTTAAAGATAAATGCTGTGTAACTACTGGCAACAAGTCGTGAAAAGGCTCTATCATGTCTAAAAGCTGCTGGATAGCATTTTGCTCATCAAATGATATAATCCTGGATTGTATTTTTGTTTACTTGCTTGAAGAGAAAAGGATGGTAAAAAGAGAGATTTGTCTCTGCAGGTAATACCCAGAGAGGATTTAAAGTGGAAGCCGTGGGACCGGCTGTCACAGAAACATTTGTGGTTAAGTCAAATAAAGTTATGATGGTAAAAGTCGTACAGTTAAATGAGACACTTAACTGAAATAACGGTGTGTGAAGATGAAGGTTCAATAAGTCTTACTCTTACTGTAAGGTTGGCGGTTTGAACCCCACCTCCACCACATGTTAACGGTCCCCCATATGCTCACCGTGGTATGATTGTAGAAACAAAGTGCTGCTGTATATAACCTGCTTAGACAATGTTAAAAAAGGCACTATATAAGTGCAGACATTTTTGATTTTTATTTTATACAATTTGTGGGGTTAATCTATGACGCTGGCTGGTAATAAGAAAATTATTAATTAGCTTGTTTTTAACAAGTATCCCTCCCAAAACACATGATTAAACCTGCTTGTTTTGATGAAATGGTATTTGTATGTTTTCATTAGGTGGTACTCAGCAAGGTCGCTACAAGAGGAGTGAAAAGTTAGACCAGAAGATTTCTCTCTACAGCGGCGACATCACCAAGCTGGAGATTGATGCTATTGTCAATGCAGGTACGTGTATCTTTGTGTGTGTCTGCACCTTATAGTTGGGTCAGAGTGTGTAAGTTCAGTCACCCAACATGGTTAACAGTTACCTATTTGCTCACATAATAAAAAAAAAAAAAAAAGATATTAAAAATAAAGCTTTTGCTTATATCACCTTTTTGTAACAAAGAAAAGACCGAACTGAGCTGGGAAAGAAATGCGTGCACATGGATTACATATTTTACATACGGAGGCGCAAACCAAAGAGGAAGAACACAAATGGTTTGTGTATTTAAAAGCTTTGAGGAGCTCCTTGTCTGTTTGTGCATTGATATGCTTATTTTTTTCCACCAATGCAGCACAAAACACCTGTCAGGACTGTTTGTGCTTTGATTATGTGGGTTATGTTTCCTCAGTGTGCAGGAGGGACATTAGCCATGGCTTTACCATGGCTAAGGTCCTCCAAATTTTTCTTTGAATGAAAGTCTTTACAGGCCACATTAAGAAGAGAAGAAGAATCACAAGCACTTAAAATTCACAGGGATTAATAGGAGACTGCCAGGAAACATTAAATGTAGATTAACATAAAATCACATGTAGCATTTTATGTGAATCCTGTAAAATGACCAAAGATGAAAGGATTTAACTTTTAAAACTTTACCTAAATCCTTATGTTAACTCATCTGTTACTGAAAACAGTTGATCATTATTATTCAAAGGGAGCACATCAGTTAGATGCTGTTGATAACAATAAAAAGGCTCAAACTAAATGGCATGGAAATGGTGTGTACAGTTTTGGTAGTTTCCATAATGATGACTTACAGACCTGATCAGATTTTCGGAGATGAAAGGAGACGACATCCACCATGTGGATGGTTGAGAGTGAGGCTCATAAAAAAGAAACTTTGAACTTGCCTGATGATGCCAATACAAAGATTTTAAGAACAAACTAAGTGGATATAATCCATGATGATGGTAATCCTGGTCACCAGTTTTAATGATCTAAATCTAAAACATCGTCTGGTAGTTGGATTAAAATATTTACTTGTCTGATAACTGAGTTTGGTAGCAGTGACAAGGAGACACTTTTCATCTGATGGATTGTTCTGAAATACTTTCACTGTGTTTTATTAGAAAACAAATAGAGAGCTTTCTTTTGTTCAGAACAACAGAATAAAACAAAACCAAAGAAAAGAAAATCCTCTTGGAAAACTTGGATTTTTGCTACCTTTTATAAAATTTATGTTTCCATCTTTACATGCTGTGTTAATGTATTTTCTTTTTTTTAAATTTCTGTAACATTATTTTACTTCATGGGAAATAAATATTTCTTAGCTGTAGTTTCCTCAGAAGAAAAGACAGCGAGTGACCTAACTGATCAAGAAGCTGAATGGTCTGATTTTTGTTACATGAATATATAAAAAAAAACTTTAATAACAATTTAATGTAACTGGTATTTTTTAGGATCAAATTGAGGGGAAAAAATAGGACTCAAGTTTTGACTTTTTGAAGTCTAAATATGCACATTACCCTGCGTGATTATAGATCTTAATTTGTGTTTGTATGTATCTGATTGAGGGGAAACCTGATCCCAGCTAGTGAACTGTCGGCTGAGATAATGGGAAGGTAATTCAGCATGAAGTATGGCAAATGACGCTGCTTGTTTCCGCTCAGCTGTGTCTAAAGTGTGGAGCGAGAACAAACAAAACGTGAGCGCTGTAGCGAGGAAGCGTACACGTGGATGTTACAGTGTCTGGATCCAAAACTCAAAGTAATGCGTCTCGATAATAGAAAATTGACAACAAAAGAAAAAAGCGAATGATGAGAAATAGGAGTCGATATTTGTGACAGAACTGTGAGAAAGCTGAAAGAAATTGGGTTTACAAATAGAAAAGGCCCATCATTAACCCCTAAAAAAAAAAAAAGGAAATACTGTTGCACCGGATTAAAGAGCTACAGTCAGGATCTGTAGAAGATCAGATAAAAGTGATGAAAGTGAATCTTGAAGTTTCTGTGGATTAGTAGATGATGCCAGAACTTTTTTTGCTTGGTTGTTGCAGGTGAAATGTTTAACCCTCCTTTTATGGTCAAATTGACCCGTTTCAAATTTTGAAGATCTAGGAAAAATAGTTAAAATCATTTTTTTAGTATGAAACTTCTTCTGCTTGCCTTAATTAATGTAATTAATATATCATTTCGAACATCTTTTGGATAATTAAACATGCACCGGGTCACATTGACCCGGGAACACCATAGCTGTCCCTGTCTAATGAACATAACAGGAGGGTTAAAGATTAACCTTTAAATAAATCAAGCAAATTTCGACGGTCAGTGTTGATACACAGTTTCAGGTTTGGCAGATGAGCAGGAGAGATGGCAGTTATAAACTCTGCAATAATTAAATAGATGATAGATGTATATTGAAATTTTGGACACTTTTCTCATTCCATCAAGGAAAAGGAGGTTTGGTTATGATAAAGTCATTTTCAAAGGTTAGAGTACGTCTTGCCACAAAGCAAAGAGCCTAAAAACTTTCCTCAGGAAAGACGTGTAAACTTAGACATGTTCAGTAAAAGGTTCGTATCAGAAATATTTGGGTCGAAATAAGTGAAAAAAGGCAAAAAGAAGACTCATCATGATCAGGCTCCATCTTGCAAAGCAGATCTGTAAAAAAGAGAAAGTTGTAACTTGATTTTTTTAAAAAAAAAAATGTTATTTTTATGTATTTATTTTGAAGTGAAGTCCATGTTTCTAAGAATCTGAGTCGTCATAAAAGCCAAAGGAAGTGCAGCAATAATATTTGATTTTTCTCATCATTCCACTTTTTTTCCCCCTCTTGATAGAAAGATTCCTTGTTGTTTTTCTATTTTGCTAAAAACAACAACAACAACAGTGATTTATTCCTTTCCTTTTTGAAGCATGTTTTACAAAACCAAAATGTGGTTCAAATGCGTTTTTTTTTTTTTCAAATATGCCTGAAAGTAGGAATATAGTCTGTGTAGCACCCATTAGATGGAGCCAAAAGCCAGCTTATTCATACTTTTCATACATTCCTGCAAGTCTGTTTGTCATTTGGGGGAAATTTAATCTGTCTCTTGGCACAGGCAGTGCATCAAGGGAGAGCGAGGGAAGCCAGCATGGCTAAATGATGCTCGATGATGAGGGTTTAGCTGAAAATTATAGATTTTCATTGGCAGCTGACTGTCAGCAGGTGGCTGCTGTGCCAGCATCCTGTGAATATGTTGACAGTTGACTCTCATTAACAAAGTTATTGCTTGTGTTTGTGCGGGCTTTCGCATGTTTCTGCCTACGAATAATTAAGTTATTATACGTGTATACACAACAAGTCACTGTCTCTGCGTGTCAGGGGAGGTGAGCCTGGATTCGAATGTGTGTTTTACAGGAGAGTTTACAGAGTTGCAGGATGCAAAGTACCATGGTATTAACAAGAGCACGGCTTGTAAAGTGTCATTTTGCAGAGAGGACAAGACAAGGTGAGGGGAGGGAGACTGAAAAACTCAACGACGCCAGAGGAAAACGACTGAGGGGGAGGGAGAGTCGGCAGACCGACAGACAAAAAGCACCAGAGGAGTCTGGAGGAATGGAAAGAAGAAGATAAAAGAGAGGCAGGGAGAGGACAGGCTAGTATTTAAATCTTGAACTGCATTGCCATGGCAACAAGCAGGTACCGGGTACTCTCAAAGGGGCACTGGGCAGCAGAGTCTGATCCTCTTTTTCTATCTGATTGATTAGCTGTCCAGCTGAGTTTCTCTGTGGCCATTTTGTTGACTAAGGGCTCATTTAAGGTAGCGCGTAGGTATCATTCTGTTCCCGTCTCACCCAGCGAAGACAGAAGAAATTTGGATATTCATCTGTAGCAGATGGGCTTGTGTCAAGTCCTCAAGAAAAAGATGAAAATAAATAAATAAAAGCACGTACCTCATAGATTGAGCTCTAATTGGTTGAAAGTGAACTTGAGTTGGGAGGACGTCAACAGTAACAATTTTATTTCCCCTGAATTGGACACTTCACCATGAATCTTTTTCCACTTTCGCCATTGCATCACAACACAGCCAAGAGTGGCCCACACCTCAGATTGTTCTACCCCCAAGTGGCCTCAAGGCAACAATTACATGTTGACACGTGCGTGAGGCACCAACGTAGAGCCACTGCAGAAAATGATTCAAGCCTGAAGTGCTGACCTTGTCTTTGATGACTATCTGACCAAGAGGCTTTGAGTGACAGTCGTGCATAAAGTAATATAACATTAAAATGACAGAGCGCAGTGAGCAAACATGGGGTCCGTTATTTTTGTTGTTTAGGAGATGAACCCCACATGTTGCAGATCTAACAAAAAAGCTTCAGTGTCAGAGAAGCCTCCGAGTTGATGCTATTGCTTTTTGACATGTGTAGGGGAGTGCTGAAGTTTTTTTTTTTTTTTTTTGCTTCTCTGAAAGGCTTTGGAGCCTCATTTTAGCCTCTAAGGTGGTAAACATTCAATTGAAGCCAACTGTGGCCAATTATGTTCAATACTGAGAGACTGGAGGGTAGGATGGGAGGAGGCTGGCAAATGTATGTATGCAGGACTAAAAAAAAGACGCTCATACTTGTATCTGAAGGTGCAAACCAATCTAGACAAAAGGGCACTAAAGACCAGCAGATAAACAGATGGAGGTCAGCTCTCGCTTCTCTGTCCTCAGTCAGCCCTCCCAAGTAAGGGCTGATCGGGTAAGCGGGGTGTTGCAAAGAGGCCGGCCACGGGCGCCGTTTGTTGTTTTTGTGTCTTTCTCAATAAAGACCCGATTTACAGTGACTCTCTGCTCCTCCTGCTTCTTCTCCTCCCCAGACCAGCCCCTGTCCCTCCCTCCTTCCTCACTTTTACAGCTTCTGGCTTCTGCCCACTCCTATAAAACACTACTAACATAAAAACCCACAAGCACTTAAGAGCTGTCCTGGTGAGGCGGGGGGTGGCGGTGGCGGGTGGGGGCGTATATGGAGGGGAGGAGACAGTGGGCAGAAACATCCTCCTCTTTACACCCCTCAATCACTCAGTCCGGAGCAGGAGAGGGAGATGGAGGGGAGGATATATTGTCTCTGATGGGCTAGCTGATTAAGATGGATTGCACAATGAAATGTCGCTGGAGTGATGAGTTCTTGGAGTGTGTGCTTCTGTGTTGGTGTGTGCGTGCGTGGACGCAACATCTACGAAACTAACTATGCATTAAAACCTTTTTTCAAATTGATTAAATGCAAATTTGCTTAGCTCTACTGAGCTATGTTTTCACCCACAAAAGTTTTATCCTCATTTCAGTTTCAGCTCCTACTTTTAGTTACCAGTAGCTTTACTGTGTTTTACCCAGAATGTAGATTGAAAATAGCTGAAAAACTGCACTAGATTATCTCAGTATTTCTCTGTGATATCATTTTTATTCAGCGGAGGTAGCTTTGTGTTAAAGTAAATGCAGCCGGTGCTAAATCTTTCAGGCTGGACTATAAAAAACACTGCCCTTAAAATTAAGCTCTGCACCATCAAGTGATAAAGAATATTCTGGTCCTGCCTCAGTCCTTAGAGCGCTTGTCAGCGTCACGCTGTCTGTTTTCTTAATGTGTGCAGGAATGTGGTTGTGCGTTTATACAGTTGTGTTTGTGTGTGTTTAGATATAATGGGAGGACAGCATAGGTGTGAGTCTGCATGTGCACACGGGAGACGTGTGCATGCCTTGTGATGTCTGGAAAAGTTTTGTGGGAGTGGTAGACATTTGCATGCAGTTTTTGTGCAGGTGCTCTACTCTGTGTGTGTGTGTGTGTGTGTGTGTGTTCAGGAGATAGGGTCTCGCCTCTGCTGGTCAGAGATAAAACTGTTGGTTGGCGCTGGTAACCCTCTCACCGTGGCAGGAGTTGAGAGATACAAGATTAGAGCCAGTCGTTTTTCTGGTTTGCAGGTGACGGATGGGGCTGAGAGAGGGAGGGAGGCAAACTGCGCTGTAACCTGTTCAGCGATAAGACGCGGTGACGGAAACCATTGATGGGAGGATGAAGTGATAGATAGCGGGGCCAGTGTGCTGTAGGACAGGAAGGATGGAAAAAGTCAGAAAGTTGTGCAATGACAAAGAAAGCAGAGCTTCATTCATGTAGTTTGCGCTACAGTTGGTGCAACAGTTTGGTTTCAACAAATGAATATGAATCTGGAAATCAAAAGCACAAACAAAGCTTTTAACAGATGGAGAAAATAAATATGCATATAGATATATATTTTAATTAGATTATCTACCTCTTACCTTTTCTGCTCCTCCTCCTCCAGCTCTTAAACTATTGATTGATGAGTTGTCAAAGTAGCCTAATGGCTAATTTAATCTGTAGTTGATGGTTTCCATAATTTATCAAGTGAAAGTGACAGATTTATGTGGGTTCTTGGGTTTACACGGGAAACAAAAGAAGACAATGTGACATAACACTTTCATACTTTTTCATCATTTATTTCACAGGTTAAATTGTGACTTGATCCCTCTGCCGAATGACAAAATTGTTACAAGATTTATAAATGGTGAGAATAATTGATGACCCGGGCCATGATTCATTAATGCTGTTATGGAAACGATTCCTGATTGAGGCAGAGTGTCCTCTAGCTGTGTTTCACGGTTATGGGAAAACCAATGTTGTCTAATTGGAAAGGGAAAGAAAGACTTTGTCCATATTGTTTGTGGAGCTACAGTATGTCTGCTGTTGTCTGTAGGACAACAGGATCACTACAGAAGTCTTCCAATTTCCTCTTAATTTTCCATCCTTGAAGTGGTCTGTAGGACTAAGGATGTATGTAATTAGCATTAATATCTGAAAATCCGTGTTTCTTCTGCTTGGACGCTTCCAGCTGATAAAATATTAATTCAGCATGCATCTTTTATTGATTGCAGAGAGGTCTGTGCTTGGTCAGTAACTGCAGTGGGACTGCTTTTTGGTCACGCAGGATGAAGGAATCGGAGCATTGCGAAGTTGGACAAATGGACTCATAAATGATGGCAGGATATTGACTGCAGCAGCTGGGGGAGAAATATGACTGGGATGTGCTTGGTGATTTTTAAGAGGATGGAACAGGCAAAACCTTGTGTCTGCAGGTCGAGCCCCTTACAAGAGCATTATTCTGCAGTGGCATATCTCCCCGGTCCTTCTGGATGGCTTCACTGATTCTTAGCTGGCTTTGTCAATGAGGCTTAGCGCGGTGCTTAGCACCAAAAAATCAGCCTGGCAGAAAGCTCTGCTTTCACCGCACTCCTGCAGTGTGCATGACAAACTGTTGAGATAGATGTGTTGCTCTGAACTACAAAGAATGGTAAAATTATTTCTTAGATTTCACCTGAGCCGTATTTTCCTTATATGACTCGAGCAATGGAAGACACAGCGCGAAGCTTTGCGAGCGTAACCACTTTATGAGGGATTTTCCAGCATCAGGCGAAGGATTAAGTCATGTTTTTTACAGATATATTTTAAAAGCCACCATATCTAGTCCAGCTTTCAGTGCTTAAGCCCTCGATAGCCTGTTTGTTTTAAGTATGCACGCCACGTAGGAGTTATTAGAGGATAATCAAGTCGGAGACAGTTGTAGCGTTTTTCTTTTATTCAGCCTGAAGATTGAATGTTTTTACGGTGGTATTTCACGACTGCTGGTTCGTTACCAAGTCACTTATCTAAGGTTTTACTCAGGGGAGGCAGCTTGTTGTGATCCAACACGGCCTCTCTGGTAGTAACAGGGGTCTGAGGAGGTGATGGAAATCCCAGAGCAGAAACTCCTCCTGCAGTCGAGGTCTCGCAGGTCCCTCAGTGTATGTTCTCTGTCTCTATTTGCTGCAGCTACAACTACCCTGGAGTGCTTGTCAGCTCCTCTTAGGACAAGCTCCTATTACAAGATGCAAAATGTCACACCAACTTTGCATTTACAGACAAATATATTATTTGCTCCAAGAGAGCCTTAAAACAGGTACTAAAATTATAACTTCACTGAGTATGTGGTGCTGCCTAAATTAAAGAAAGATAAAAATAAAAGCCCACACTCTGCTCTCAGCTGGGCTTTCTGCGTTTGTGAAATTTAATTAAGTCAGAGTTTTGTTGTTTACTTGAAAAGTAAAATGGATTCATATGCTGCTCCTTTGAAGCAGAACAGGTTTCAGGTCCCCTGCGAACGGCACTGTTCCTCCCTGCTGTAGTAACGGCACTTTCTTAGTTCTGGTTCCTATAGCAGTATCCCCACTGCGCTGACTTGGTGTTTTCTGAAGCAGTGCTAATGGACACGTTCCTACAATATGCCTGTCAAGGGTCTGTATACAGAAGCTCTTACTGTAGCGAGTTTGCATTACTCATGGAGACTGACGTTCAGAGTAGCATGCTGTCAAAAGTTGGCAATGCCATGACCTTTTTCTCCCTCCTTCGGTGACTAAACTAGGACAAAATTACAGTGGTGAGTGTTATTGCCGACTTTGGAGCAGGAGAATACCACCTGCTTTTACTGTAAGTGTAAAAAGGGTTTTGATGTGCAGCAGAAATCCATTAGAGTAAAGTTGAGCTGCATGAATTTTAATCAGTCGGTGGTTATAGGAAGGGTCAAAACCAGGGCCAAATATGCAACCTTATATACTGTATATAAAACATAATGTATCTAATTTAAAAAAAAAAATACACTATTTACCGTATGCATTTTTTTGTAAAACTGCATTTTGGTTTGCTTTTTTAAAATTATTATTTTTTAGTTGAAAAATGGGCACATTGCTCGCATTACATAGTAAGCTTCAAAATTTGAATTCCATATTTTTTTATTTGTTTTTATTAGGACTGCACAATATTAAAAATTAAAGCCAAAACCGACGATTGACTAGTTCTGCATGGCGGATATCAATAACCAGTAAGTTCATATTTTTGTATCAAGTATAAACTTCATATATACTGCAATTTGTGCACCCAGGGGAATAAAAAATCTAAGATGCAGTAATGAAAATTTCATATTATGCTCTGTCCAAACTATAAAAGAAAACACCAGTCTTGGCTTTTAAAATTATCTTTTTTTTTGGTGAGTAAGGCACAACAATACTTCATAAACAATAAATAACTTTTGGATTGATGGGGGATCTTTGATTTCAGACATAGTCAAGGGGTTGAAACAAAGATCTACTATGACTGCACACAGTAAACTTGTGTGTATATTCACACAAAAAACATTTACTGAATTATCACCAAGTGATATCAGTTGAATTACTTTCACTTCTGTCGTAAGCATCCTTGCAGCCTTTTTGAATTTATTTTCTCACAGTTTTCAGGTGCTTGCTGAACTGATAATTGGATGCTCCGTTTTATTGTTTCAACCTTTTGTTCAACTTGCTGCGTCTTTATAGTCTTTTAATACAACTCCATCTTCATGATGGCCTTTCAGGCGAAATGTAAGGGTAGTTTTGTTAAAAGCAGTCGTTTTCTTTCCTCGTCTCAGAATTGTTGCTGTACACGGAGTTTAAATAGCAGCGGCGTTGTCATCCACTCCCACTGGGAAAATCAGACCTGTGTGTTCGCTCCAGTTACACTGTTTTCTTTGCTTCATCAGATCTTCTCATTAGATTTATTTTGTTCATCGTACCAATAGATATGATGTAATTTTCCTCCCATATTGACAGATAATTTATAGCTCATTGTGGCTAGATTTCGTGCATTCTTAGTTTTTATTTGCTGAATAATATTATCAGCTTTAAATGTCCAAGTGTATAATAGAAATGCTCCTGCTGTGGTTTAATTTTATCAAATAAATACTAGTACTGGGTCATTAATATGAATAATTAAACAATATGATGTGAGGCCTCTTTCAACAACTTTTTTTTTCTTAATCTAATAACTAGTCTTGCACTATTTAATGTAGGAATTAAAAAACTTTTCTTTATTCTGTTCTGCAGTGTTTTTTTCAGAGAATTGAAAACTGCTCTGAAGAGTTTTCGCTTGAAAGGCCTCAGTATTTCACAAAAATAAATGTAAATTTTTGTCTCACACAGGATGTAATTCTCTAAAGCAACAAGCTTGTGTTTCTGTCTCCAAATGAGAGACAGTTCAGATGTCTAACATAAACTAAAACAAAATCAGAGAAGGATTTCTGAAGTGTGTTTCTATCTCGCCCGTATGTTGACATTTTTTACTCCACAAACACAAATGTTACACCAATATGTAGCTCTCAGGGAGAGAAGGACATTTAATTTGGAGTTAAAGTTTCTGCATAAAAAGTGGCAACTTGAGACAAAATTTTAGAACATTTTCGGTCGGGGTCAGAGAGGATGCTGCACTTTACTTCACCATGGAAACCATTACGTGCCATTCAGAACTCCTTACCTGGAACTCAGTTTTCATCACTGTGGAAACCTCTGGCTGCCAGTCAGAATTCATAGCTTATCACCAGCTTTTCGGTTATATTATCTATTTTTTAAAGGATTCAACTCAAACTTTCACAAACAACTTTATAGATTTATATCAAAATTTCAAGCAGAAAGCAAGAGACCAGGGATGTGGAGTAGCTGCAATCCTGCCGCAATTTCTGCAGGAATGCCTTTGTCTAGTTTCAGTAATGAATACATATTTTATTAAGTGATAATGTTCATAACTAAAATCATGATCTTCAGACTAACACTAGCAGTTAGTAAACGAATGGAGTTGCTTTAAAAAGCGTTCATATATTTCCATTTGAAATGTTTTGGTCTAAAAACTAAAAGCAGCGCATGAAAAGAAGATGATCTTAGTAAATGATGATGTAGATGTACAGAATAAGTACCTCAAAAATGTCCATAAATTAATATGCTGTAGAGGGTCCTTCAGTCAAAAACAGGATAAAAAAGGCAAGAGGAAAAAAATTCAAAGCAAGGAACCTGTCATAACAAGCAGGCAGTCGGAAAACAGCTTGGCTAGACACCAGAGGCAAATAAATTCCCAGAATGAGCCGATTAGAGAAATAGATAAAGGTCTGGAGCCACGTTTGTAGCTGTTGTCGACGGACAAAACAAGCCCTAAAAGAGGCGGCGGACGCTGCACTTGAGTTACATTTGTAACTCAAATTCAGCGTGATCGGAGCTCAAATATTCGGATCTATGGAAACAGATTTATTATAAAGAAAGTGAGGAATGCTTACCAACATTTTGTGTGATTGAGATGCTAAAGTGGTGAACTGAAGTCAGTTCATATGCTCCTATCTACTGTTATTGTGAACATTTAAGCTGGTTTTGTTATTTTTTCTCATCCTATTAAGACATAAGTACTCATAATGGGAGAAACAGAAACCAGCTCAAATATCAAATGTTGAAAAGCAGCTCAACATCAAATTTGAGGTGTATCATCGTTACATTATTGACTGCTGCTACTGCTCGCGGTCTCAACCAGGAGTTCTGTGCACACTTACCTGGCACATCTTCATCCCCGCCACCAACTGACATTGAAAAATGGCAAAGTTTGGAAATGAAGCCAGTGAGAGATTTAGCATGGTCTTTATATTTCATACCCTTGTTGTGAATCCCAGTTGGAACGCTGTTAACTAAACCTGATTGAAACACTTTTGATTTTTCTCCCGTGTCAGTTTCAGATAATGTGTCAAGGTAAATGGGTGTTACAGAAATTCACTATCATTTTGGTTGATATAAATATGAAAGTGCGCTCCAGTGGATGCACTGGCATGATTAGAGGACATCTTGAGTAGAATAATTAGGTGTTAGACGTGTTCAAGGTGCAGAAAGACTTCTAAAAGCCCTTAAACACTTTGATTTCATGAACAGAGAAAATCCTTTTCTTGGTCTTCTTTTGATTTTTGCTGTTATTCAACACAAAGAACCACATTTCAAGGGTATCAAGAATGAGATGCTTTGCATTGACCATTTATAGTCAAATGTGGGCGTTTAGAAGGTGGGATAAGTGGTTGATCTATATGTAAACGTTTATATGTGGACTTTGATTTAAAAAGGGAACATTGCCTGAAGATATGCATGCACATGATTCTATAAATCTTATTATATATATATATATTTTTTTAGTGCATGTTATTTTGAGCTTACAAGGATATTTGTTGTATGGATCCAAATCAAGAAATAAATCCCCAAGTGATTGGAAATGATGGGAAGCAAGAGACAATGGCTTTCACTAAACAAAATGTGAAAATGAAGGATTTATTAGGAAGTGATTGATGCTGCCATCACCAGCGTCTCGAGCAGCAACAGAAACAAAAAAAAAGTTCAACAGTTTCTTATTACTTGAGAATATGAAAAGTTATCAGGATGATGTTTGCATTTTTTTGCACCAAAAAGGCAAAGATAATGAAGTAATGTAGGAAATCACATGTTTAATTCTTTTTTTTATATTTTCAAATTTAAGTAATGAATAAATGCATGCCCTCCTGAAAATCACACTCAAGGCCAGTCATTTAATTTCATCTTTAGAGTTAGTCATTTTGAAGCTTCTAAACGCCTCAAGATGTATTTAAGCATTCGTGCGGAGCCACAGGGTTTGACTTTGATTCACAATTGCAGAGGACAGTGACAAATGCGTCCTCTACAAACCTTCAAGTAGCTACATTTAATGTGTAAACACAAGTGCTGTCTTAATCCTCGTTAATATATCACTTTCTTCTGTGGTGAAAGCTGGAATTAATGGGAGCTCCATAAAGTTAAAAAAAAAGAAAAAAGAAGCCAACCTGCTTTCTTTAATTTAAATTTAAATGCATCTGGATGGTTTAGTAGTGTGCCACCAAGGATATTCTGTACATGCCTGCTTTAATTACTTTTTCTCTGTAAGGTAATATTCCTTCTGTGGAGCTCCAACATCTGAGTTCTTTATTATTAATTTTGAGGATGGTTTTTTAAATCCTGCATATGATATAAAACACACAAATATTTTTGGATACCTCTCACTCATCGTCTGTAAAAAACTATTATTTTGTGATAATGTAAATGAAGGGTCCTCAGGGTCTATTTGCTTTATTTTTTTTGCAGTATTTGTTACTGGTGCTTTGTTTTTTTTATTTTTTTTTTGCCCTTCTCTGGTCGCTGAGCATTTTGGAGGTTTGTGAACATCACAGCCCCTTGACTTTCTCGTTATCTTTGTAAAACAATCTGAACTTGGTCTGATGCTTTTCCCTGACTGCTCTGAGGTCGTGGTACAGCACGGCCAGCGTGTTCTGGCGTATCTGTGCCTTTGCCATGGGTGAAGTTTGGAGCCTGCACTGGACTGTAAGTAAGCTGCAGTGTGAATTAGACAGCACTGCTGCTCTAGTTTTTCCAGTCCAGATCTGTCTGAGTTAATTACGGTACAACTCTCAGAAAGAACTACTTTACTGGTCATTTGGGCGGTGACATTAATGCCCTCTGTGTAGTGAAATTTTTCAACTTTCAAGGTTCAGTGCCTCCAGTTTCCACAGGATGCTCTAATGTCCAGTTTGTGTCTCAATTGGAATGGGAGGATGGAGGAAAAGCTTTATTGCTGGTTCAAATAAAACCCCTTTTTCCCCTTCTCTTCTTCTTGAACATGTTTGCAGTATTATGACCTGAGAGTAGTGAGACATTAGCATTAGACAAATAGGCCTCACTTTACAGCTTTGGATTGATTTACACCCTGACATCGAGAAGTTAACATAGCCTTGGAGAGTTAATCCCTAATGTTGTTTGGGTCAGTAAATAAACAGAAAAAGAAAAGCCAAATTGAAAGAGTTTGCAGAAAAGCTCATTTGTGCTAATTATTTCTCTCCCACCCCTCCCTTGTTAAAAGCCTTCCCACCCCTCCAATCAATCGGCACTTTAGCAAGCAGGAAGGGATGGAGGATGTGCGAGCCTCATTAGTCTGATTGGGCCAATGTGGGAGATGTTGAGGGAGATGGAGTGAATGAGGGACTAAAAGAGAAAAAGGAGTCAGCTTGGTCATCAGCATTTGGCCCATCAAAGCGTCTGCCAACTAAATAAATGTTGCATTCAGATTTGTTTTCGTAAAAATTTAGTTTAGTCGGCGTTGAAGGAGAGCTCGACAAAACCAAAACCGTCACTGCCCCCCCCCCCGAAAAGGGTAGTTTTCTGAACAACAACAAAACTTAAATGTGTAATTAATTTAATTTATATTAACGTTTAACAGATGCAAGTACAAATAAATTTATTTTCAGTGTCTGCACCAAAAATCCCATTTTATTTTACAAAAAGAAACAACAAATCTAATATTTGATATCATCACCAAATTCAAAATATATCAGAACCAAATATGTCTTTTTTTTTTCTTGTTTTGTATCAAAAATGTAGAAATAACTCTGCCCTGATAGATGACACGACTGACCTTAAAAGGAGCATAAACCAAAATCTTAGTCTTTCCAGATGGGGGGGAGACAGGTCTACAAATAATTTAAGTGCATCATATTGTGAAAAGATTCAGGAAGTCCGAGGAAATGGATAAAGGTCAAAGCCAGCGGCCATTGTTGGATGTGTGAGTCCACGGACAGCTCTGGATCAGAAAGCCTCATGCTGCTGCGATCAGTGCAGCCACATGGGCTCAAGAGCGCCTCAGAAAACCATTTTCACTCGACTCAGTCCGCTGTTACATCACAAGCGTCTTGGACAAAGAGGAACCTGCATATCAGAAACTGGCGTGAAGAGTTTTGGTCATCCAGGTCTCGGGTTACTTAGAATTTGCATCTAGCAAAATAAACACAAAATATAAAAAATGAACACAAAATTTTATGCATTAAATTATCATTTTTTTTAACTGCTATTATATTTTGAGGTTACCAAGGAGGCTAGATCTGTACAGGGTCTGTCATTTGAGAAAATTAAGTTTATTAATATTGGCGGGAGAAGAGGATGACCTGAGATTCAAAAATAGACATTTCCACAATGTTGGAACATAGAATATTCAAAAAACAGCAAAAAAAGGTTTCATCCACACAACTGTGATTGTGACCCCAGAACAGTGGGGAGACATTGATCAGGGGAGGAAGAATAGAGAGGATCAATAGAGAAGATCAGAGATGTAAACTGCTGCCAGTCCAAGCTGCTTTTCAAAAACAAAAGAATTTTAAAATCAATAATTTTAGATGCTTTTGAACGGTCCAAAAAGTACCTTATTTAAAGGCCAGCTGAATTTCACAATGGATTAGTTCAGGACTACTCATAAGTGCTCTTACAGGCCAGCTGTCAAACTTGTTTAGTTTTCAGTGCTGTCTCGCGTAATGCACTCTTTAGTACAGCTTGTTTGCATTTGGAAGTCTTTCTGGCAAAAAGCGTGAATTGGATTCATTTCCAGACAAGTGGCATTGAGATTTTGGCTGCCTGTCCAAAGTCCTTACCTCCTCACCTGTCCAAATCAAATTTCAAAACATTTTTTAAAAAAAAAGGCACTCTGCAGGAAGTATGACTAAAATCTGCCAAATGCCACACTATAATTGGTTCCTTTTATTAAAGAAAGAAAATAACTCAGTTTCTCTTAATGAGTTATCCAGATAATTCGTTCATTTAATATATAACTTCAGTCTTGTTCAGACGTAGGGGGCCACCAGTGGTGGTGGTGTTTGGGGGGGGGGTTGCAGCCTCTCAGCTATCAGTTGTTGAGCCAGAACTCAAACCAGGATCTCTGCATCTTTGAGTTTACCACCATACCTCAGTGATACCTGAGTATAAATAGCTTTCACAAGAAATGAAACACAAGATGGAAATTTCAAACATTTTGGGGGAAGATTATCCTCATTTTAGCCTGTGCTTTTTGAATTTTAAAGCGTAATGCAGACTATTGTGACGCTGTAGTTTTCTCTCATCTTTGTAATAGCTTAGTGAATGAAATACACAGGACGTATTGCGGTGGGCTCAAAAATGGACTTAAAAGCAAATTTCTCCCCTTTCTCCATTAACAAATGCAAGACACCCTCTTTGTTCACTGACATGTCCTCAACACCGAAGATGCTTTTGTCACGCAATTACATACACACAAGTACAGGGGAGTACACACAGCACACAGTGCAAACAATTACCGTTCTGTAATTATAATCTATCAGGAATTACGATGAAACATTGTCTGATGCGTATGCCGTCAACCCTGCCGCTTTACCAGAACTTTAGAAATGACAAAACTATTCACTGGTGCTATTTATCCACACAAATCCTGTTGTTGCACAAACTCATGGATGAATCAGGCTGGAGATGGACTGACAGTACTCAATCAGTTGGTGCCATTTACCTGGCCCCTGTCCGCGCACTAATGCAAGAATTTAATTAAGTTGTTACTCATAAATATTCTTGATGGGTCTGCTTTTACTTTTGGAACTGCCATCACCACAATACAACTCATTACACTTCACAGATGTGGACTCCTAAGCTACTTGACTGAGGATTTTAAAATGTGTCTGAGATCTACATTATTGGTAAGATGAAGTAAATACTCAGATATCACAAATTCTTTCAAGGCAAAAATAAAAAGGAGCAATTGTTTTAGAAAATGAAGACTGAATTATAGTAAATATGAGCAAAATCTGCATGCAAATTATTCAGCAGAATTAAGCAGCATGGAGAACAAAATCCACCATAATTATCCTTTCTATAAAAAGGGACGTAGCAGCACCGCTTAGGTTTGCAAAGATGCAGCTGAACCCACTACAAGAATTCAGGGACAATGGGCTTCAGTCAGATGAGACCAAATTTAGAGCTTTAAAGCACAAAACAGTATATCAACAAAGATGCTCAATACCAACTGCAAAGCATAGTGGTGGAGGAGTGATTATTAACGGTCAAGACCTGGATAACTAACAGTTATTGACTTGACCATAAGCTGTATCCCTGTATGACAAAGCAATCTTGAGTTATATTAGAAAGTATCTGTTCAAGATCTGAAGCTTGACTGAAATAGGCTGAGAGACTTCAAGTAAACCAGCAAATCTGCATTTAATCCCAGTTTTGGTTAAATAATGACATGGGATGATGTTCATCCGAGGCTGTAGTTATCTAATTTTTGAGGCTGGCAAGGAAAAGAGGATATTTTATTATGTTCGGATACCCAAAGCCTTAGATTTGAAACAGGGTCTACTTTCTTGTTCACATGACAATTTACATTAATATCCACAATATCCATTAAGAAATAAACAGATATCAAGCTTGAGCCTGTATCAGATGTTATGGGGTACACCCAGGACAAGCCACCACTCCGTCTCTGATACAATAACATTATTTTTTCCACTTAGTTTAAATTGTTAAGCAATACAGCCTTGAACCAGGAAGTTCTTTTAAAGGAGTGAAAATTTCAGCAGCACATTGGGTGTGCCGAACTCCTGTTATGACCCACTGTGTAGCAGTTTTAACATATTTATGAATAATTTACAGTGTTCCTGGAATCCTTTTTTTTTTTTTTTCCTTTTTGGCTAAGATGTTTCTGCCTCTGCTGAAAGGCTGAGAGTCGGTGCTCCATAGAAATCAGAAGTTGCCATAACTACAAATGCTGAGGCCTCTTTGGAGTCCGACACGTAGCCCTGGAGAGGTGGGCAGTGAGCCGAACTTGAGTGACGGCTGAGAGCTTTGGAGAGGCGCGTTCAACAGGAGCCATCCGCCTGAAGCACTTCTTAGTCAGTTTTTCTCTTCACAGATTGTTCATGTAGGCTGGAGATGAAAGTGAATCTTTAACAATTTATCATACAGTTCAAGGAATAGAGGCACATGTATTATTCACTTAATGTCAGCCTGAGACAAATAATGAAGCAAACGACACACTGGCTCTTTAAGGTTGTAAATGTCTTTAATTCTCTCCAATTTCAGAGGCTCTTTTCCCTACCAGCAAGGTTACAGAAAGTGCAGCAGTGCACAGGGGCATAATTAAGCAAAACTAAAAGATAAAGCACACGTGTCTGGGAAATTGAATGCAGGCCAGTTGCAGTTTTTTGTTTTGCCAGAACATTTCATGGAGGATGTTTTGTAACTTTCTTCTCACTGATAGCTTATTTGACATAGTTTATCCTGTCAAAATGCCCCAGCTGCTGTGTTACTTTGCTGTCTGTCGGTATTCATTTCACCAGTGTCTTCACCGTCGATGGATACAAAGTGGTTCCTTAGTTTTTATATGAGGAGATGTGTCTGCGCTGGTTTCAGGCTAGAGTGTTGTCTCGAAGGCTCACCAGTCAGCTCAAGCACATACAAGAGTCTGTAAAGAAAAAATAACAAAACAAACTAATATATGAATATACAGCACACTGTATGTCTCTTTTGAGTTGGATTTACATTTAAGGATTTTAATTTGTAAATGGGTTCCCATCCATCCATCCATCCATCCATCCATCCATCCATCCATCCATCCATCCATCCATCCATCCATCCATCCATCC
>JAOWBL010000002.1:5700074-5725620 GCA_028564865.1 Zenarchopterus dispar
GTATGTATGTATGTATGTATGTATGTATATATATGTATATATATATATATATATATATACAAATATATATATATACAAATATAAATATATACAAATATAAATATATACATCATATTTTGTGGGGGTCGTGTAATATCCTCATCGATGCCAGCTCCAATTGAAAAGTCGGACTGGAAATGTTGCATTATGCATTTCTCAGGTCAGTAACACTGTTTAGCATTGAAAAGGCATCCAAAGAAGCAGGGTCTTTTAAAAGTAAAGATACAGAGGACCTAACTGTTCAAAAACGCTGTGTGTGGCAAACGCTTCAAAAATAGACTTTTAAAAAAGAATTGTGAATTTGGCAGCTCTGTGAGAAACATAGTTCAGCAACATAACAATCATTTTTCTTGATCTAAAATTACAAAGAATTTTTGAAAAGTTTTATTTTCAGCTATACACATTACAATTTGGAGAATCCAGAGAAATCTCTCTTGGGTGGAGAGAGGGAGATCTTCACTTTAACAGGCAGCGCTGCATTCAAATAGATGAATTTATTGAAGAAATCTCTGCATGGGCTCAGAAACATTTTTTCTTCGTTTCAACTCATTGTTAGCGACCACAGTTCATTCTGCAAATGTAAGTTCAAACTCAGACCATGAAAAGAAAAAGAAAAAAAAGCATCCTAAAAAAATCATAAACGCTGAATAAATAATGCAGAAATTGTGCTAACTTTTCAAGTCCAGGAATGATTTAAGATTGACAAGTGTAAAACTGCCCCGGGGTATGATTAATTAAATGTTATATTCTTTTCAGAAATCAAAAACACTGTGTCCTCTGCGCCAAAGAGGAGAGGAACCATCATGGTCTTTATCAGCACACGCAGACTAAAGGTGTCATTAATGTTAAGCTGATTGTATAGGTGCAGGAGCAGGGAAAGCTCCCAATCAGATGTATATTTTTCAGGAAATGTCTCGTTTGTTTCAGCAATGCAAAACCACATTTTGCATGTGTTAAACTGACCTGCCTGCAGTCCACACCCGTCACAAAGCGACGACACATTTTAAGCATTTCAAAATGATTAATACCACACGAGCCTCAAACTGTAATAAACAGCTGAAATCCTACATCCAGCAAGAAAGGGGAAATATTTTGTTCTCAAAACTGTGGTAATTGCTCTCCTCAGCTCCCAAATGCCAACAGTGTTTTTATAAGAGCAGATGATGCAACATGGTGGTAAACACGCTCCTGTTCCAACATCTTTAGACATATGTTGATAGATGCCAAAAACAGCACACTTTAAAAAAAAAAAAAAATCACATTTATTTTTTTTTAGCTTAAACATATAATATGTTGTCTTTGTATCATTTTTAATTGAATTAAAACATTATTTTTCAATAATTGGTCATTATTGGTCATATATAGTTAGAATTTGTCACCGTGAAAAAGCCCTTATAATTAGTCATCGTGTTTGTTCGTACTATCGTTATACTCTTTACTCATCTTTGCTTACTGCAGGCAAAATGTGTCCCTGCATTGGACAAGAAGCCACAACTGACCATCAGCAGCATTTCCACAGCCCACTGCCATTTCACGGTTGTCGATGTGTGAAGTCTTATAATGTCCAGACTGTCCTTCAAACTTTTTGTAATGGACTATCAGAAGCCTAGTTTTGGGGAGCGAGACAAGAGCGGAGGATGTATTAAAATTATGGTGCATGCCTCAGAGCAGGGGGTAAGGAGTCGCCGGTCACCCGTCATTTAAGATCGGGGAGTACAGAAATGATGTTTGGGGAATATTAGAGACAGCTACAGCGTGCTGCTGATTTTAGTCATTACACTATTATCAGAAGACTGTCGAAAGAAATGTAACATTTTCAAAGCTCCGTCTCTTCGCTGGTAACCAGCATTCATCCAACACTTTGACACATTGTTGTGTAAAGACAGATTACACAAAACCTCGCAGGATACATCCTGACATAGAGCCAGCTCTCTCACTGCATCACAGAGTTTTGAGAATAATTTTCATTTTCAGACTTAAACACGACTCAATTACATCATTAGGAATTCACCAGCTGTGGGATTCAAACTGGCATCAGACATCTTTATATTACTTTTAAAACTAAAACAGTCGGGATAGCTCGACAAAATAGTTTTCAATAGGTCTTTTTTTCTTTACAACAAAACTTACTGGTTGAACTTTCCCAAGTATAAGTTTTTTGTTGCTTCATGTTGTTGTTTTCGTGACAGAATATTGAACGCTTTTACGCTGTAACATGTCAAATATGTCCAGTTACCATATTTTATAATTTGATTATTTTAATAAAATTGACACAAAATTAGATTAGTTTTACTAGATAAAAGGAGGTTTATAAATGTTACAGTTCAGGTAGTTTTATTTTGCTTGTGGCCTTTCATCTGGTCCTTTTATCAATATATTCCTCCTTCAGCTTGCTGCAGAATGAATTCACTGTCAAACTGGTATTGGATCTCTCCCGACGCCAGGACATTAACACAATTTTGCCATGCTTGTCCCTCTTTTATGACTTCATTCTCTTAAACCACTGGAGAAAAAGACGGAGCAGGGAAGAAAAGAGCAGTTCCCTGACTCTGGTGACCCACATAGTGCTTGGGTCAAAAACATTTCTGCCTGACCCCGTCACTGCGCTTCTTTTCTGTTGTACTTTATTTTTTTTTAAATGCATAACAGTGACCACAGAGAATGTGTCTTTCCTCAGGGGACAGAAATCACTCATCTTTTGTATGCCAGACAGTGACAACCCCGTAGCCTGCAGGCATTCAGCAGTATATGACTTCCTCTTCCACCATGTGCAGATGCAACTCCTGTTTTTGCTTTCTTGTCTTTTTCTACATGCAGATACAACGTGCACACATGATGCACATCAGGCCTAGTGAACACTACATTACAACCAAATAAAAACTGGCAACAAATCTGTTGGAGATAAGTATGCAGATGTGCAGATATGTGCTGTAAGCAATTTATGTTCTTGCTGATTTCCAGATGGCAGTAACATATGCACAGAAATATGGCCAGAACACTGAAATATGTGTTGTTAGCAGCCACCTTGTGCAGTTTACAGATGGAGGATATAAAAGGTGGTTATGTGGTGCTTTTACCGGCACATGTCTTTGTACTGATATGGATGTCTAAAAAGTCCAAGAAAAGGACAAGCTTTTGTCAGCAAATCCTCCTTCTGAATGCCTTTTATCATACATCTGATATACTGGTGTGAGGTATAGCAGGAGGTTGATCGCATCAGTTATCCATGCCTATCGACTTTATGCATCCAAAGCCTGATCAGAATAATTTGGACGAGCACAGAGAAGTGACAGCTGTGATACTTGGCAGTGCAGCGTCTCTGTGCACTGTAGCACTGTGGGGAGTGTGGACATGGGAAGCAAAAAAGCAGGAGTTGGGGATTAATAGTTACAGTTCTGGGGACCAAAGTCTGAATACTTTGTAATCATGTGCCTGCCTAACCCCATTGTTAGCAAGGTTGATGAGCATGCGTCCCTGCTGACACACACACTCTCTCCACATTCGCTCTTCTGAATATTAATATGGAGGAGAGAATTCCTCTGAGCGCCATTGTTGGAGCGCCTATTGTTCTCTTCTGGCCTCTCCCTCAGCACGGGTATATGTGTGCTCGGTATTAATGACCAACTTGGTGTCTATATCATGTGTTTATGCATATTACGTCCATGTATTCATTGCATGTGAGTGCCGGCTGCAGCAGAGCAGCAGTAAAAGTGGCAGTGAGGGAGGTGAGGGCTGTGTTCGCAGCCCACCATGGCCCATAAAGACAACTGGCCTGAGAACACTTGAACCAGCCATCAGGGCCCAACATTGGCTATTATTTCACCTCAAGGCACGATCTGTAAAATGAACACTCTCATTAAAAAGAGTGCACACATGTGAATGCATTTAAATGTGTGTGCATAGAGTGCCTGCACGAGTCAATTTAGTCGCACGGCAAATATACTGCAATGCAAATGCTTGTCTTTCAATCAAAGAGTAATGTGCTGTTCATGATGTTTGATTGTGGGTGTGTGTTTATGCATGTGTATTCACACGTTTCCATACGTGTGTATGCGCGAGCACATCGGTGTGCACGTGTGTGTATTTGTCTGTGTATATATCTGTGTGGATTTATGTGTGTGTCACTGTTTAACTACCCCGCACACGTAACCTCCCCATCTCTGCCTCCCCGTTTCTCATTTACTGAGCCAGCGCCAGAGAGAAGGAGTGTGAGGAAACGAGAAAATAAGTGATAGGGGGGGGAAGGAGAAATAGAAAGAGAGATGGTGAAATGGAGGCAGAGAGGGAGGAGGGGGCTGGAGGTTTATACAGGAAAAATGAAGAGAGGCTGGAGTAAAAGGCAGAGGGGAAGAGAAGAGGGGATGATAGAGAAGCTGGAAGGGGGGTGAGGGGCAGAGGAGGAGGCAGCAGATTTATGAAGCCATTGGAATGTAATTTGGAGGCAGAAATTACTGTCAGCCTGAGCAAGGTTTAAAGTCAGTGAAGCCTGAATCCACGGCCTTCCTCTGTGTACGCAACTATGGCAAGTATCACAGACAAATGGATGGCAAATGCGATGCAGAATAATGCCACACAAGCTCTGCAGTCGCTTGTCATACGCACTGAACTCTGCGTGGGTGTGTATGTGCGTGCTCATTTTCACTACCCTCTCTTGCATGAGTGACGTGACTGTGTGGCATCAGAACATCACCCAGCGTTCACATTTAGCAGCTCATATTTCAACTATGCTTGAAGACACAGATACACGCACACACACACACTTGCTCACAAAGGCACTGAATTCTTGTCGGGCTCTGAAGGCCATGACTCCGGCAGAATCAGTCGAGGGTGTCGGCACGGGCAGCACGAGGGCTGGAGGGGGGGGAGTGGGGGTGGGAGTAGAGTGCGGGAGAAAAAGAGTGTGTCAAGGATAGACGGAGAAAAAGGTAGAGGTGGGAAATGGGACGGAGAGAGTGCGAGACTATAAGAGCGACTAAAAAGAAGAGTGACAGGGATGTGACTAGCTTTCTAACAGAGCAACACACAGCTTCCATTTAGCCCGAGAGGGAGGGCAGAGAGGGAGTGAGATCAGGGAAGCGACAAAGCAGGGATAATCAGCAAAGATCTGAAGAGAGGTAAAGGCTCAATGCTGTGCATTTTCCTGAATCTCGCATCATTTTGAGTCTCAGCTGCAATGCATGCGGCAGTAGCTGGCCTCCTACTGCTGCTGGCTTCTACTTTGACTCGGTTTGAATACGCTTTAGTGAGCAAAGGGACACAACCTAAAAGGTTGGAGCTTTTCAAGATCTGTCTTTTTCCCGCCAGATTCCAAAATGAAAATATAAAATCAACTGTGCACGTTTGATTCTTGGTGCTTTTTGACCTTCTTGACTATTTTAGCTTCTAACCCAATTTCAAGAATACCTGCAACTCAAAATGTGAATGTACATGTCTGCAGCTACGTGCTAATTAACGGCTGGTTCATCAAGAAAAGTCGCTCAATGATACGGACATGTCTAAAAAACATAGAAACAGTAAATGATAATATAAAAAAAACACCTTCCAAACCCCATGCCCACTTTTCACTCTGTTTAACCAAGTAAAAAAAAAGTACGAGATACAATTTTTTTTCATATTTGTAATGAGAAAACACATAGGTGGTGCTAAGAACTGCAGAAGAAGAATGAGATGACATAATTAAAAGATCAGTCAACCTCAAAGGAAAACAAAAGTGTGTTTGAATATGATGGAAAGCTTTGTGACAACCAGGAAGGTCCACAATGCAAATTAAGAGATTAAAACGACCAAAATTAAAACTATGTGGTCTTGAAAGAGTTCCAGTATGAGTCCCACATGTATTTATACGCCTAATTCTGCATGTCATCTTTTATTTGCTGAACATTTTTCAATTGCTCTTGGTTGAGTTTCTCTCTTTATTGATTTGCCAAGGTTTCCATCAGTCACTACTGATATCTGACATGATTTACAGATGAAGTAAAAAACATTTATCATTCCTTACAACAGACTATTCTGCTGGAAAACCTTTGGTCCCGGGACAGATGTTGATGTTACTTTGAAACATAGAATTTCCCCCAGCTACATTGCAAAAACGTGATATAAAAGATATTGAGCCTTTGACAAACTCTCCAGATCCCAGTCACGTCAAACAACCATCTGATAACTTATAAGACCCAGTGGTCACATTTCAGTGTCCTGATGGTCTGAGCAAAATGAGAAGAAGGGACACAAGAATAGGCCGAAAGTATTATTGTTATGAATGGATCAGATTTTGGCATTCACCCAAAACAAACCACAGTATGACTGCACTTTCTCCATTTCAAATAAATGTGGCTTGTTGACATTGGTCTTTTTGTCCAATCTGTTGTCAACAGGAAAAACCACGTTTACCCTTCACCTTTGAAGTGCTTACATTACATTACTGCCACTCTCAGCTCAGCAAACACTCTGGTAATATTGGAAATCCTCACTATTGGCTGTATGCAGAGCATGGCGCGTATCCCTGATAATCTGACGGGATAAAACTTCGACTCACATCTGATTAACTGTAGCTGCTAAGTGCGTCATCCAGGTTTAGAGCGGAAAATAACGTCTCCCAAACACACACACATACACACACAGCAGGCCTTAAAACAGCCTGTTGGTAATGTCCTCCTGATTTTGCCAGAAATGGCGATGCAGTGATGTACCGTACTTGTACAGTTAGTGAAGAGGTTGAGCACAGAGGTTCAATAGGTTGTGTTGGGGCAGTGACGCGTTGATCTTCATCTCCCTCCACTTTATCTTACAAAAAACACATTTGTTTAGACTCCGTCTGGGTTTTAAAATGTAACGTGTGGTTAAATGTCATTCCTTTGTTTCCCCCCATTCAAAACTGAGCGCTGAATCCTTTAATATAAAACATAAGCAATGTGAGGAAGTGCTTTTGAAAATTGCATCATTTTTGCTGTCGTACATATGTAGAGAAATAAATGTCACTGTGCTGATAAATGTCAAAACAAATGTGTTTCGGAGAGCCAGCGCTGTTTTGGTATTGTTGGCCTCTGAGTGATTGGTGGTTTGTGTGTCACCAGTGCCGGCTGACAGCTCTTCGCCTAACCGCCCAGGCAAAGTCCTCCAGATCTTTCCCACACACGTCTCACTCGCAGTCGCTCTTTTGGCTTGTGAACTTGCACAAACTTTTTCTTCTTGTTTTTACTGACATGCACACACACATTTTCTGCGCTTTGTTCTTCCAGCCAGCGACAACGATAGCAACACCCTTACGCACTGTGATAACACTGCCACCCACTCTTTTTTTTTTTTATGGCAGCTCACACGATCTCTGCTTTCCTGCCTGCTTCCCTCCATCTAGTGCCTATCGCACAGAACAGCGCTGCGGTCAATTATCTCTGAATTTGCTTATCGACTTAGTAGAATCTGCAGATTGTTTAAAGGATTTCACTTTCTTCTTGCTGACATACTTTCTCCTTCAGCACTTTCTCGTTTTCTTTGCTGTTCTTTTTACCACTTATTTTTCATTTTTTAAATACGTTTTAGACACGTTTCTTTAGTTTAAATTCCCCGTTTGTTGTCATTGTTCCTTTTTTTTTCTTTCTCCAGTCTCCATTGCTTTTGACTAGAAGTGGATACATTTTTTTTTTATAAAGTGTTTTATCGTTTTAAAAAATGTCATTAGTTGTGCATTTTTACCACACTAGAAATAAAGCCTGCACTATGGCTAGGTTATGCTTTCTTGCAGTTGTTCACACAAGCAGCTCGTTGTGCGAATTGTGAGTCCACTTGGAGGACGTCAGTGAGTAATTAATGTGTGTCTCGCGTTATTTTCTTTAACTGAAGTGTATGAGTTACTCAGAAAATCCAACACTTCATAGCTGTATTCAATTTTTTTTAGGTTAATTTTGGAACAAAATGTCTTTTTTTTCTTTTACACTGCAGAAATTTAGGATTCAGTGTGTATATTCATGTCTTTTTTTTGTTTTCAGCCAAACTGCAAAATACATTTCTACAGCCATCCATTTTCTTTGCCTGTTTGGGCAGCGTACTCAGTGGTTAGCACTCATGGTTAGTGTTAGTGCCTCTCAGCTATGAGGGCACAGCGGGAGTCTTTCCGTGTGGAGTTTGCATGTTCATGTGCTTGTGTGGGTTCCCTCCAGGCACTCCGGCCTCCCTAAAACAGTCCAAAAACATGCATGTTAGGTTGATTGCCCAGAGGTGTGTGAGTGTGTGTGGTCTTGTGATATAGTGGTGACCTGTCCAGGGTGTAGCCATGCCTTTTACCTGTAATGAGCTGGGATGAGTTCCAGCTGACCCCTACGACCCCGTACAGGATACATGATGTAATTTTTATTGAACCGTTGCTACACTTCTTCCACAAACTTTACTTTTGAGTCATAATATACTACTCTACTATTGAGACAAATAACTGAAACATAAATACTAAGTTAGTACCTCACTCACCGGTGGCCCTGCACATCATCTGAACCTTTCTATTTTAAACCATTTTTATTTGGCAGTATGTGAAATAAATGCAGTCTTTTTAAAATTAGATTCCCTTTTTTATTTTATTTTCATTTATTTTCATCATTATTTTGACTGATTCTTATCCAAATGTAACAGCTCTGGATTCTAAGACTAATTTCCTGAAGGGTTCATTGACTTGTATGTACCATATCGTACAGTTTATGTTGGCCATTAAAAGGAAGACAGCATGACAGCAGCTGTATGGCAACACTTAGTGATGCTGAGACAAATATAGTCTGCCAGCAATGCAATCTGGCCCGCCATGGCGGTGTAAGAGCTGTGAAAAATCACCTGGATGCTGCCTGTACTTGGTTGTATTGACCGGCGACGGTCCAAGGGAGCAGCTAGGTGCTAGCGCACTAACATCGCTGCATTGAGCAGGATGAAGATGTTCTAACTGATTTAAGTAGAAGAAAATTTGAATATAAACGTGTCTCCACATCATGCTGTTGGAGCCCTCAGCCTGGTTCTGTCCATCAGCAGTAGTTGCCCTTGCAAGACAGGACAGCTAATGGTCAATCCTTCTTAGTCTGGGGTTCAGCTACCCTCTGGTTTCAACCTGCTGTGCCCCCCCATTGCTGCCTCTAATGTCCATACCCCTCCTCCTAGCAGCCTGCTTCAAGGGCTTGACTAAGTGCAATCTGATCTCGTCCACTGCTACACCGCTCCCATAACAATTCATACTAGTGGACCAAACGGACAGGCTCTGTAAAGCATGGCTGCAGAGGAGGTTATTAACTGAGCATGTCACGGTTGGCATCCTATTTGTTAGGATATAATACCAATAAACTAGCAACATAATTATTAAGTCAATAAAAAGTGTTGTTTCTCTTCACCTGAGGAATCCTTCTCTATTGTCAGTGCGGTGCGAGAAGCTGCACAACCACATAAAACTCTTCATGGAGATAGTTTTCTTATAAAAACATGTGATTTTATAATAATAATTCACATAAAACTAGATACCATTCTGCATTGTGTTAAACAAAACAGTACTGTGTGTGAGCAGTTGAAAATATTGATGAAGAAACTGATGGAAAGCAGAAGCTTCAATTGCTGTGTAAGCATCTATTTCTTTTTTTCCTCAATCTTATGGCTCAGATGTTGAAGGTAAAAGGAGAAAAAAAAAAAAAAAAGAAACCAAAACCATGACTAGGAGTTCTAGTTAATGATTTCAGGTAAAAATCGTGGAGTAGGAAAGTTTGGCCAGTTCTTTTGCTTATTTTTTAAGTAATGTGATCTGACAGATTCCTCTGAACGGTGGATCATAAGCCGTATTGACCCACTACTGCCTTGTGCTATGTTGAAAGTGAAGTGTATTTGTTACTAGGTCTTACCTAGTCCAACTGCTGTCACAAAATGATGCACCACCAGGTTTAGTTACCACCAGGTTAATAGAAGCCAGTGGACTTACGAATGCTGCAAATCTAGCAAACATGCAAATGTTTGCATGGAGTTCCCCGTATCTTCTAATGATAACATTTAATGACATGACGGAGTACTCATGGATGTGAAAATCATACCTTATTTAAGAACACCATAATGGTCTCCATTTGGAGGCTCAAAACTGGATATGACCAAATAGAAAACTTAAATTAAAATTACACAATTTCCAGGAAGCCCCTGCATATTTTTGTACCTTCGTCCAAACATAAATTTTTAATGGACTTAGTTATTTTATTAACAGAAGAACATTTCCTTTATTATTAGCAATTTTTAAATGTTTTTTCTTTTTATATTTAATATTTCCAATAACAATAAAGAGATCTTTAACCTTGAGGAGCAGGTGCTCCTCAAGGGTAAAGGCAGATCTTCAACTCTGACTTAATTCACTACAGCCTGTTATGTAATATCAACTGTGAGTTTGTACTGAGTAATATTACCCTAATCTAACTTTAAACAGTTTTTCAAAGCAATATCTCACCCACAGTGTTATAATTTTATATCCTCTACTGCTAATTACTTTTAAGCTTCTTTTGAGACCTCTAAACTTATCGCCATATAGAGACCGGATGATATGTAAATCAACAAAGAATAATTTAACTTATCCGTGTTACAACAACGTTTCAAATTTTTAAAACCCATCTCTTCATGTTATGTGTGCTCTGTGTCTTCCACCAGAAAAATCAGAGACAATGAGAGTAAAACGTTTAAAATGAAACCCTTTCCCAACACCTGGATCTAGTGTGTGATGGGGCTGTTTATTGCTTTGTTTTCTTTCTTTTCTTCCACCGTTCTTCATCTAAAGATTAAAAGTAGGAGCAAGTTTCAATAATGACAAGCCCCTGAGAGGCAAGCAGTGCATAAATATACAATTTCAGTAGATGGGTATAGAGAAACTGAGAAGGTGAAGAAGGAGGAGAGGAAAAATGAGGCTACAAAGAAAGATTGAAGGAGGGGAGCAAGGATGGAGGCGGACAGTGAGACAAAGTAATCTGCAGAGTTTTTTTTTTACCCTGAAGGATGCGAAAGATGCTATGAACAGCAGAAGAGGGAGTAAACAAGACTTGGAGAGAGTGTGGCTGGAGAAAAAGGAAAGCACAAGAGGAAGAGATGGAAGAGGAGCAGGAAGAGTGGAGGAAAAAGTGTGATTAGGATGGACCAAAGAATCAGAGAAAGAAAGAAGGTGTCAAAACAGAACAACACGGGGGGTACACGGGCAGAAGAGACAGAAATGGGCCGAGAAACACAATTATGACACTCGGAGTGAAAGTGTTTTCCATAAATACGGTGCCAGTAACGGAAATGCTGGCGGCTTCGTTTTAAACACCACAGCTAATAATTAAAACTGTCAGACCACACACTGTGAGCTATAGAGACAGCTCACAGATTTTTATGCATAAGCGGCAAGTTAAGTGTATTATCTCTCTGGGGGCTCTCGGAGGGTTGTGGCCTTGGGCGCCGAGTGTATATTCACGTGGCTGTAAACAAGAGTCCAAGCACTTCACCTGCTCACTTCACCTTCAATTAGGGTTAGATAAATATGCAGGATTAATGATGAGCATCCTCATTTTCTGACTGCAACTGCTGCCACCTAAAAAATTTCAATTAAAACCTGACCATTTTAATGGCCAAGTAGAAACTCTGATTGAAAATATTTACCGCGTCTCCCGGCATGTTATTCTTGACGGGGAAGGAAAGCTTTCTGCAAAGGCAATTAGACCATGGGAAGCTGAAAAGCCGGCGAAAACCTCTCAAATGAAACCTTTTAGGAGGATTGGCAGCTTTTTAACACAAGGTGAGGCAGGTTTCATTACAGCTTTTACAGACCGAAACCCCAGAAGATGCAAGTAAAATCCTCTCACAACACGCCGGTATCATTTCTCTGCTCACCCATGTGCAACATGGCAACAACATTAATAAAAATGTTCGGTAGCCTTGATAGGTGTGGAGCCGCGGATGCATCTGCAGCGGACGATGCAGACTGCTTCTTGTGTGAATGAAACAAGAGCAATTTTACTATCGGGCTGTTCTGTTGGCCTTGTACTATTTTTCTATCAACACAGGAGCAATGTGTTATATTTATTATCTTTTTAAAAAAAAAAACGTCTACGCACCTATCTACCTGCAATATAATGCACAGCGAGATGCTATGATATACCCCATCTCTCAGGATAACACACATTTCTACAGGCGGCCCAGCATGCATACACATCGCTTCATGACAGTATGTGGATAAATAATCCCATTAAATATGATTGAAGGTTTTTATGGCCCTCTCTCCATCTTTTTCTCTCTGTCTCAGGCTTAGAGTGAGGTACTCACAGGAAGTACCTACAGACGGATAATTTATGGGTCGGAAACCTTTATGCACACACTTACACCCACACACGCAACACAATAGTCCGGCAGAAGGCACTGCTAGATAAGTCACTATTACTTTCACTAGCTTGAACTCAGCACTTGTTCTCTCGCCACAGAGTCCCCGGAGTCCGTGTGTCCGGTTTGTGTGAGATAGAGAGGACAGACAAAAGCAAGTCATTTTAAATCCAATAAGACGTGGCGTCCTCGTAGCTGGCAGGACCTCAAGTCCAGCTGACAAACTTTCTGTCTTTTACCCACTCGTACTTTACATCCCTTTCTGTTATTTTCTTTTACACTCCATTTGATTAAAACAGTTATTCCACATGAGCTAAACTTTTTCAAACCAACAGGAAAAAAAAAAAACCCCTTCAGTGTAAAATGTGCTGTTGCTGAGGAAAAAGCCTCATCTGAAAGCACTGCAGATCTGTCCGCAGTCTGTGGTTCTGTTTACCTTTCTTCTTCTTCTGGAAAGAGAATGAACACACTCCAGAAAAGCTGCAGGGTAATTATGAAAGTTCATTCAAGCTCGGAGTCGAGCACAACCTCTGCATACCTGAGGTGTGCGTAACAATTTCATCTATCGGGTCAAACATACATTCCTGCCAGTCACCTTCACAATCAAGCAACATATTTTCATGCTTTTCTCGCAGTGCTCCACTGTCTGAACGCAGCTCGGTAACTGGCTTGTGGACATGCTAATTCCTCCTTCAGATATCTTGGAAAGTGTTGCGGTGATTGTCAGTCTTTGTTGCCTTGGTAGCCGGTGGTAATTTGACATTCGCTTTCGCTTAGACACTTTATTTCCAAATGTAGCCATTTCAGTTTAACAGTTAATCACTTTGGCATTTAGTCTAAATTTAGTGTAGGTTGATTTAAAACAAAAAAGAAAAACAAAACAAAATGTTGATGCTTTGCATTCAGCTTTCTGGTTTACATCAGGTTACATAAGAAAAAGGCTGCATCTTGGGAAATGTCAGATATATGTGAAGAAAACGGCTTGTAGTGTTTAGAGAAAGGCATTTAAATGACTTAGATAAAATGCTGTCTTATTTGCATTCAGCAGACATTAACACACTGGATTTGAAAACGCAGTGTTTGCCATTAAGTAATGGGCTGTGACTGGAAAACACTGCCAGCAGTGGTGCACAGTTGGCGCTCATACCAAAATTTAAAATAAAACTTTAAAAAAAAAAAAAAAAACCCACAAGTTTCAAGTGGATTATGTGCACCACATATCACATGTCAGGGAACAGTGATCTTTGCTGCAGGCGACATTCAGAGACTGCTGCTACACACCTAACTGAGGTGCAACTGATGAGAAAAAAAAACAAAAAAAAACAATCTGGAGCCTTCGGCACGCTCATGCCATCGCAAATGTTCTACATTTCGGGCTAAAAATGAGAGACTTCAGCATTTGCCTTTTCATTATTCTGGTTTATTTGATCCCCCTGTCCTAATTGCACACATCAAACATTTCTCTACTTTTGAAATCTTATTAATAGGAATGTCTTGAAACATTTGATGTCTTATTTTTTCATGTTTTTGAGAATCTGTAACATTTTTCCACCTAACAAATGTTACTCAATCTGAAAGGAAGACACATTCAGAAATTGGATGATGTGTATTTATTTCAAGGATTAGCAATAATCCCTAACTTATTATTTCTGCAATATAAATTCTTCATTTAGTCACTACTTCTGTACTTGTCCTTCTCCATCATTGAGAGCCTTTAATTACGCACAGATCAAAAATAGACTTCTGCTTTCCTCAATTGAAGTCCACATGTAAAAGATCACATCTGTAGTATTTGCTTTTCTTTTAATCCAGAGTTCACCTTTTTTATAGTGTTTTTTTCTGCAACTGTATTTGGCAAATAACAAGCAAATCTCAGCTATTAATGATGCCATCTGATGGTTCTTTTGTAACAGGAAGTAAAAAAAAAAACTCTAGCAGTTAATTTGTGCTTTTCGTCAGTGTGAGATGTTGTTAATGGCATCTCTGAAGGCCTTAGGTTTAGTTAAAAACACAAAGAAAAGCAAATATTCTTTATTAATAGGGAAACTGTTTTTTTGTTTTGTTTTGTTTTTGTTTTGCTCCATTCTGCAGAAGAATTATTGGGATCTGCTGTAATGGCCAAATAAACTTCATTTAGTTGGATCTCAAGCCAGATATTTATTGGTTCCAGGTGCTAAATTTGAGGATTTCCATCTGTTATTTATAAGAGCTCACTTAACATTGTAAATTATGACTCAAAGTAATCTTAATCATATGAATTCTTTCAAAATCCTCAACAGAAAAGACAAAGCTCCAAATATTGATGCACTTTGTCGAACATGCCCTTCGCACCTCAGTGTTTTCCTCATTTTTAATAAATAAAACATTGCTTGGATGTCAAAAAAACAGGTATTTGGATGTGTTCCTCTATCGTTCAAAATCTTTCCATATGCATGTGAGAATCGTCACCTTGACTTCAGCAGGAGGAAATAGAGCCAATTTCTTGTTTTGCAGTGATGCAGCTCTCTCCATTATTTAATCAAATGCGGCAGTATTTCTGGAGGCAGGTTTAAGGCCAGGTGAGGGAAAGTTCAGGTGCTCTGAAGCCATGTCTCAACAAAAGCTTACTTCCTTTTCTGTGACTCATGCACCCTCTGACCTGCCTGAATTTCCCAGACTCCTTCTGTGCTCCAACAAATGGATGACACACACAGTGAAATTCACACACACTCAGACATTGAGCCGTAATGCAATAGAGCGCAGCCTAATGTAAGACGAGCACATTTATTTTGTATGTTGATGTTTATGTGTCTGAAAGCATCCTAAATTGTTAAATCCTTCTCTTGAGTAATCACTCTAATGTGTTTATCTGGAATTTGCTGCAGGTTATATTTATTTCGGGGTTTCTGGGTATTGTATTTATGATGTCTTTTTGGGACAGACTCGGCCAAAACCTTGGCATAACCTCAATTATGTAAAAGCACAGTTTGCTTCGGTGACACATTGCCTCGTACAGTAGCTTGCATAAAGAATAACTAGACCTGCATCGAATCACGTTTGACATGTTTGAGTGTAACCGTTCGTACTGTAAGTGGTAAACAGCGTTTGCTCTACTCAGATAAAAAAAAAAAAGGAACCGTGGATTTCTCCCCCTGAAGCCCTTATCACATTTTCCATGTTTTTAGGAGCCACGCTGGGGTCTTAACGGGATACATTTGGCTACATGGTAATTTAGATTTGGATATCCTACGCAGACAAGGACAAGCAAGTGTAAATACGAGATTTTTACTGACTAGGTAACAGTTAAATAAATATATTAATTTAAAAAAAACAAAAAAAAAAAAACAAGTCCAGCTGGACAGTGGGTGTGATCAGATGACAGTTTCTGACAAGTTCATCACTAGTCATTACGGTGGGAGTCAAATTGCTGTTTTCATCCTCATTGGAGAGTTCCTAACTGAGTGAAATACCCCACACAAGCGTCTAGGTTGCAGCCTTGATAAGAGGTGCTTGAATTCTCTAAATGCTTAGAAATGCGCTCGAGTGCTTCCATTCTTATCTCTTCTTGCATAGGATACTGTGGACCATCCTTTTGGAATGGCGTGGCGGTAATGCCGTCCCACATTTCCTTACTGCAACAACATCAAAGTGACACACTAAAAGGTTATAATCAGATCAGAAGCAACACATTAACCATAACCAAGATGTGTGGCTTCCAAGGAAAAAAAAAGGGAGGGGGAGAAGGAGGGGTTATTGGAGAACTGTGGCCAGATAAATGGTTTCAAAGCAACATGGTTGAAACTTAAAGGGATATTCAGAATAGTCACCATGTCATTTTTGTGTCCAATACATTTTCTAAACTGCAGGACGTCTGTTGCTGCAGTGTCCATGTTACTCATTAGTTGGTGTCTGAAAATAATTACTTTGAATGTTGCAGCAGATTGTGAGATGACTGGTTCAGTGTTTCTTGTGCTAAAAAAGGTAAACAATCAAAGCGCATACTTTACACATACTTCAAGGACATTTCACTTCGTTGGGAGCTTTCATAATCAAAAATGAGACGACCTGAGTACCTGAGCTGACATCACCACACCCAAATGTAAAATCTTGTTTGGTCAACTGAAACATGTAACTGGGTGCTCTTTTAGATTTAAGTCCATTTAAAATAATTACAAAGAAACCAGAAAAAAAGCCCAGAAAAGTAAAAGTTGAATGTGGAGTAGCATCTTTTCGTGAAGTGTCTCTTTCTTTTATAACACTGATGGGTGAAATATAAAAGGACTTTAAAAAATATAAATGAGCCAGCAAGGTAAAAAAGGAACTGACAGAGCTAGTTATTGATACTCTCACTGTATTTTTCCCTGTATTTGTTGAAAAGTGTATCAACTGTGAGAAATTAATTTGCATGCTGAGATCCAGTCTCGGGCACATTAATGGTGGAGAACATGTTTATCAGTGCCAGACCATAGGTGGGTAGTGGGATACAAAATTTAAAATTCACCTTGCACTTGAGTTATAAGAAACCCTTTGGTCAGGATTTTTCTTTATTTTGTTCAGAAATCCATAGTCTGCCTTATTACAAAAGCAAAAAAAAAAAAAAAAAAAAACAACTGACAACACCAAAAAAAAAATTCTCAAGACTTAAATATGTTCACTCAGTTTAAAAATAAATTCAATAAAACGTGTCTTTCTGGACAAATAAAGCATAATTAAACTGTTAAAACTATTTGCGTGTCATCATGTTTATAACAGGATGACTGAGTAAAACACGTTCTCCTTCTGTTATCGAGGCCATTTTGTTTGCATAGATTTCCTTGGAGTTGTCATTAGACAAAACCAACTGGGGACTTTGTGCTCAAGTTTAACTGTGAGTTAACACGTTTTACAACATGTATAAAACTCTAGTGCTGTAGGCTAATCTTGCTGACTGGTTATAGCTCATAGATAAATGGTGTTGGACGAGAGTAGTGCCAAAATGTTTCCTGTTGCAGGAGTGTGCAGAGAAGCAGACTTGTATGTTCAAACACCCCAGCCAAGTGTTGGTGCAGAAAAACTGGTTCAGTAACCAGGTGCACTCAACTCGACCTGCTGACCTGCAGTTGTATCTGGACATCTTTGTATTCTGGTTGCGTAGAGTAATGCAAATATTACAACTGCAAACACGTTTTCCTCTGAGGACCTTAAACGTAAGATTAGTCAATGTTAAGAGCAAGCTCAGATTTCCGTTGTTGACTGATTATGGATTCAGTCTCAGTCACTTTGATTGTTTATCTATTCTTACCCTTGCATTACCGATGAGAAACTGTTGTAATTCTTAGTTGTCACGGGCGCTCTATCAGTCTGAGTCTTTGTAAAGCTGTTGAGAGCATGGTTATGAAATCATCGTTTCGGGTTTGGTTGAAACTCTAAATCTGGCTACAGGTGCGGTATTTCCCCTCGAAGTAACGAGTTCATAACAGTGATAATTCTGTAAACACATTTTGTCCAGGATGCACCTTTCTTTTTCCTTTTTATATTTGTTTAGATGTCAATGCCTTTATTATACTTTTCAAAAACCTTTAACCAAATGTTTCATCCTCATGCACAAAAAGTTGAATCATTGTATTCCTTTGTTGCTCTTAACATCCTTGAATATGATTGTTGTTTTGCTGCAACCTCTAAAACTCATGTTACTAGAGTTTTACATTTACCAGAATGAAATAAAATTACTGTTTTCATACAGGTAGTACAGTACAGTTTCCATTCATACTAAAAGAAGCACAAATTATAGTTTTTAAAATATCTTATGTAAATGGAGTTGAAAGAACAGATTGTCACACAACTCTTCCTTACCTCTATAGTTTAGTCTTAGTTTAGTTAATTTTCATCATATTTTTTTTTGGTTTGTTTTAACATAGCTCTGATAATCCTGCTGTAGCTGCCTGGCACAACACAGGAAGCATAGAAAATAAGAGGTAAAAATGCTTTTATATTAGCAAGTTCTGAGCCAGATATTTTCCTATGTATAGGTTAAAACAGAGCTAGGGGGAGACTGAATCTTCTACATTAACTATTAAATTAAACCCACTTACAGGTGATGTGGCTGACATTGATTAATTTGTTACGCTGCTAATTTCTACTGGGATCCCTGAGGCCTCTGCACTTATGTGGCTGTTACTTTGACACATACAACCAACTTGAACGCTGCTGCAGATGGAGCACACCCCCTTATGACAGCAGCAGCAGCAGCTTCTTGCCCAGCAGGTCAGTGTGCCACACCTGCAGCAAATTCTGCTCAGGAACAGCGTGAGGAACTGATAATCTATTACCTGACCTGCAAATGGACCTCCCACCCCACACCCACTAGGAACCAAAAAACCTACAGCCAGTGTCCTGGTGAAGGTCAGGTCCCCTGTCCATGCCCGTACAGGATAAACCTGTTGTTGGGATTTCTTTACATGCAGCTTCAACAATAGGTCGTATGTTGTCATATTCTCAGCTTGCACTGTGTTGTGTTGATTTTGTCAAACTTTAATTTTTTACTGAAATTCAGAGATCTAATTGTGTATTTGCTACCCCTCTCTTATCTTACATGCAAAAACATTTACACGAAATGAAAACACTATGTATGATGCACCATAGTAATGATTTTAACCTTTACATATACAATTTAAACATTTTTAAAATTATTTCATTTGTAAGGTCTTGCATTTCATTAAATGTTATTTAAATTATGATTTGTTGGTTTTTTTAGACGTCTGTTCATCTGCAGATACACAAGATAAATAGTTTATCTTACACTGCTGTTGTCGTAAAATCTAGTGCTGAAGATGTGCAAAGCCGAGCTAAGAGAAGCCTTCCGATTTACCAGTTTTCACTTGTACACAAAGCAGCAGCTCTTTCATGTTTTCCGTTGCTACAGCAACAGCAAACAACTTGTCCTCCACCTTGTTTAGCCCATAGACTGTACAGAACGATGGACAAAGCATTCGGTCACATGACCCATTGGTTTCTGAAGACGGGTTTTGAGGCCCAATTGTCTTCTTACAGGATGCAGCCAGGTTGCTTCAGAAGCCATCGGAAACACACCCACGACATGTCAATCAAAGTTAGCTAAGCTCCCAGCTCCTTTAGCTGAACCCCGCCAAAATATCTGCAGAACTGCTGTCAAATGTTTACAGGGGGATAAACCATTCAACATATTGACTTGATGGCGAAATCAAATATGACCGCTGTGTTTTAGCTGACGCTGGGTTAATACAAATGGGTGGTTGATTTGTTAAACGCGATAGCATGACGGTTACTGATGAGGAAGTCAGAGCTGCAAGCCATTGGCTGAGTCCACTGTCAATCAGTCATATTAGAAATAAATTTAATGCTTTATATAAACTCTCCTGGTTTGATACAAAAAAAGATTCACCCCCCTCAGAGTTGTCATGGATGTGAAATCAAACGATTGAAACCAAAACTGTTTTTGAATCAGGCTGTAAATATGTTAATTTCTGCTCTAAAGTCAGACATTTTAACATGGGAGTCAGTCAAGATTGACTCATTTTTGCAGCCAGCCTCTAGTGGCCAGTTTAGGAACTGCAACAAATCTCAGTTCTTCTGTCGTTTGATTTTAGCCTCACTTGCACCTTTATTGCCACTCTCATGTGTTGTCCAAGATGGAATTTTGTCAATTTTGTTGCATTTGTATTTTCCCTGCGTTTTGTACATCATTCTTGAACAATATTCACATAAATATGGACTTTCTCATGTTGTAAGTGCCACATTTATAGGAATCTGTGAAATGATCTACATTTCTGTGCTGAAGTTTATTCCCTACTAATTTTGTTTTTAGAATTGATTGCATTGTCTGTATGTAAAAAAAAAAAAATCAATTGATGCTAAAAGATCAAAGTATGTCAGACAGCACCAAAGATTTATTTTTTTCACTGTGAATTTTTCAACAAATCTCATTAGCTAATCCATGTCAGATTTCATTGTATGTGCATATTCAGTACATAAAGTCTGCATGAATATTGAGCATGTTTTTTTTTTCTCCTGACAACAGTCTGCTGAAGAGCATCTTATACTTTTTGTTGTTTTAACACAGGCTTGCATCGTAATGTAATAATGTATTTTATAGGCAGATATTGGCATCAGCAACTTGATTGCACAAGCAAGTCAACAGTGCAAGACTAAAAGCTGCTTAAAAGACTAGATTAATCTGTCAGAAGTGATTCTTTGAGTTCAATTAGGGCCTACAAAAGCGTTAACAGCAGACACATGCAGTGCTGAACACATCAGCATTAACATATCCTTTAACACATGTGCTGTTAAAAACTTAACTCTGGCTCAGCTGAGCCTGGGGATTTTAGAGATGAAAGCAGGACCTCTTGTTAGCAGGTTTTATTTTATTTTTTTCGGTTTACTGTTTCACAACTTGGTGCCTATTGTGCTTTTTACCCCCCCTCTTCCCCAAACCCTCCTCAGTTCAGCGTGTCTCAGTTGGATAGTTGCATAAGCAATGCTCTCCTCTTGCTTTCAGAAGGGTGAAAAAAAGGAGATCATAAGGGAGGCGATAGAGAAAGAGTGTCTGCTGCCTTCTCCTCGTCTTTATTCTCGCCACATTCTGCCATGGCACCGGTCTCTAACTGCTTGAGTTGCCCTGGATTCCCATTCTCCTTGTCTCTCTCTAGGACATTACTCTTTAATCTCATGTTCTGGGCTGTTCTTTGTATCTTTCTCTTTTGCCCCTCTTTTGGCCTCTTTGCCTCTCATTTGCTCCCCTTGTTCTTATCCATCCATCCATCCATGTCCTCCTTCTTTAATCCCATGTTCGGTACTGCTCTAGCCCTGAGAATGTCATTCTAATCTGCAGTCTTAATGTTTCTCTGTGTGACTGCTACAGTAATCCTGTACATGTATTTACTGTATGTGTGTGTGTGTGTGTGTGCACGCAGATGTGCATTCATGTTTGGATGGAGTAAGAGGTGTTGGGGCTTGCTTTACTGTGATGCTGACCGTTGTGACACAACATCTTGCTCGTGTGTGTGTTTTTAGTCTAGTTTGTGTCCCGCACATGGTGGAGCATCAAAGCACATATGTGGGTGTTGTACAAGTGTGATGGTGAGGGGAGAGGTGCAGGCATTGTCATGTAAGAGAGGATTGCCTGTAGAGAGATTAGGTTTTTCAGATTCATGCCCACAAGCACATGTATTAAAAACACCACACGCAATTCCACACTGGTGAAAAGCACTCAGCACTGCTCACATGAGTGGTACGGCGAAGGAGCAGAAGGATGGATGAGAGAAATCATGCAAGAGGGAATTCTTTATCTTCACAAAGTATAATCTCCCACTTTAATCTCACTCTGCCTGCAACTCTCTGGGGCTTTGCTGCTTAAATGACTTTTTTGTTCTTGTTTTTTTTTTTTAACTGTGTCAAAGCTGATCTGGTTGATGAACACGCTGTATTTAAACAAGAGCATGCACTTGTACACTCAAAAAAAAACCCTCAATGAAACGCAGCCACGACCATTCAACATAATAAAATCATGACTGTCTCTAATCTTACTCTTTTCCCCACAAATGCACAGTCATCAGCACGAACCGGATCATACCTTTTGTTATCTCCTTCCCGCTCCTGTCCTCACTTGCGTCCCTCTGGGAGTGGGGGGTGGGTGGGTGGGGGGAACCTTGTCATATCATCCTCTTAAGTTAGCAGATATATCTGCGGGTCCGCTAAGTCCCGGCCAGCAGCTCTCCACCGGGCGCCGCGCCGGAACCAGGAGGATGCTCGGTCTGCCCGCACCGAGTCTCCGCGACGCGCACTAGTGAACTCCCACCACTTCTTCTGTGGGGTGATGTGCGCGGAGAAAGCCTGGGCGACTGAGGGACGGAGGAGAACCTCCGGCGAAGTCCCCGTCTCTCTCCTCCGCCGTCTTTCTTGTCCCCGGTCCCGTCTTTCTTGCGCGCTCCGCTCAGCCCGCATCAAAACCCTACACCAACTTGTTTTTCAACTCCAAAAGCGGGTTGATATGACGTTATTGCCTCGTACTCCCTTTTCCTCTCTCCTCAGAGGGCTCCGGGTCTCTCCCTAAGCGAAAATCAAATAGAAATAAAAACATCGACAGTGGGTGCGACTGATCTCTGTTTCCACCTGGGTTTATCCCCCCGCAGGTCTTCAGGGCTCCTCGGTCTTTTTGAATAAACCAAAGTGCGTTTGGTAACGGCGTGACAGGTGTCGCCTCCAGCGCGCGCGCCCTATCCTCCTCTTCCTCCTCCTCTTCTTCCTCCCGCGCCGAGGATGCGCGCACGGCTCTCTCTCCCTGCGTTTGTGTGCGGGTTCGTCTTTGGAGGTGGAGGAGGAGGTGGTGGTGGGGGGTTTGGGGGGGGGGGTGTACTTCTTTTTCAGCGGGTTTCAGAGCTCTGTTACAGGGGTTCAGCAGGTCGCCACAGTCCAGCAACTTACCGACAGCTCACCAGGCATTAGAGTGACAGGTGCGCTGACTCTCTCTCTCTCTCTCTCTCTTTCTCACTCACACACACACACACACTCTCTCTCACTCACACACACACACAACAAAGCCATAGATTGAACATGATGGAACTGTTGGACCGCCTACATGCTGTCAGTTTAGAGCCCTTTTAAGTGGAAAATGGGTGGATTTCAGACCTTGGGAGACGGCTGGATAAAAGTTTCTCACATGACATAGAAAAGACCCTGGTCATCTGCATCAGACACTGAGTTTTAATATCAACATGCCAGCTGAAATGGCATAAAATAACTTCTCTGCTACAGTATTGTGGTTTTCAGACTTGGAGGTCAGAGACAAAGATGCTCCAGGCTTAATAAATTGGAGTCAACTCTGGGTAAATTGATATTGATGTGTTTTAATTCAGACTTTGTGACCAATGATTTTTATTTGCCTTGGAGGCATACCTCACAATTAATTAGAGTTTACTACCTTTGGGCTGTTCTTTAATCCAGTCACCACAGCTCAGCCTTTTGAATGCTGCATACACAGCAACAATAAAAGCAGTTTTTTCTGGCTGATTTTAATCGTGCTTGAACTCTGTAAACACGAGGATCTCCTTTTAGACGTCTCCTCTTCAATAGCTCAGAGTAGCTCTTCTGCGTGCAGGACATCTGTAAAGTTTTCATGCATCGTCTTGGGCTCAGGGTGCAGATGCTGCTGCGCCACCAGCACCCTCTGGCGCCTTTCCAGTGATGGCCTCCCAGGGTTTAGTCTGATTCGTTTCAAATGACTACCAAAGTCAGATTCCCAATCGTAATCAGATAAACAGAGTCCTTGTTGACAATGTAAACTGATTCCTTCCCTCTGCTTAGTGTTTGAGGGCTGTGAACTCATAGCAGAATCCCAGATGAAAGAAATAGATGGTTTATTTTTACTTAGAAATACTCTTCCCTCTCAAAGTGTCATATACTTGTACTAGTTTTTGGTTTTTGGTCTGATCTGGCTTACGTACACTGATATGCTATGATTAGTCAGTCAATATTGTCTCAATAATCATTCTCTTTCAGTGGCTGAAATTATAGGTTGCTTTGTGACCTATTTTTTGTTTTATAATTTGAGACACCGACATGAATTTCTAAGGTGGTGTGCCATGTAACACAATTCCACCCATGTCATGTTTAAAAAAATGTTATCCCAATCTGTTCTTCTTAATCTTATATTTGCAAGTTTTTGATTCTTGTCTGAGGTGATATGCCTCCTAAGTGCAAAAATGCTTGCACTTTTTTTTTTTTTTTTGGTAATAGTTCTTGGATAGTGTGATCATGGTAGAGTCAGTTTAATATTTTTGTCATATTTTATGGTGTTCCTAATGGAAGTGGTCATTTTTCTACAGGTATTATTAGTGCAGTTGTGATAAATTACAACAATTTTCAGTCTAGTTACCCCTTATGGTATCTGTTTAATAACCCTGTGCAGACAATTACCATCTGAGGTAAAAGTAGGTGAAAACATGAGCTGGTAGTGGTTTCTATGTCCTGCCAAAAACAACAACAACAAAAAACAAACTATAACAATGCAAATCTATTAAGTGCAGAATGTGAACTTCTGATCTCACGGTTTACATATCACTTTATCCACATCCTACTCAATTCTATACATAATAATATTGTGTTAGAATCTGTTAAAGTGCATAATAAAGTCCAAAATGTTATCATGTAGACCTTTTGCGCAGATGATTAAAATTCTTATTGAACTTTTGCATTAACTTGACCAGTCACCACCGAGATATTCAGCCCTGATTGCAAGGCACAGCTGTCCTCAGTCTCAATGTACAGACACATTACAATACTTCCTCTATAACATACTGTGTTTGCATGTTGTTGCAGGGGTTAATCACATGCAGCTGGAGCTTCCTACAGTATGTGTTTGCCCTGCCTCAAAACTTATGGAGTCCTACTTTAAATGATGATCTGTGTGTTTTATGAAGAAATGCCTTCATTTTTCAGTGCTTGTATTCTAGTAAGATATTCTGTTCATCAAAACCACCCATGTTGACCCAACTGCATTTGACATTCGTCACGATGCAAATCTGAAATTGAGTTCGTGAATGACACAGGACTTTGTGGACATTCCTTTAAGACAGAGGTGTCCATTTCAAGTCCTAGAGGACTGCTGTCCTTCATGTTTTTGATGTTTCCTTGCTTCAACACACCTGATTCAAATTAATAGTTTGTCCTCAGCTTGTCGTCTAGGTCTGTTAATGACAGTTATTTGTATTAGGGTGGGGTGGGACAGAGAAACATCTAAAATATGAAGGACTGCAGCCCTCGTGGCCCTCAATGCCTGGAATTGGACAGCCCTGCTTTAAGATGTACCAAAAAGTAAGAAGGTTGTTGGTGGGTTGCAAAGTTAACAGAAGTTGTAAGTTCATGCTAAGTGATTTCCATCATGTAACACAAACACACACACACATATGAATGTGTGTATATGTATATATGAGTGTGTGTATATATAGGTATGTATGTATACATGTATGTGAGTATATATATTTATATGTATGGACATATATACATGTATCTATGTGTGTATGTATTTGTGTGTGTGTATATGTATATGTGTATATATGTATATATATATATATATATATATATATATAAATATGTATATGTGTATATGTGTGTGTATATATATATATATATGTGTGTGTGTGTGTCATCTAGCAGAGAAAGGCTTAAACCCATGCACATG
>JAOWBL010000002.1:5730799-5762216 GCA_028564865.1 Zenarchopterus dispar
ATATATATATATATATATATATATATATATATATATATATATATATATATATATATATATATATAAATATATATATGTGTGTGTGTGTGTGTGTGTGTATAGTGCAAGTATTTCAATATGTACATTGAAGTAGTTGAGAAACTAACGAAACTCCCTCCAGCTGTTACAGTAGAAACTCTCAACAGGCTTCAAAGCAGAAAACTGGTGAATAGATTGAAACTTCAGTTGGGCAGCTCGTGACCGTATCACTGTTCATTTGCATACATTTGAATTATGGTCAGCCTTCTCCAAAGTTACTGAGATCTTTCTTCTTGTCGCTCCATGTTTTCCTATCAATTTGAAATGAGTGACAAGTGTTGCGTCATTGTTACCGTATAGGTGTGAACGTACAAGTAATTATAGTGAAGTTACACTAGTCAGATAACACTTACTGATCTACTTCAGCATGAAATAATTTCATACACTCACACCTGTGGGTTTGTCAAATATAGGTGTGAATGACAATAAAGGAAGTTAGAAAGTGCATTTATATTCATGTTATTTTGGAGCTTCATTCGCCAGCAGCCAATAAACACACACATAGAAGAAAACAATGTAAACTCAGGTGCAGGAGAGAGCCAACAGAAGATATGTGTCTTTGAAGTATATTTCCAAGTCGCTATTGTTATTGGCATTGCAGTCATTGTCTTTGTATTTTTGTTTTTCTGGACTGTTTGTTTGTTGCTTAGGGTGGGATAACACCAGTTGGACTTTAAATGCTCCATAGCTACGGGAGTTAGGGGATATGTTATTGAAGTATTTTGTCTTATTAATTTCTTTATTTGAAAAAGGTCAGTTTATATTAGTCTGTATGGTTTTCCCTGCTGAAAAAAAAAAGTTTTTTTTTTGGTTGTATTGTAATCGTATTTACTGTCAGATAAAACTTGAGAAATATTTCATCACTCATCCTTCAGTGGCTTTGTCCTTGTTGACATAAGGACACTGACAAATTGATTGGCATTCTCATGTGGACCAAACAAATGATTGGAAATTAAATGACTTAAAGAGGCTTAGTGACGGTTAGGACAAGTGAGCTAGGGTGGCGAGTGGTAGAGGGAGGAATACACAAACAGGTTGCACTGGGGCCTGGGGAATAAGGGGTGAGGGGTGGGGGGTGGTGGGGTGGGGGGCAGAGAGAAATAAAAAAAAGATGAAGGAACCGAGAAAGCAAAGGCAGGAGACCGGTTTAACACGTCTGAATGAAAATTAGTTTTGACCCTGTTCTGGTCATCATCATCATCATTACTGCTTGATTTCTAACATAAATCCCAAAGAGAAAAACACACACAAGCTCAGGTGAATAAACACCAGTTTTTAGCCAGTGCTAAGCAACAGCTGAGAGCTAATGTTCTCTCCATACTCCATCTCTCACAGCCTCACAACTTCCTCCACCTCTTCTTCCTCTGTTTGCCCAATTTTTAAGTATTCAGCTCTTGTCCTGCACTGATCCATAAATTTTCCACCTCCCCACTTCAGTGTGCCCGTCTCCCCCTTTCTCCCCCTTAGTTTCATTACTTACCTCCCAAGAAAGTACACTCCATCCTGTTGTCTTATGTTCCTTGCAAATTTAGTCCTGCTTGTCTCTTCTCCACCCTCTAGTCTCTTTCACTTCATCTCTGCCTCTCACGGTTTCTTGCTCACCCTCCATCACCCTCCCTCTCTGTTTCCCTCCCCCTCCCGAGCCCTTCCTCTGTCCCCCGACACCTTGCACTCTCCACCTCCCCCTCCGTGACAACTTACCCTCCCTCCTCCCTTCCCTCTTTCTCTCTGTATGTAGTTGTATAACTTATCACCCTGATCTGTTCGTACTTGATAATTGGTGTGTCTTGGCAGCAGATGCAAGCACGCTTTATTTAGCGGTTAAGTATTAGCTATTCCAATTAGTCATCTAATACAAATAAGAAGAAGAAACTGTGGCCTTCGTGTATTGAGCGCCATGGGAGAAGGGAGCTGAGCACGTTTGTGTTTGCCTGTGCAGCAACAGTGGCCAGCGCATGTGCAAACACACAGCAACACACCATCCACACGCAACCGGGTAGAGGGTACATATGGGTTTTAACAGATGGTGAAACACTTTCCCTCGAGTATCGACATTAATCTCCATCTCTCTAATTAACTAGGTTTCAGTAGCAAACCTTTGGGCTTTGGCATCACCATGGTTACCCAAACACTGAACCGCGACTGTCTGCATTTGTATGTGACTGCTGGCAAGTGTAATGTTTATGCACACATTATGCACACACTTCTTGGTGTTCACACCCTGCTACTCCTGCGCCCTCCTGTATGTGTCTGTGTGTGTGTTTCTGTTCATATGAAAGTGTGTCTGGCTGTGTGTTAGAAGCCAGATCTCTGCCTCTGCGTGATTGTGCATGCACTTGGGTATATTAGTTGCTTTGATGCCTTTGTTTCCCCATAGGGCTCAGAGGCTGGCTCTGTCTCCACCACCTATGTATCTACACAAAGAACAGTAGTATTAAGTGGGATCATTGCACATTTATCAAAGGTCTATTGTACCCCACAGAAGACAGTCTTAATAATTCTTTAGTCCTGTGAATAAAGATTACAAGGGAGATTCAATTAAAATGGAGCAGAGTAAAAATAAATTCTGCATTTGTGGCAGGAAAGGTAATAGAAGAATTTGAATATGAACTTGGCAGACTCTCTGAGGGACAGTAGGAGAGTTCAGACTACACCTCCAGAACATTTTATGATATGGGTGTAAAGTATTGATAAGCAGAAAAATGTTCGCAATCTGGCCCAGTAAAAAGTGTGCCATAGCCAAACCTTCCTTCCAGTGGGTTGTGTGGCGTTTACAAACCAAATAGTCATAATCATTCTAATCAGACCTTGGGGCATCATTTATAATCGATGCGTGTGCACCAAACGGGGCATCGAAGAGCCACACACACACACACAACGCTGGAATCTAAAAATCCACATCACGGCAGAATTTGTGCATCTGTGGAAGAAAAAAAAATGCTGAGTAATGGGACATTTTGGAGAAAAGGGAAATCAGCAATTCAAGTAGGGAGGTTTTAAATTCAAGTTAGATTGTAAAAAATTAAATTTGAGAGCATCTTGTAGGAGCTCTTGTTGAAATCCATTTAAGAAATCTCAAGTAATAAAATAAACGCACTGTGTTTGTCAGTTGAGCTCCCTTTCTCAAATGTTATCCCTGGATAAAGTCCATAGATTATAGCAGGACCTTTGGCAATTGGTCAGATAAAAGTAAGACCACTGAGGTTGTACTTGTGCATAAGCGCACTTAGTTTGGTCTCTGCATTATTTTACACAAGTAAATGAGGCCCCAGATGTTTTAGCTTGAAATGATATCCTCACACATTAGAGCAGCTTCTGTCATTTATTCATTTGAACTTTCCAGGTCTGAACAATAAGCTAATATTTGACTATTTAAACGTATGTATAGGGCATTTGAATTTGATGATCATTCCTTTTTTTGATATTTAAACTTGGGTGTATAGAAGCAGAGCTCCTGGAAATTATACACAGGAAGAAGATAGGAGCGTAGCAGCAGCCAAAGGAGGCTGGATTTTATCAACTCAGCTCCACACATTTCACAGCAAGTCACTTTGCTTTTGTAACAGTATTTTTCACAAACTCTGATGAATAACAACACAACAAATTGCACTGTGTCATCATTTATAAACAGCTAAACTAATCTCAAATGAGGAAGCAGTGAGTGGAAAGATGACATATGTAGTCCCTACTTCTATATAAATTAAAAGGGTGAGTAGCATCCAGGTGCTGCTGATCATTTGAACGTAAGCATCCATAAGCAGAAGAGTCTCCAGTTTTCTTATCTTAAACATTGGTGCTAAAACAATACTAAGAAGGAAAGGCATCAACGGTGATGTTGAAGAAGCAGTTGGTGATCCTCATCAATTTTGGAAGAGCGACAGGAATTTTTTTTTTTTTTTTTGAATTTTCTAACATTTGGAGTCCACAATCCTACAATAAGGAATATTATTTATAAAATGAAAACATGCTGAATCATCCAATGAGTGGACGTTTCAGCAAGCTTGATCCTACGCCAGAATGAGTAAGGCTTTGAGAGGAAAAAAACAAAAACAACTTTAGCTCAGACCTTTCAGAAAACTCAGCAGGTATGTTAACATGATAAATCTCTAACTTCATGACACCACTAAGGAAAATAATAAACAAGTATGTTTTTTTTTTTTTTTGATGATTGCTAGTAGTAAGCTCTTCTTTCTAAAAAGAACATGATACTATGGCTTGAGCTTGCTTAATTGTAAAATTGCTAAAACAAATTGCTAATTTGCTTAATTGCTAAAACAAACCATGTGAGACATAAAAAAATGGCCTCTGGACACATTAGACCAAAGTAGAAATTGGTCCAAAAAATGCATGGTGGAGCTGCTGGGGAAAATCAAACTTGGCACATGAGCACAAATACCTCATGCTGTTAAACATGGTGGTATTGAGAAGATTTGGGTTGGTTTTATAGCCAAAAGACCTGAGGACCTCGCATTGACTCTAACACCCAGAGCTACTGCTAAATTGGGTCATGCAACAGGAGAATGACCACAAAGCATAGAGAGCTTTCACCGCTGCTTTGGCCCTGCTTTGAAGTAGGAAGTTGTCAGCATCATCTTCTCGATGGTTCTTATACAGATGGAAGAAAAATCTTTACATGTTTTAGCAGTGCACGCAGAACCGTTAGAGGCAAAGTGGACGGTCATAGGGACATTTTCTCCTCACATTTTAGCACCATCATTTAGATGCTCAACAAAACGTGTGTATAACATGAACTGATGTCATGTGAGAATGTGCATCTTAGACAGAATTAACATCAAAGGTAATGTAGATATAATCTTACACCGGGTTATAATGGTGTATGAAATAAAATAAAAATGTGAAAGCTCATCTCTGATTTATCAGTCCATTTAGTGAAGACGTCCAAGTCAGCAGTGCTAAAGTCTGAGTCTGGTCACAAGTCTTTCAGTCTTAGTCCTGGACTGGAGAAATACAAGCCTGCCACTTCATTTTTCCAAACACAGATCTTTCTATACAAATAATTGTATGGTATAATGTGCCATGTGTTTTTGTTGATCTGAGGTTGTATTTACCAAATGTTAAGACCTAGTAAGCACAAGAGGATGGTTTATTGTGTCCTAATGTGTAAAACTTAAGAACAGAAAGAGGGTGTCCGTTTTTCCACACATTTTCTTTATTTTGGTCATAATGTTAGATGGGATGTGGCTGTTGCCAATAATCTCACATGTGTCCAACTATAAAAGCTACCGTTGTGGCTATTAGTATTTTGCACAAAAACACTAGAGATGGATGAAAGTGAAGCACTCCCTTTAAGGGTTCATTTGGCTTCAAATAAAGTAGGTCATTCATGGTTTTGCGCTGCCATGGCTCCAGTGTTTATAGCAGTCACAGCCTCCTCTAAGCTGCATTACACTGCCCCTCTGACGTCCATGCAAGAACTCTTTGTATTATTTAGCATGACTTTATTGTCTGCACTCATTTGACTGTACAAGTGGGATTAACTGTCCACCATTTGTCCCTGCTCAAAGGAATTCATGAAATTGATCTTAGTTTTTAGGGAAACAAAATGGTAGCTGGAGAAAGAAAGTCAAATAATGTCTTCTTTCAGATCTATGCAGAAATGCCTATTTGCTGCGAGATGTGGCCATGATGGCCATTTCATTGGCATTTTGAGGTATCAATTGGTCTTATTTCCAAAGAAATGATTCTAAAGGCAGACAACCTCACCGCTCATTGAGGCATCTCCAGCTACTACAGTGGACAAACTGCAGACACATTTAGCAATCTAAAATATAATTTATCAGGTTTTGTTGTCAGTCCTTCAGAAGATGAAAACAGCCCCCTGGCAGACTTGACAAATCAAAGTGCCGTATGCGTTCAAAAAATGTAACTTTTTGTACCATTTTTTTCTCAGCAGTAATGTCTCTATAGGCACCTTAACTCCAGATTTGTACAAAACCAAGTACCGAAAGACAAATCCCATATTGGAAACAGCACTTATTTGATAAAACCTCCAAATATCAAATAAACCTTTTAATGCTCTCACAAGGTGGTTTTTCAGGTGATTTGATAATCCACTTTATTAAAAAAGGGTAATTGAAATGTTTTTTGTGAATTTCCACATATCTGGTTGTGATGTCACTGGTCACTCTAGAGTCATGAAAATCTAGTTTCCAGCTGTTTTTGGCCTTATTAATATGATTTAGTTCTATAATACTACTTCATCATTATGCATTATAAGGGCTTTGCCTTTGAATAACCATTCGAATGATCATCCGGTGCCTTCATCATCTGACTATTTCCTCAACAGCGTTTTTTTTTTTTTTTTTTTTTAAAGACTTTAAACACCAAAACCTGCAGCTTTACCTTTATCACAAATTCAGAGTTTGAATTTTCTCTTTTAAGTAAATGTGATTGAAACGCAGCTAGTCAGACTTTTATTTTGTTTTCTGACATTTAGCATCTTATCGCCATTATTCCCTATGTCACCTGTATAAATGCAAAGATGGACAGCACAAAAGTGAGTGTTAAAAAAGGAGTAAGTAAATGTATACATTTTTTAAAAATTTCACATCCACAGTGTCAAAGTATTGTAAAAAGTATAAAATATTTTTAAAAAAATCTTTGTTTCAAACTTGAAACTGTCATCTTAAATTGAAGATTTGCACAATATCCAATTAAAAACATAAAAATGAGATGGGTTTTGGTGTGTTTATGGTCTTGCTTTAAGTGGTCAGCAGAAGTGATGAGGATAGCACTTTTTCATAGTTAATGACCAATTTAGACTAAAAACCTAAACGCATGTTCAGCCTGGTTCTTGGTTTTTTGTTTTTTTTTTTAATGATGTGAAGACTTGAAATTACATTTTACAAATGGAGTGCAACATCCCTCAGATAACACCACATTTAAATACAGTTAAAATATAGCTGAGGTTGGAAAGATAGCAGGGAGATGACACGACTAAGACCCAGCTGGCCAGGTGTGAAACTGGGACTCTGCTGCAGTGGACATTTTCATTGTTGTGGTACGAGCCCTCACGACTCAGCACATGGGTTGCCCCGCAACACAGCTCTCTCTGATGTTTTTTTTTGTTTTGTTTTGATTCCCCCCCCCCCCACCACCCACACCTCTTTCATGACATTGTTCTTAGTCCCAGCATTCACCTCCATGATACTCTATTTTGCCTGCTTTGCATCAAATGTTACACAGCTGGCAATGGTGGAGCTCCAACTTGCGCCCACTTTAGAAGTGCCAAAAACACCTTACTGAAGCCCATGTTGAAATATTGACCTTTGCAGTAGAAATAAACGTGTTTTTTTTCCTCCCCTCCCAATTGTCTTTATATATATTAATGGTTGGGACCAAATTCAGTAAAACCGTAAAGTCACATATATGTGCATTTTGATCTTGCAACAGAGGTTTTTTTGTTTGTTTGTTTGTTTGTTTTTCTGTGCATGGATGTGTGTGAGGGTCTGTTTCCTTCACCAGCCCTCTTGATCATCTATTATATTTTACTGACCCCTGGTAAAACAGATTCTGTCAAAGAGGATTAAAATCCCGACGGTGAAACATGAAAGAGAAGAGAAGACAGTGATGGGTGCAGCTGTGTGGTGTATTGTTGTGTATGTCAATGAGTGTGTAGTGAATCATGCTGGAATAAAAGCGTAGAGATGTTAACATAGGACAAACATATTTACAGACAGAGGAGGGACATACAAAGAGACTGAGGTACAGATGACATATTCAACCTTTGATGTCATTTCTGGTTCCTGAAACCAAAGATGTTGACTCTAAGTTAACCCACTCGAGACTCTAAAACTGGAAGGTGATGTCAAGGTTGATACTTGCAGCATTTACAGTACTCATACCAGTCTACACTTGAGGGACAATACTTTCCCTTGTAAGAGGGCTAACGACCAACACCAGTACTAAAATAGTGGGCATTGGACTCAACACCTGGACTTTATCGGCTGCATAAGTGACAGTTTGATCGGAGCTTTTCATTGCCACTTTGTGAAAGAGGATATGCAGAGACTGGACAAAACTTGAGTTACTACGGGTTTGTGTTTCGAGAGCACAGCTCAGCTGTACTAAAAAGTACAGAAGTCAGGAAATCCTGACGTCTCAGGCGAGATCCCCACTTCACACCACCCCCAGCATCACTGTGATAACTGTAGTGTCAGTTTGCTGCTCTGTGTCAGAGCAGCATCTTATCTCCTTCAGGCAGATTTGTCTTTCACCTCTCAGGAGTTCAAATCGTACATGGCCTTAGGCACGTTAGCCAGCTCAGACATTTATTAGCAAAACTCGGTGTTTGATATAACCCCTATGTACAGCCTCCAGCTCATCAGCCCAGGATGAACGGGAGGTTTAGAGGAGGCTATTTATACGTCTGTGGTTTTACATCAGCAACAGCTGTATTCAAGCTGCACATCAGCCCTCAGATGGTCGGCACGCCTGTTTTCTGTGAATGTTGTTTGGAGCTACACATTTCTAAGCAGAGAGTGGACATGTTGACTTGGACAGATGTTTATCAGGCAGTATCACATATACAAACAAGCGTAGCGCGTTTAGAGGATGTATTTTTGAGTTATTTACTTCTAATGAGGCTCTAGGGGATGCTAAAAATGTTAAAGTAGAATATTCTTGAGACAGAATGACATCTGTGGGATTAGTTTCTTTTCCTCCCTCGCTGAAACCAAGTTTCCTCATACAACACACAATCTGCGCTGGCACAATGCCTTCTGGCAAGTGGTAGCTAAAATGTGAGGCATCCCCTGTGTTTTCTGAATTAACTTTGTAACTGTCCCTTGCAGAGTGATTATGTGCTTATCAGATAATCCTAACGTGGTCACAGCACCCACAATCTGATGCACCAGCAGAGGAAGACTAGGAAAACATGATTTGTATGAATTTATGGGGCGATTCGAGTTTCCTGGAAGCACTGCAGATGTCCTCGGGCTAGCGCTGCTGACTCCACACATTTCTGGATGTGCGGGTGAGAAAAACACTTGGGTATCGCATATGTCAAAAAGCAGCCAGAGCCAAGCTGATCACACTGCCAGAAGTTTACACTCTCGAAGTGTGTTCATTGACTCTGGTGGAGAAGATGGGGTAATGAATTGGGACGCTCTGGCCAGCCGTACTACAAGCATTAATTCAGCATTTGCCCAGAGCTGAAAAACAAGCTCATTATGTCCATATTTTATTCAACTTTCACTTTTTTTTTTTTGCAAGAGGAGTACCTTTTCATATCTTAAAGACAAATTACTCCGTATTGTCTTCCTATTTCTTCTCCCAGAGTTGTTTGTAATCCTGTAAACTGTCACCTCAGCATGAGTTTATTCAGTAGCTTCGCGGGCAGCGATGTTACCTGCTCTTATTATTCATATTATCTGTCATCAGTGAGGTAACTTGAAAACTGCTGATTCTTGTTCTGTCCATCAAATCTGGGACGACTTTGCACCAGTAATGCCAGGTGAGAGGAATTAACTCGCTGGCTGGCAAAACCAGCACGACTGTGAGCCTCCGATGACATGAACTGCGATAAGAAACGTTGACGCCTAAAATAAATAATGTTCTCAGGGATAAACATGGAGATACCTTAAACCCCCATGAGCAAATTTATTCAAAGCTACACTTTTTTTTTTTTTTGCTTTTTGCAAAAAATGTTCAACCACTACATGAGGAATCTCAGAGTTCATTGTTTCATAGCTTTTTTTTTTAAAGAATCTCAAGTACATGTTGAATAAAAATAATTATAAAGAGGAAATGAAAGCATGATGGATTAGGGATCAACTGAAATGTTATTATGTAATCATAGATCTGATGGGGTGTTTATTGTCCACTGCTGGGATGGTTCAATACTTCATTTTGGCTTCATTGTTATTATTATTATTATTATTATTATTATTACAGCTGCAACTGGCAGTTATTTTATCATTAATTTTTACTCGGCAGCCAGTTAATTGTGGCTATCCTGGAGGGACACTGAGCCACTACAGGGGGTGAGAAACCAGAGGACAAATATGTGGAGTTTAGCTGAATAAATGTTCTTGATGCAGCAAAACGAAATGAGCAACAGTCTGTGTGTGATTACATTTCTACTGTCTTGCAGGTTGATCTTGTTAAAAGTTCTTTTTTGAGACGGATTAAAAAGGTTTCTTTACCTCGACATGTTTCAACTACTAGTGCAATCGAAACATCTCCTGAGGTCGCTTGACATCTTCTGAGGAGACGACAGTAGTAGTCAAAACATGTCAACGCAAAGAAACCTTTTTAACCTGTAAGGGGAAAAAACTTTATCAAGAGCAGTAGTTTGCATGTGCTGTCATGCTCACCTGAATCTAGCTATTAAATTCTCGACAGTACTAATATTCCTAAATAAAACTGAAAAAGTAAAACCTTGGGGAATAGAGAAATGTTGATTAGTCAATTCTACTGTGACATCCTCTAAATTGTTGTTTAAAAGATATTAACTGCAAACTCACACGGGGCAAGTACTGCTGCTGTTATTTTCAGGAAATAAGGGGGGGGGGAAACGTATCATCTAGAAATGTAAATGGTTTGTTGCCAGTATGATTAAGTCAGACAATATTGTCGGTGTTTACCCTCGACTCTGATGTGCAGCACCTCATTCATAGTACGAGTGGGGATGTGTGAGGTTTTGATGACAGCTTGAGTATCAGATGGATTGAGGTCACAAGCCTTTGTTAAGATTTTTTATTGGTTCAAAAAAAAAAAAAAAGAAAGAAAATGACAAAATATAAACATAGATGGATTAATCCTAACATTTTTGGTGGATTCAGCTAAAATATTTTCTTTCCACCCACTTATTGATTGATTTATTTTTTTTCACCGTTTGAGGAAGTCGCTTCCATATTGATGATATTTTGCGTGTGCGTATGCTTCCCTTTTATTGAATGTGTCTTCTTGTGTCTTCTTTCAGCTAACAAGACTCTGCTCGGAGGAGGTGGAGGTGAGTCACAACCTGTCTGATCCTCCCGTTGTGTAACTTGCAGTTGCTTGCCAAGGTATTTGCAGGCCTCTGCTGTTATTAATGGCACATTTTTGTGGTGCTAAATGCCTTCTGTGAACACTAAATAATTTCCTAATAGACTTCTTTTAATCATACTGTACACTGCAGTGCTGTTTATTAGCTAAAAAGCATGTGTGAGTGTGTATTTTATGTCCTTGTCATTGTGTCTATTTATATGTTTATTCGAGCTTGGTAGCAGGTAGCTCTTTGTCGAGCAGGACGTTCACAGTGCTTTCGGATGCTGCTCAGTGTGTCTTCCTGCCTCTTTTTCTCCACGTTTGTGCACACAGGTGTGAAGTTGGTAGTTCATAATTTATTGTTTTGGAGTGCTGCAAACATTAACAGTCTTTTCTCAGTCTATTGTTGACTCAGTGCTTTGCTATGTTCGTGTGATGTTTAGACGTCCATGGCTGATCGATATTCGTAATAAATCTTTGTGGTTAATGCAGCGGCCGCATTCTTTAAAGACATTCACACCAACGTGCTTCGCTCGACCCGTTTGTGTGCTAGTGCTTGCAAATTTGGTCGGCGGTGCATTTGCCTGCGCTTGTTTTCTTTGTCTTCATTTGGTCAAACAGCTTTAGCGTCTCAGGCCGACTGGCTTGCACTGCCATTTTTAACTTCTTTCCCATCTGTATGTGCATGTGCGCTTACGTGTATTTTCTTTTTCCCTCCCAGACTCTGTGGACACCATTATGTGTGTATCTTTGCGTGTACGTGCATTCATTTGTCACTTTATAACAGTGCATTTGCTTGTCTGAAATGATCTGTCGAAGTCCTCAGTATACACACACACACACACACACACACACACTCAAAGGCAAAGGCTCCACCCTAACTGATAAACACCAGCTGAGGCTCTAGCCATAAAAATGGGCAGCACACTCTGTCACTTTTCTCACTCAGTCGCTCACTTACACACACATTCACACACACACACACAGATGCAGCGTGGCACGTCTTGATCTACAGCATCTACAGCATCTCGTTTGATGTTGTCCTGAGGCCTATGATGGCTTTGCTAAGACAGATGGTTTCAAGAGAGCCATCGACTGCACGGATGCTTCACACTGTGTGCATTAGGGCGTATGTAAAGCATGTTTATGTTGTTCTCTCCGTTTTTTTTGTGTATATTTTTTTCAACCACAGACCCTGTTTTCATTTTAAACATTTCAACTGGGTGACAGAAGAGGACAGCCATCATCCAAATCTGGGTTTTTGTCTTTCTCTGCTATACTGGTTTCTCACATGTTTCTCACTGGATTTTTCTGATGTCTTATTGTTGTTGGTTTTTTTTCTACTCTTGTTGGCTCCTTTTCCAGCTCTGTCCTTGGGGGTTTACTAAGGCAGATAGAGCCTACAGTAGGTGTTAATTAGAGTGAGGTAAGCGCAGAGACGAGGGGAAGAATGGAACAAACAAACCAAAAAAAAAAAACAATGGGAAGGAAATTATGCTTAGAGAGAAAAGTCAAGAGAGACAAAAGCAACGAAGGTTCACACTGTGATGCAGTCACAGGAGATAGACGGATACAAGGGCAGAAGAGAGTGGGGAAAACACGTACAAATCATTTGGTATCCATCTCCATTCACCAGGATCACACTTCATGACAGGTAGCCATCCATTCATTTCATTTTAGAGATTTTATTTTATCAGAAGTGGGACAACAAAAGGTTTTTACAGTCCCTCACTCAGTCTCAAGGGTACCTGGGTAAATGTCATTCTGTTATATCAAACGCACACCTGCCGACATTGTTTCCACACTTCAATCTGTAGGAGTGCTGAGCTCAGGCAGCACATCAACAACAAACTCAAGGGCAGGAAATTAACCTTCATTACATCCACGGGCTGCGCTTGCTCATTTATTCCAGAGCTTATCTGTCATTTCAACATTTTACTGCTTTGATTGATTTTTATAAATTGAAAAGAAAGGCCAGGTGACTACGGGAGGTTCGTAGTCATGGTCTGTCATGTTTAAACACGTAGTCTATACCGTATACAGCCATGTTTCCAGCACGCTCTCATATAGTGACCTAGATGAAGACTCTGCTCCACATCTAACTAGTCTGGCCACTTATAAACATTCACTTTGCAAAAAGATTTCCCCTGTGAAATGGGTCTGGTAACCCTTCCCACTCCCATCCATTTCTTCCAGTACACAACACAGCAGACCAATCACGACTGGGTGGGGGCGGGCTTTACGCAGTGAATTATACAGGAGAATCCAACATCTACTATTATAAGCGCAAAGTATGATCTGGTCGTCCAGGACGTTTCGGGAGGTGTGAACCCTCAATCATACTCTGATACGGATCAAAGAAGTAAACTCTGGTCTGCCTAAAACATGTGTCAGTGTTGCTTCAAGCAAACCAGATGCAGGATGTGGACTACAATGTGGGGAACTGTGGGTAAACACAACCTAAACACACTTGTAAGTAGCATCTTAAGATCAGACATGACGAGGTTAAAAAAAAAAAAATCAGATAGAAGCCTATTCAGATGAAAATATATCACTATTGCTGACAAGAACAATAAAGCTTGCAGACTAATTTGCGGGGAAGTGACGGCATGATAACAATGGGTGAGCGAGGTTTCTTCGTCATTCTTTGTGCTGGCTTCTCCTTCAGTAATTCTTGATGTGGCGACGCCACATCCGAGGAGGGGAACGCATTATTTGAAAGGTTTGGTCCTTTTGACAAAGTGCACTTTAAAACATATTCCAACCCAATCGTACCGAGACTACTGGACTACTAGGAGTGAAGGTGACCTTACGCAACTCTTTCAAATCTCCTTCACAATCCTTAATGTCAAACCGAGGAAAACAAGTGTTTAAAAAAAAATCACTTTCTTGAAACATTTGCAGAATTCCTAATAACACCTTGAATTTACAAGCTTGTACTGGAAAAAGAAAAAAAGTCATTCACCGCTGTTCCTACTGCATTACGCACCATGTTGGATATATTTTGTAAATGCTGGCTTGGTTGTTGCTCTGCCTTTGTCACATGCTTCTTCTCCTTAAAAAGAAAAAAAACTAATTAACATCTAATTAGCTTAAGTGGTACAAGTCAGAAATATGATGGGGTAAAAAATAAGCATTCCAGTAGGCTTTAAAAGTCGATATGTTTGAAGTTTATTTCATCACAAACTGAGAAATACTGGCAGAGAGATGGCCGCTCTGTTAATTCGCTCTGACTTGATTGCTCGCTTAAAGACTGCAACAGAAAAACTAGAGTGTTGAGAGTGTTGCGATTTCATCGTCCACGGTCCGCAGTATCATCTCAACTTCAGGGACTCAGGCAACACTGGATTAAGATGTAATTGTGTGATAGAAATCCCTATTGCCATTTCTTAAAATTACTCAGCACATAAGGTTCATCTTGGCAGTTACAAGTGTGAGTTAAAACTTTATCGTGTGAAGAAGAGAGAAACTATTTGAAGAAAATCTAGAAATGTAGTAGCACCTTTCGAGCCGTGGTTCCTCAAGGAGGTACTGATGTGGCGTGAAAAGTTCTTCTGTGGTATAACAAATCGGCTTTAGATTTTATTTTATTTTGTTTCAATTTTAAACACAGACATCCAAAAGAGAAGATCAAGTTCGGCGTCACAAACAATTTAAAAGCCAGCACTTGTGACAGTCCATGAATAGAGATCAAAAATGATTTCCAAATAATTTCATTCCCATATTTTTGGGAATTTGGGTTGTACATTAGTATGACTCTTGAGTAAATGCAGCTGAAATTGTCAGAGCCTAGACAGATGTCTTCTTCTAGGTCACCATATGTCAGTGTGTACCTTTGGGATGTGCGGTGCATTGAAGTGTTTTTCCACAGGTTTGTGGCCTCCACAGAAATGTCAGAAAGTTTAATCTTAAGCACTCAGTGTGGATGAGAACTCCAAGCCTGTTTACCGCATTTCAAGACACATTATGCGTTCTTCAGGGTTGGAAACTGCAGCGTCTCATTTCATTTGAGGAACCACCATGAAAGGTGTCAGTACCGTTTATCATTTACTCTGGCATAATAAACCAACGGCTACCTTGTTTAACATTTTTCTTCAGCTGACCACTTACATTTAACACTAACTCTTTGTCAAATAATGTGAAAATATGTAAAAGGATGCCAAGAGGCGGTCATCACCTGAATATTCAGCTGCACCTTCAGTGTCTGATTCTCTGACCACGTGGCATCTACAAGTGGAACAAGAAGATGTTCTTTTCAGCATCTAAAAGAAAAACGAGGCTAAAAGTGAGAAAATTCATTTTAATATTCAACCACTTTTACGACATGGTTCAATCTTCAAATGGAAGTCAGAGTTGCTCCATGCCTCATAGATTTCTATTTGTAAATGAAGTGTGCAATTTATGAAAACATGTTTGTTGTGTGCATCAACTCGATGCTTAAGAAATGTCAGTTTAAGTTTCTGTTTAATTAGAAAACGGCGGAGAAATCAAGCATCTCAGGAGTAGTTGTTTCTCGGTAGTTTGAGCATTTTGACGCATGAAATTAATACTCACAGATAAGTGTCAGATGTCTCATTGCTGTACCGTAAGTAAGCGTTTCATAATCATCACATAATGACTTGACAGATGTTATTTGAGATAACTGAAAGATATAAATGTATGTTTAAAAATAGCTGTATGAAACTGTCAGAAATGTTACATTTCCATCGCCAGCTCCATGTTTTTGTTTAATGTCTGTTCCCTGCACAAACTTTTTTTTTTTTTTTTTTTTTTTGAAGCACTTTCAATTGACAGCCTCGAGTTCAAAAGGTAACTATTAACTTTAATGTCGTGGAGTTGTGAAACCAGAAACTTTGGCGTATAACGCAGCTTATCTAAAAGCCAAATGACATTGAAATGTCATCTCAGATACTTGCGTGATAATTAATCATCTTGTAAAATTCAGTTATCGTGACATTCTTGACCACCTGTGGTTTGGAAGAGTTTTGGTTCCTCTGATCATTTTTCATGTCTAGACATTATGAAGACACAGTGCAGGGTTTTACAAGGAGCATTCAGAGACAGCTGGGGAGGAAAAATCCACCATCTTTGTCCCACGCTCAGATGCACTTTCAGGTTACACGAGGCTTCAGCAGTTTGAGTTAAGTGGATATCCTCTTGGGATTCATTCCTCCACCTTTTCCTCAATATCAATTGATACTGCAGCTCAGTTTATCTGCTGGTACTGGCAATTTCTCAGCAAATGAATTGCTGAGAAATTGCTTTGGCACTAAAAACTGAGCCAGTGGCTCACCATGATTGAGTGGATGTAACTGATAAAAGGACACACCAACTCTTCTAGTGGCGTTATTTCTACTGTATTTAAAGTGGACTGGTCACATCTGGCTGATACCCAGCCTGCCTAATAAGGGCAGCATCAGCCTTATACTGATCCAGTGTATTGGACTAGTGAATCCCTTTGTACCTCCCAAAGTCCCTTTATTACACATTGGCTTTATGAACTGCTCTATGAAAAGTGTTTCCTTGCTGAGCTGTGGAAGAAGATTACTTTCTGGTGCAGAAAAAGTGGTGGTGGTGGTGGTGGGGGAATGCAATTGATGTATCTAACTCTTACTGCTGTAGCATCACATGGGCTTTGCCTCATATGACGGCAGTGGATTTTGTGTGTTATCTTGTGTATGAAGGGATTGTCTCGTGGCCTCTGCGAGCAAGAACATGACCCCCATTAACCCAGTCTGTGGTCGCCGTGTGAGTGTGTGCATGTGTGGGTTGTTTTTTTTTTTTTTCTGAACTAGACTCAGATTTTCTGTATTTGTTCACATGTGTATTCATCAAAATGTAACACATGATTACAAAAGGTCCTCAAACTAGATTTTTACAAGACAGGACCTCAATACCCAGTATTAGTAGTTTTTTGATAAAAGTTGCCACATATCTGCACCTAAAAAAAATGTTTTCTGATGGATTCAAAAAAAATGTTTTTTTTCTTTTTGAAGTTGCATTTGAAAAATTGTATTTGCTGTTATTATTTTGATTACCTGAAAATCTGGGCTGTGCGGTTTCAGACATGCACGGGAAGCTGCTGTCGGAGAACCTGCTCTGGGTCTGCAGGGATCAGGGTGCCAAGGAATGAATCCGCCTTGTAGACACTGCCATCATATGATTTGGTTTAATGTTTTAAACACATCAAGGCCCAGTGCACAATAAATGAGCGTAGTCCCAATTAAATTTCATCTTCATACATTTTTTTCTAATTTGGTGGAGAGAAGGGGGTGAAAAAAGAGAACCAAATCCTCTCTCACAGGATTTCTTGACACGCTGCAAAGCCAGACTGAATTTGTGTGAGCTGACATCTGTAATCAATCCTCAGGAGGAGGGATGGGGTTTGATATCTTGGGCTGGAAGTCTCTCGGCTCTGGTCCCCTTGTCTCTGCAGCCCTCTCTCTGCTTTCTCCTCCTCTGAATGGGGACAGAAATACAAGTGGAGAATAGGCTTGCCTCTGTGCTTTTCAGAACAAATGAACGAGACTGCATGCATTGTGGGTGAAGGGAGGGAGTAGAAGATTGGTTTTAGGCCGTGGAGATGAGTCAAGTGGCGAAGAGAACTTTGTGTACTTCCTGGATGCGTACAGCTCTGCCCGAGTCAGTGGCATACAGAAATGTGTTTGTTGTGTCACTGCTTTTAACATTGTAAAGGTGTGTGTGTCACATGTTTCCTTCACTTAACAGGTTGCACTGTGTGTGTGTGTATGTGTGATGCAGTGCTCATGTTTGTGTGTCCATTCAACCCCAGACCCATCCTAAATGTTGCCTTGGCAACAAGCTGACTGAAGTAAATGAGTGTCCTGGCTCTGCTGAAGGATTGTGGGAAAGCAATATGCCAGTGTTCCACCCCATTAGTTTGACAGACAGGCTGTTTGGCCTATGAGAGGTCAGCTGACAAGGGCAGCTGTATTACTATTCTGTAGCAGAGACATCAGGATTGGTTTTGCCTACGCACGTGTCTTCTTGTGTTTTTAAACAATAGTTGGCTGTGGCTTGTAAGAAGTAAATGTTTTTTCTGGCACTATAACTCCACATAGTAATGTGTCTGCATTGTGCGCTTTCCAGCAGGTAAACATATTGCCAATTATCACCTCTTAGTACTCTCCGTAGCGCCCCTCCCTCCTAGAGCGAGGCAGGCTTCTCGCTAGCTGCGTGGCGTGCACACTGCTGAACTGCTAAGTCGCGACTGCGTGTGTGCATCCACACCACTGACCTTTCTTTTGCGGCGTTGCTGCAGTGCAGCTACTGCCTGCATTACCTTTTATCAATGATTGTGAAGTTTTATATAATCCTTGGGTGAGGATTTAAAAATTAAAGATGTACAAAAGTTGCACAATTATCACTTGTGATCCAGTTGACAAAAGTAAAAAAAAAAAAAAAAATCACCATCACAACAGTTGATAATATTTCTTTAATGTCTGTGATAAACTGCTTGCACACTGAACTGATGTTTTTGTTAATATTTGGTCTGTATAATTAAAAACAAATATTCTGGCTCAAGCACTTGAAAAATTGGCCCGTTGCCAAAACTATATAATTTCCCTTTGGGGAATAATAAAGTACTGAATTGAAAACTCTAGATGCTGATATGTGCAGACCATGCAGCAGGTGTGCATACTTTAATCTGTTAGCAGGGGGGGTCAAAATGAAAATTATGACATTCATACATACAACGCATATGCCACTTAGTGACAGCATGAAGCCGGCATTAAACCTGGCCAGCCTTCTGTCAGCTGGCTCTTTCACTGGTCTAAAGAAGCTCAAACATAAACAATAATTTCCACTCTTTCCCTCCATGCTTTCAAGCCCGTGCTCAGCATTCATCTCTTCTCCATCTGTTTTTATCCTTACCCACTCTTTTCACCTACACATTTTTTTTTTACACTTGATTCACTTCCAAACTCATTTCTCTTTGTCCAACTGTGCTCTCCAATCTCCCATCTCTTCTTTCTCTGACTGTCTCTCCCCAGTTTTCTATTGTTTTTTTATTATTATTATTATTATTTCTTTTTTTTTTCAGCCCAGTTTATTCTTTCCTGGAAGACTGCACCTCGCTGCAGAAAATGATGCGATCTTTTCTGTGTTAATCAAGGCTAAATAATGAATCTTGTTCTTTTAATATGGAAATGAGCTTGATGGTTCATGAGAGATAATTTTTTTTTTCACTGTCTAGTGATATGAATTAAATTCATAACTAATTAATTTGTCAAGGTCTGTTGGTGGCATTAGTGTCAACAGTGTTCACTGATTGTTGTCTTGTTTGGGTGTCCACCTGCATGTGATGGAGTAAATAGAGTAGAAACCACAAGTGTCCTTTGACATTAAACTGATGCTTGTACTTCACCTTTCTCACTGCCTAAATGAAGGATTCATTAGAGAGAGCAGTTTAGAGTAAAGATGGTAGAAATAATCCCATTAAAATAATTAAAGATGCACTCCAAGTGGAATATCATAAAAAAAAACAAAGATAAGCTGAGTCTAAAGTTGCTCATATTTCTTCTACTTTCTGTTGAAAACTGAAGAATTCAAAGTAATATAGGAAAATAAAAATGTTTGACTGTTAGCAATGAGATTAAATTACCTTTAATCATGCCACAAAGATTAACCCCTTGATGCCTGATATATGAAACAATACACAGAAAATGATAATTTTGTACATTTAAAGTGTTTAAAATATATTGCAATAAAACATAGTTCCAATCCTGTTTTTAACAGATTTCTGATTATTTTTTTGTACCTTTATGAATATATTAGGTAATTTCTTTTATATTTCTATGTAGTGTATCTATTTTTTAGAATTTTTTTTAATTGTACAAATCTTTTTTGTTATTATTATTTTGACTCAGGGGATGCTACAAAGGTCTCATATTGGTATGTATTAAATATGCAACATCGGGCATCAAAGGGTTAAACAAAACAGTATAATGTGATGAAGGATTTTTTTTTTTCCAGACATAAGCCTTCCTCTAATGGGCTTTACATTAAAGGTAATTTATGTTACCTTTAAAGGTAATTTACAGAGCAAATATAAGTTTGAGAAAAGTTTGGTTGATTTCTAAAACTCATCAAAATTAAAAATTTCTTTTTATTTTAACCTTTGATTAGCAGAGGCGAGTACAAAGAAAATTATCTGAAGAAGACTTGGGTTGGGTGATGCCGTTTTAGAAAGTTCTGGTCAATGTGATGACATAGTTTCACTCAAAAAGTTGTTTATATTGCTAAAACACCACAAGAAGGAAAATGGGGGCAAAAAAAGAAGTAGTTTAAAAAAAACACGTCAACTGTGAACTGATTTAACAAACTGTTTCTTGTGAATTGAAGAAACCAGCTGCTCAATGATCACCGTTGTCTGATTCTCCCTCCTCATGATGGGATGAACATTTTCAGCTGAAGACGCGTCTGGACTGCTCGTCCCACATCTGCTTCCGTTGTCATGCTGATAACTCAAATCACAAATACCTTATAGAGGAAGTCAATCAACCACAGCATTTTAATAAGGGGGCTCATATTATGTGGCTATCCTCTCGTCATGTCGAAGCTGCTCTGGCCGGTCGAGGCATCGATATTCATGATGTTAGAGGAGGATTTTAGTCTTGTAGGTTCCTCGTCATTCATTTTGCGGATGCTTGGTCAGATTATCGTTCGGGAGAACTTGAAGCACCATAACAGCGACTCTGGCCTGTGGTCCTGTCTGAGCAGTTTTTTTTGTCATATGGGAAGCCACGATGTCCTGCTGGGGGAAGTGCCGTTGCCATGGAAATGGCACGCTTGGTCTAAAACAATGGTAAAGTGGGTGGATGGATTCTCAGGAATGCAAGAACCAAAGATAGTAAAAGTGCAGAACACTGCACTTCTACAAGATTATTAATGTCATTGGTACACAAAAGTTAGAATATTGTGTCTGATCCATGGATCGCATGTGATGTTTGTATGAACAAATTAACTCCATGGATACAGTTTCGTAGGAGCAGTGAATTATATTGACGCTGGTTAATAAACCTAGCTTCACCACTGCTACACCTGCATATATGTCTGCACTGAAATGACACTGCTGGTGCCACTTTAGTTCAATCGCATCTTTCAGTTACACTCCCCTCTGCTCATGAATTCTCTCCTCCATATTTGTGACCGAACTGAAATGAGAGAATAGTGTCTCAATCTACTCAGTGGTATGCAAAGTGCCCCTGCTGAGCTATTACACCAACCCCTACAGAGTCAGAAGTTACCACAGCCTGAAAATAAAAAGCTAAACTGTTTCGTCTTCTAGTGAGGGGATAGTTTCTCTGCATTAAGGATGTGGGAGCCACGGATAGGCTGATGGGGCCTAAGAGTATTTATGAACTGCACTGTAATGGTTATGGCTGTGTCCAGCGAGAGAGCACTGTTTATTCCATCTCCACTCTTCTTATCTTCATTTGGCAAAAAGCAATTCAAGTTCAACATAAGAAACTCAAAGCCTTCTTGGACTAAACACTCAGACAGTGATGCATGTGAAAACAAATGCAAAGAGCGTTAAGCTAAAACAACCTCATTTGCAGCTAAAAGGACAGGACATGTTGACTCCAGCATGTAGAAATTAAAACCATCAGCAAGAGCACTGCTGTAATGTTGTTTACCTTTGAGCTGAATGTGTCTTCCATTAACATCAAATTCTTGCTCAAAGATAAAACAAGTGCGGCTCTTTGTGGTCTTTTGGGTTCTCCTTGGTTCTTATGTGCCGATGTACGGTTATAAAAATGACTCAGCAGCAAGAAATGCTAAATAGTCACTTCATACAAGGGTGTGGGTCAGGGGGTTGCTGTGAGTTGTACAGAGGAAACTACATCACATATCACATGTTATTGTTTCCATTACCCTAAGATACATGCAAAACCTAAATATCACAAAATGAAAACCTGAAAGGGAAATGTCTTTAATCTGAAAAAACTGCCAAATATCACAAAAACCTTTTTACACTTTTACAAAGTGGTTTTTCAGAAGTCTTAATAATCCATTTTATTGCAAACAGTATATAACAATACTTAATCATTATGTATTACTGCTTTATTGAAGGATTTTACCTTTGAACAATCATCTTAATTATCATCTGCTACTTTCTTCTTCTGTTGACCATTTTTGCAGCATTTGTAACACCCGTTACAATTATTTGCCCAAAAACTAAAGATGTTTCGTCCAACTTCTTCAAAATTTAGATTTTTTTTTTTGTTTGTTTGTTTTTGACTTGAAGTGTGGCAGGAATAGATACAGAGAGCTACGGGGATATGGAGAGAGAACCAGGGGAGCTGCACTCAAAAAAAGAAGAAAAAAAACACAGTTCAAAGGACACACCAACCCCCTACTGTGTGGGGGGTTGGTGTGTCCCCCCCACAGTGAAGGTAAAGGTGCCACTGTGGGCACCTTTACCTCAAATTCAGAATTTTGCTTTTGTTTTGGGAAATCATTTAATTGAATCCTACGTTATATCAGCATGAGGTAAATAGAATTCAAAAAGTTATATTTTCACAAAGGACAATGGTTTGTCACATTAAAGCATCTACGGAAACTGTTTGTAGACGAGCTGGCACTTTCTTCTTTAAGAAGTTAAAGAAGTTAGTCTTTTTTTTTCCATTTAAGAGAGCAATTTACAATGGAAGAGAAAAAACTGCTAGAAATAAATTGGTGATGATAAAATTAGTAATAATTAATTGTAAAAGAAAAAAAAGTAAGGAAAGAAAATGCACAAACACAAAGATCCTTGAGGTGTTTTCAGATCTATAAAAAAGACAAAACGTAGAAATGTATTTTTCTCATAAATACAGGTTTGGTCTTTTCCCGATTTCACCATAGAGCCTTCCTGTTTATCATAATTTCTTTTACACAAGAGTTATTCATAAAAGGCCAACTTTTCAAGTTCTATAAAAGAAAGATCTGTCTCTTCCCATCTTCTTTGTAGAGTGTGTCTGCCCACGATGCTGGCAGTATTGGTTAGTTCTGCATTTCCATTGTCTTTCACAGCTGAATGATCACCCAACACAAGTGGTTCAGAAACCATTCAGAGATACTATCAGTCATCTCCTGGAGACGGTTATGAGCTTGTTTCCAACTGACTGTAGGGCATTGTCAGTGTGTTCTGACATTTCCAACTCTTAAAGGGCTAGATAATGTTTTCAAGAGGTAAATGGATAATGCATCTGTCTATTGCTCGTCTGTCATGAGAAAACTAGCGTGGCGCTTGGCAGCATGGGTTCTCACGTGCCTGTGATCTCGAAGAATTAAGGGGATCAATTCATGGAGCTGCACAAGCAGTGTATTAATAAGGCTGTGCTGGGATCAGTGGTTTGACATCCGTTATGCTCATATGGCCTTACACATGTCATTAAACTCCAAATATGTCTGTAGCGCCCAAGCACTTTTCAGTGTGAGGACATGTTATATGATGCATCTGCAGCTGAGCGCTCTCGTCCGTGTTGTTGTAGCAAGTTTCATTTCGTCACCCAGTAGCACTTTACAGTCCTGTTTGGTGTATGTCAGACTGAGAAAACATATCATAAAGCATTTCTGAACGTCCGAGTTGTATAGTTCTCTCCTGCAAACCAGAGATAAGGCCGTTATGGACTGATACATGCTCGCACATGCAAGATACACGTGTGTCAGCGAACGCACACATATCTGTCAAAATTGAAGCACAAGACAAAACAAAAGTCTGCTCCATTTCCAATTCTTTTTGTTTCGACTCTGTTTTTCTTGCATGTTGCCTTATCTCCCTCCAGACTATTTTTACATCTGCTGATCTCCCTTTTTCCCCTCTCTCCCTTCTTCCCTCCTTCTTCGTTCCATCTCCCCATCTTATCACACTTGTTCTCTATTTCAGAGTTGGGCTGGTTGAAAGTTTGTGTGTGTGTGTTTCTTTCACCGCAAGAACTCATTACACGGTGCACTTGACACATAGAAATACAAACAAAACACATTCAGTATTCATGTATGCATTGACAGGGTTGCATACATGCGTACTATTTCATCCACATTCACATACCTGAGCTTGTTTTTGATGGCTCTTGAAGAGGTAGGCAGTGTTCAGAGCTTGTCTGTCACACTCTTGCACTTGTCCTTCACTCACAGTGTAGACCAGTTCAACATGCCACTGCATGACGTGGCACACCATAGCTCAGCACCGCATGCAATGTGCCAACTTAACACAGTAGTGTTGAGATAACATCAGACCCCCCTCCTGGAGCTACTCGCACACCGCTGCAACAGCTGGTCTGTATACAGTCAGGCAGAGATGAGAACCGCAGGCCAACATGCTGAGCTGTGACATATGGATGGGTGTTATTGTACTATTTTTTTCCAAGTGCTGACAAGTCTCACAGTGCTGTGACAAACCCACTCCTGACAGATGTGTTTTATTCTGGGCTAATTATGCGTGGCTTACGCTAAACTCTGACATTAGATCTTGGTATTCGTTCAACACAAAAACAGAGGGTAAGGTTGAGCCTAAAAGGATGTTGCTAAAGGTTAAGTTCCTCAAATGCTGGATAAAATTCTGTTGTAAAATAGTGTTGTTAAAGCCTTTTTTAAAGAAACATCTTATGGTACTAATTTCTTTGTGGTAGCATTTTAGCAGATAAGATAACTTCCATAGGTGAAAAATGTATTTAGACCCATTCGGCAGTGGACTAAGCAGAGAGGTCCAGATCTTCCTCCAGCTCTTCTCGGGGAATACTGAAGCATTTCCAGGCCTGCTGAGAGACGTAATATGTAATCTCTTCAGCATGTCCTGGGTCTGCCCTGAGGCCTCTGCCCAGGTGGACATGTCTGAAAGAATTCCCCAGGGAGGTGTCCCGGAGGCATCCTAACCAGATGCCCGAATCACCTCAGCTGGCTCCTCTCGATGTGGAGGAGCAGCGAATACACACTGAGTTCCTCCTAAATTCAGGACATCTCACTTTATCTTTGAGGGACAGTCCAGCCACCGTACAGAGGTAACTCATTTCAGCCGCTTGTATCCACGATCCTATTCTTGCAGTCACTGTCCACACTTGATGACCAAAGATAACGGTTAGAGCACAGATTTGACCAGTAAATAGAGGTTTGACTTTTGGCTCAACTCTGTCTTCACCACAGGTTCTGCAGATGCCACACCTATTCAGCTGTCGGTTTCCCATGCCACTCTTCCCCCACTCATGAACAAGACCCAGAGACACTTAAACCTCTCCTCTTGAGAAAAAAAAAACTAATCAGAACCTTGTAAAACACAGGTATGCAACTCTGGTCCTTGAGGACTGCTGTCCTCCATGCTTTAGACGTCTTCTTCCTTCAGTGCACCATGACACAAGGGACTGTGTCATTAACAGACTTGTGCAGACCTTATTGATACGCTGATAATGACCATTAATGTGAATCACATGTGTTGAAACAGGAAACATCTAAAACATGGAGGACAGCGACTCTCGACGACCAGGGTTCCCCACCCTGGGTGTCAAGGGTACTCCACCCAACTGAGAACTATGGTCTCAGGCTTAGAGGCATTTAGGTCCCTCACTTCATTAAAAAGTACCATTTATTATGTACAACTGCTCTATTACAAGTAAAAGAAATCCTGCATGAAAAATCTCAGTGTTATAAATTTAAGTACACAAGTATTATCAAGGAAATAAAGCACTCATCATTGTTTGACCATTTTGAATGACGTGACCTCATCAGCCATGTGGAAAACAGAGGGCGCCAGTTATAAGGATTTACATATCAAGATATAATATAAACTACAAAAATCTTAATCCAGACTACTTTAGACAATTTTCCTACTGAAACAATTGTGTTTAAAATAAAACAAGTAAACATAAATAAAACAAAACCACACGTCAGGTACTTCATGACCTCTTTAACTACAGATTGAAGCTCATCTTATATTTCCTCTCGTCAGTTAAAGGTACAAACAACATGTTCTGCTGGTGTCTTATTCTAGCACCCAAAAAATATCATTTATATGAACGGAGAATCGCTTCCTCTACGTATTTTTTTCCCCTCCTGCTAGTATTATCCTCGCAGCAAGAGACACAGCCATGTCAAGAGCAAAATTTAAGACATGCTTTTCTTTTCTGGTAAATAAAGATGCATTTGTCAGTTAAGGGAATGCATAAAGCATAGTAAATCAGTGTGCAGTGATTCATTTAAATAGTCTGTGCTTCAAATCTGTGCTCTAATAGGAAGATTCATGTACATACATATTAAACAGGGCCACGGACACATTTTTTTTAACATCAAAATAGAGTTTTGTCTGGCAGAAAGCAGGAGTAAATCTTTCTCTAGATAGACCTATCAGAAACCCATTAAAACCCACTGTGGTTTGATCTGAATATGTGTAAAGCTTATTTTATTGTCTGATGTATAAATGTTAATGTTTAAAGTCACCACTACACAAAACCGCTGTTTAAAGAAACCTTTCAGAGTTAAAATAACCTTATGTTAATCATTAAGGAGTGTAAACTTCTGACAGGGACAAAAACAACATGGATCAATGTTTTGAGTTTTTTGAGTGAAAATGGATTATATGACAGTCAACCGACAGTACATCAAAGGGAAGTGGTTTTTCTAAACCTCTGATAAGAGTTTAAAATGTTTAAGGCGTCTCTCTCAGATCACCACTACCTTGCTACTGAAGAAGTTGACCATCGAATGTTGTGAAGCTACTACCAATAGACGCAAAAGAACAAGAGTTCACGGACCTTGCTTCTAGCACTTGCTTACTTTTCCATAAACATCTAAGCAGATATTTTGTCATAAATATCCATCTGCCTCCATGTGGTTCATGGTTGTGTCAACCAGCACTCTCTCTCTCTTTCTGCTATATTTCCAAATGTTAAATACATATCAAATTATTTAGAAAACCTCCTGTGTCACTAGTACACTGCAGGGCGACTTTCCAACAGTTTAAAGGCACGGTAAGGGATTTCTGGATGATGTTGTTTTTTTTTTAATCTATAAAAAATTTTTAAAAAAATTAAAAATAAATAAAAAAATAAAATCTGTTGATATTTGAAGGTGAATGTCAATAAAGCACAGAGAGATGTCTCTTCCCTCCACCTCAATCCACGTGCATGAGCATGAACCCTTCCCTGGTCGGTAGATGGATGGAGCAATGTTTGTGAAGGTTTCAGGGGGAGCCTGCTCCCTCTCCTTTTATTTGCAGGGTATGGAGCCAGGATTTTTTATTGTATTTTATTTTAAAAAAAAATTTTTTTGTTGTTCAGTGTACCCAAACAATGGGCTGCTAACAGATGGTGAGAAGATATTCTTCATTGGTTGTGACAGAAAAAGATTTGTATTTTCCTATCTTTAAGTGATCTTTTTTTCTGTTTTATCCTTGATTTATTTTTTCCTTAATAACATGTATTGTAAAACTGGAATTTCTCTTCAAGAATAAGAAAAAAAATCAGTTTAATTCATTAAAATTAAATAGGCACAAATGCTTCAAAAATAGGGAACTTTTTAAAACTGTGATTAAACACTAATATGTGTTTTGACTAGTACTTAATTGACACAAACCCATAGAAAAACATCTCATTATACAAGTTATTGATCTCAGTATTCTAAAAGCAAATAGTATAAAACAATTAAATGTGTTGTCATTCAAATGTCTTGTTGGTTGTCTGATGGTCAGTTTTTGTAAACAAAGTCTTTGGAGCCTTTGAAATACAGTATTCCTCTGTATTCTTGTGCATCATTTTCAGTCTCTTTCATCCCTTAATTTCTTTTCATCTTTCTTTCGCCAACCTTCAAATAAAGGCACAAAACAGCTCCATTATACTTTAAGGATTCCTCATTATTGTGATTTAAAATAACATTATGAATCCATATTACGAAGAAAATTGGCACTAGCAATTTAGGTGTACACTGCACAAGCATAAATTTAGGGGATGAAACTTTACTTTTTTTTTTCTAAGTTAGATAATGCTAAGTGCTTCTCTTTGATTCTGCGTGGTGGGGATGAGCATAATAAGGCTGCTCAGATTGAGACTGTCTGAATATTAACTTTGAGGAGATGTGTCTTACTCCAAGCAGGGCAAATTATAGCTGAAACTGTAATTGGCACAGCTATAAAATAGCTTTTGCAGCGTCATTGCCCTCCTGGAAATGAACACAGTCACAGTCTTTGGATGTGGTGGGAATCAAAGATAGATCCACTTTTCTGAATATTATGTAGATTTATGAAAATTTAATTAATAAAGGCTAATTGACCAAAAAGTCAAATCAGCTGAGTCCTTAATAACACATTAAATCAAGTAATTAACTAAGGCACTCACCCTGAAATCCATTAAATAGACTGACATACAGGGAGACAGATGGCTTGACTTGTGTAGCAACCTGCAGAAGACAGTAAATTCAACCATTTGGACAACCGCTGATATTGCCCAGGTCCATTTAGCACTAAGCTCCGACTCCAGCAAATTAGTCTGCTGGACTTCAGACAACCTTTCAGGTCCTGTGAGCAGGCAGATTTCAGGGGATCCACATAAGTAGGCCAACTCCTGAAATCTCTCCTCTTTTTGTTTTCCAGTGGACGGAGCCATCCACCGCGCTGCTGGACCCATGCTAAAAAAGGAGTGCGCTTCCCTCAATGGCTGTGAGACGGGAGAGGCCAAAATCACCTGCGGCTACGGCCTCCCAGCAAAGTGTGAGTGTAAAGTGTGACAGTGCTTATGTAAGTTTCGGCAGCTCCAGCGAGGCTGCTCGGTGTGCTTCTGCTGGACTGCATCCAGGTGTGAATGTGTGGGGAAAGGTGACAATGATGTAGGGTGTTGCTGCAAAAGAGTCATTTATACCACTGAATTTCCAGCGGAAAAAAACATGGGTAATAAACAGATTCATGAAAAAAAAAGAAATATCAAAAGAAATAAAACACATAATATATCTACTTTGTAAATACAGAAAATGACTGTTTTATTTTACCTAATAGAAAGTCTGCAAACTTAAAAAAAACAACCAGTTTTCCTTCTCAGCACCGCCTTCAACTTGTGTGCGTCTACAATCATAATATTCCCTACTTCCCATTTATAGCAAAGTAAATAGCTCTCAATTATTAAGTGGTACTCCCCTGCAGCAGGTACAATATGAAGAATCAACATAACAAAAAACATTTCCAGGTGTTTTCACTGAAAGTTGTTTTGGTATTTTCTGAATGTGGGTAGATCTGCGTTGTTCTTTAGGAGTAGAAATTAATAGCACTTGCAGTCCTGACAAGCAAAGGAAAAAAAAACTACAAAAATGCTAAAAATGAAGTCTCATAACTTATAAATAGTCAGGCAACATGTAATATTCACAATATTTTGATTTTAGTATAAACGTCCATCCATTTTCGATACCCGCTGGTTCCTGTACAGGGTCACGGGGGTCTGCTGGACCCCATCCCAGCTCATTACAGGCGATAGGCAGGGATACAACCTGGACAGGTCGCCAGTCCATCACAGGGCCACTTTTAGAGAAAAATAACCATACACACTCACACCTAAGGGAAATTTACAATCATCAATGAACCTATCATACATGTTTTTGGACTGTGGGAGGAAACCCGAGTACCCGGAGAAAATCCACGTAAGTACGGGGAGAACATGCAAACTCCGGGAGTCGAACCAGGGACTTAAGCCACCGTGCTGCCTACTATAAACATACGGACAAATTTATATTAATTACTGGTATTCTTTTTTAACTGATTATTATTTTTATTTTTATAAAAGCAACAGTTTATTATCAGAGAGCCTGCATCAGCCTTTGACCAACCAGTAGTTCGAAAATAGATTTTTAATAGATTTTCTACAAAAAAGAAGCATATTAATACATCTGTTAGTAATGAACAAGCCAGAGAAAGTCAAATAAAATAAAATTACCAGTGAAGTTTCTGTGAATACAGTCATTAAATAATCCTCTGGTTTCCAGATTGACACTTGGTTTATCAGAGACAGCAGCACTTTAAAAAAAGAAACGTTTGCTCCCGTTATGTCATATTTCACGTCACATTGTCAATGTTTTAACATCCTTTAAGTCGGTCCAAATCATGACTAAACCGCCGGTGTTGATGTGTTTGGTGTTATTGACAACGTACTCTGTAGGTAATTTCAGAAAGAGTTGTGAGCAACAGCCAATTTAATTACACGTTGGATTTTTACCAGATATGTATTTTTAATCAATGTAACCAAAATAAAAATGCCTCAAAATAATAATATGAAATTGAAAAATACCCTAAATCTGAATAAAGAGGTGTGCCAAATACACATCTTCAAATATTGAAAATAAGCCTAAGTTTAAAGTTACAGGGTCACGTGTTTTTTCTTTTTTTCTTGATGAAAATAATATTATAAAATAAAAGAAGCCCTCAAATCCATTAAAGATGTGGGTGTTGCCCTGCTTCTCCACTTAAATAACATTTTCATTGTATTAATAGGTATAATGAAAATCAAGACTTCTGATTCAACAACAAAACACACCTTATACTCACGTTGTTTCTTTATTATCTAGTTCTGGGATGTTCTTAATCCCCTCTGAATTGTCTTTGTTGTGATCTTTTAATGGCAGCTAGTTAAACTGAGCTCTAGCCTTCCTGGTGTGTGTTGACCTGGCTTTGACCTGACGGGTTAAAACTCCTGGTGCTGCCGATGATCTGACTGATATTCACTTCTGCAGAGTTTTGGCAGCCAGACAATTATCACAAAAATCCCCAAAGTAAAGCGGAAGTGCCATGTGTCAGTATTTATTGCTATTTTTACCCTCTTCCTTGAAGCTGAGACCTGTGATTGTGGCAGGTCTGTCAGTAAATTCAAAATGTTTTAAAATAAAAAAGGAAATTTTGAAGAAACACCTTTGAATCAAAGTATGTGGTTCTGTATATGAGAACATTTGACGTCATTGTTTATTCATTTTGAGTGGAGAAGTCATGTGACACAAGTATGATACTATACTTGGACTAGTCTTGCAACAAAAGTGTTTTATTACTTTTAACAACGGTAAATAAAGTTAAATGCAGCTACTACTGTATAATGACCAGACTGCGAATCACATCAATAATCCTGCACGATTAGGTAATTATTCTAACTGTGCTGCCTGTAATTAATGTTATTTCAAATTTCCTCAATATCAATAAAGACCAACATACTTTAATACAATTTCTGTGTTATACATACTTTTCCTGCAGATTGTTGTAAATATTTGATGAACACTTAAAAAAATTAGAAGTGTCCTAAGAGAGAATAACCATGTTTATATATTACATTCACTTACAGTCTCTTGGGAGTTTTAGTGTAACATGATAAAAGACATTGACATTACTTGG
>JAOWBL010000002.1:5779268-5835125 GCA_028564865.1 Zenarchopterus dispar
ATTACAGATTCAATTTCAGCGGGAACAGTTTTGTTTACAAGTGTGTGTGTGTGTGTGTGTGTGTGTGTGTGTGTGTGCGTGTGTGTGTGTGTGTGTGAATCTGAGACCAGTGTGACATTTAGCAGATGACATGCAGATGAATGACCACTAAGTGACCCACTGTTGAACCAACACACACACAGCCGAGCCGTGAGCCCGCTCCACTGCTGGGTGCTTCGTTGGTGCATTGGCATGGCTGAATAATTCCTTGACGGCACGTGCACGCTCTGGGCTACTTGTCTATTCAAGTAATGTATACTGACTAAGAGCAAACACACACCTGACAACACAAACAATCGTACAACTCAGGGAGAGAGACACGGGGGGAAAACAAATGCATGTCAGACGGTTTGATTATGATTACACTGTACTCCCCGTGTTTTTCCACCTCTTCATGCATGACTGCGACTTTGACCTCGATGATTAAACACGTGCGCCTGTTATTGTTCGAGTCGCTGTGTCGTTCAGCTCTTTCGGACGTTCTGATTGGTTTCTGCTGTTATTTAAAGGCTCATCTGCAGTATTGTCGCACACCATGAATTGCCCACCAAGTGATGAATCACGCTTGTGATTCATCATGCAGCCAGTTGTTGGAAGCTCCTAAATTAGCAGGTTGAAACTGTTTTTTTTTTGTTTTTTTTTAAATCCGCAACATGATGTAGAGTTTTTCTCAAAGCTCTCAGCAGCTATAAAATACATTTTTTGTTAATGGCTTTGAAATATTTTAAAAATAGTAATTAAAAACAAGAAAATGAAGTCAGAGTGGAACAGAATATCATCAAAATCTGTTAAACAAAAAATTAAATTGGATTTTAGTGGTTTATGTCAAAGGAAATGACTGAGAATTTGATTTCATTAAATGGGTCTTTGCGGAGCCTCCGAGGCCTGATTGTCAACACTGTGTCCCCTTCCCTCTCCAGCTGAACAGAAGAGGCCGGTAATCAATAAGTAATCTTAAAATCAATTGTAACACATTCTGGGAACAAGAGAAAAGAAGCTGAAGCATGGATGATGTGGTTTCTCCAGGCCAGATTTGTCTACATGAGCTGAAGAGTCAGATGAGTTTTGCATCACAGCGTGTCACTGAAACGAAACCCAAGATGAAGCTTTTAGTGAGTCTCATAAAGCTCAGATAGAGCTGGGTGATTATTGAATTAAATTCATCCTAATAAGATTGAGGTTATATGATCTTATTATCCAATGAATTCCTTCTGTCCGTATTAGTAGTTCTCATATGATATATCTAAAGATATGTTTGGTTTTTGTTTTCTTCCTGCAAACTGTCTGGTTGACGACTATTTCCAAGCTGAATTTGACTCTTGCCAAAATTTCCCCATAGTGTGAATATTTAATGGATCTCTAAATAAATGAAAAATGCCAACTTGGGCTTTGGGTAATTCACTTAAATCGTCTTGTGCATTCGGGACCCCATAAAAAGGACTCAAATATTTACTAACCCTTAGTTTGATGCATTAATGCAGTATCTTATAATGGACGATGTCATCATTAGTGAGATTTCTTTTTAAATTTGACCTCATATTCTTATGATGTACACCAATTTTGGAAGTTATTCTTTTGATCCTGTGATAAATAGTTCGATATATGAACTTTACCATTACTAATTCCATATAACACATGTGATAGATTACTGCTGAGGTGTCACCTCTATTCCTCCTAACAGGTAAAGTGTTGATTGAGCACACTGTGATGTGATTGCTGGTTGATGTGTGACTTAACAATTACTAGGCCTGCATCAGGTATTTATTTTAAAACACTGGGTACAGAGTCTGAGGACTGACGCAGAAACGAGTGTCAGCGTGGCCGTGGAGCTGAGATCCCCGGCTCTGTGGATCAAGAGGAGAGATGGCTGGGAGTCGTCCGAGCTATCAAAGACTTATCAAGAACACGCGCTCGACTACAGATTAAAGATGTTTGTTGGAATTAGTGCCACGGCACCTCTTAAGGGATCATTACCGCTGAGGAGCTGTAGTAATGATTCGTGGCTCACCTAAGCTTGGAGCACGTTAACCAGCACAAGAGCCCAGTGTTTCACTTAGAGCCTAAAAAAAGAGGAGACGTTTTATGTGTACCACTGAGCTATCGATTGTGCTCATAGTGTCAAGAAGGCATCATTAAACCATTCTGCTGTCTGTATAATCAGCCGGTACTCTGACAGCAGATAGATTTAATGATGGCTTCTTCTTTCATTCAGTATGAAAGAAGCAGTATGACATAAACCTTTGATAACCTGCGCAACAGGAGACACTGATGTCTAATAGCCATATCAATACATAATCATTCTTTGACTTAAGCACTTATTATTCTTTTTGTGTGAGTTCATACACTCAGACTAAGTGATTTCTCTGGGATTTCTCTTGTCTTCATAACTGAAAAGTTTGATGAAGGACCTTCAGGTGGTTCTGTAATCTTTGTTTAAATGAGGGGGCTCTACTGTTAACAGTACTTTCTTACTCCAGGCTTCGGTCTGCTCTTTTATCCACACACTTGTGGATTTAGTGGAGGCATTGGGTCATGTAGTTTTTGACAAGCTGCCGTTGCAATATAAAACTCAGTGTTTCCAGTTTAATGTTAACAAAGATTATGCAGCCTTCAGCATCTCCGAGCTTCTTCGTGTGGTCAACACAGGACACGTCAAGAGTTAGCTCCACATAAAAAGACTTGTCCTGTCCTTTCTAGTGAGTTTCAGGAGGTGTGATTGGTGGTTTTGTTTTAGTATTTTGGATGAATATTGAAAGCTGAAGATTTAACCTCTTCTTTTCATTTTGGCCTTCTTCACTATCTCGAATTATTTTTCAAAAAGTCCTCACATTTTATCACTGTTTAGCTTTCTCCAAACATTTTATTGGGTCAGCAGCTCTTCGTGTTATTGAATGTACTGCAGTGTACATACCTGTACTCCTTTTAAGAGAAGAATTGGAAATATTCCTCTTCAGCTTTGCATAAAGAATTATACGATGGTGGTTCACACTGACTGGCTTCATAGCATCATTTTGTGCAACAACAGACGAGTGTTTTCAGCTCAAAAGCAGAGAAAAACCCCTCTGCACACTATCTGCCTTGATTCAAACACAAGAAAGAGTTAAACCTTTGTGTTTTCACGTTTGATGCAGAGAACCTGCCAGAAAATGTAGCATGAGTGGTATAAAGTAACGCCAAAGCCAGTCGCTTTATTAGAGCAATAAAATTGAACTCTGCTTCAGTATTATTAAACTCAACATGAAGCAAGACGTTTCCATAATAGCCGCTGATGATAGCAGCAATGTACTGGAAGGGGCGTAGCGGGGAATGACTGAGGATGGAAACGGACAAAATCCAAAATATACACAAAACTTTCATGCTCAGTAAATAAATAAACAGATAATAATAAATATTGAAGAACTAATTTAAAATATGCTCAATGTAGTAGTTAATTATATACAATAAAATGTGAAGCAAAGTGATAGTTCTGATATAATTTCCAGCTTTATTTGTGTAACCTTTATAATCTATTTGTATCTTTTAGTATCATTTATTGGCATTGGACTTTTTTAGATATATCCTTGTATTCATTTTTCTGTTATTTTATACGTATTTGAAAATTAAATGACAACATAAATAAACGTGATTTAAATTTAGTCAAATCAGATAGTGACTGAGAGAGATCTGTGTTTTAACAGCGTCAAAGACTCTTTTCAGCTTTGAATTTGAAAAACTTGGTTATCAGGAAAAGATATAGTCTAACAGTGTTTTTTTTTTTTTTTTTACATTGGCTTTTGACACACTGAGCTCTGCTCCACCGCAGGGCTAATGAGCAGCTCCTACATCACTAACCAAATGTTTTCTATTGATTTTGGTTAGTTGGCAGAATTTTCTTGTCGATACGTACAACTACAACAATTTCTAAAAACAAATCGTCCTGTAGAGAGTTGTAAAGAAGCAGATAAAGAAACAGACTTCTTAAGTTATGAATGTTGACTTCTGAATGCCTTTTACTTAAAAAAGTCCTAAACACACAGCTGAATATTTATGCAGTAAGAGAGTAACGTTATCTCAACGTTACTCTGCATTTAATTAATTGTTACAACTTTATGTTTTACCTTGTGAAAGAGACAGATTTGCTCCGTGAGACTCTTCTTTCCCAGTGCAAATTAGTTGGTAATATGACCCTTTAAAAGCAAGGCCAGTATTTGTTTAAAGCATTTCCCAGTTGTGATTACCTGACACAATAGAGATGTTTTGTTTTATTGTCCATGAGAAAAACTACCCATGAATCCACTTACAAAAAAACAAAAATCAGACTTTTCTCACGAATCCAAGACTTTTCACAAGTGACGACAAATCACAAATTTGGACTAATTTGGCACCGGTTTAATTATTCCAAAATGTCCATAAAAACCAGCTAAAAGCTGACGGCTGCTTTTACCTGATAATGTGCTGCTATCTTAAAGATGTGGTATGTTGAATTTTAATTTCATGTATGAATGAATGATGAATTTTAATGACGTGTAGAAGCACCGACTTTCCACAACCAGGCTTGAATCCCTCCGTAGCAATACGATTCATATAGGAAAGTCTCATTTGTTCAGGAAAGGGGCATAAAGCAGACTGCACCCATTGTATTTCCCAGTCTTCTTGTGAGTGTTGGTGGTTTTAGAGAATTAATGAGAAAAGTAAGAAATACACAAAACAAACTGACTGATCAAACTGTAGAGGCTTAATTGGTCAATTGTTTTTAGCCTGCAGCATGTTAAAATATCCACCTGTCACTGCAGAAACGGAAAGAAAGCCATAGGTTTGCTTTTCCATACAAATTGTTCCTATTACAATATAAATGAATAAGTGCAAGTGACGTATTAAAAATTGAATAGTGACTGTAATGAAGAATCTACGGTCTAAATGAGTCAATCTGTCAGATGTCAGTCAAAGCAAATGAGACTGCTTCAGTGAGCTTTAAATAAAGGCAATAAAGGAGCCACAGCAGCATCTCAGCCTTTTAAAATAACACTTGAAATATGTTATTGAATTCATGTGAAGTGATCAGAGACACTTCAAGCTGATCTTTTGTTTAATTGCTAACTGTGGCTTTCATTTCTTCTTACGTACCTTATAACCATGTTCATAGTTTTTCTGGCACATTCACATTTTACACATTTAAAAAAATTGTAGCTTTAGGAACGTGAGGATCCACTGTTGCTTGAACATTAACAGAGTGATGCCTAGACAGACGCAGATCACTCTTTTCTGCAGTCAGTGATAAACATCACCATAGCAACACCCTCTCCGTATCTGGATAGTGCCTGCCAATGGCAAAGGACTTGGAGAAAGAAGTGTGTTTTGCTCCAGCAGCACTGGTCTTGTTTGTCAGCTGGCTTTAGTTGCTTGAGCAGTTACTGTAAAAAGCTCCAGTAGTTCCATCAACTGTGTATTAATCTGCATCCTGTTTTCTTTTTGTGCCGTGTATTAATAAAAGATGTATTTACCCCAGCTTGCTAAATTATTAAATTCATATATTGACCTGTTAATATTAGAAATGATCCTAGAAAATAAGTATTGGCATCTGAAGCCTTGAGATTTTGTGTCTATTCAACACTGCAGAACTGCAAAAGATAGGATTCGAATAAATCTGTTTCCTACAATCATATTTCATTGTGAGTGGGAGGATGTGGGGAAAGAAATGAAACATGTCTCGGATGGAGGTTGTGAATGGGGTCCTTTTCATGTGCACCAGGCTTGTGTGAGGTGCTGGTAGGGCTGTTAGATGTACGTCAAATCTATCAAAGATGAGTTCTGTAGCATCGCTGATGCTTCCCAAAGCAAAGACAAAAAAAAAAAAAAAAAGTGTGCCACATCTCTTCTTTGTCTACCTTGTCTCTCCTAGAAAGATCAGTGCTTGAAATAACATCAACAATTTCTTCTACTACTTACATTCACTTCCAGAGTAATAGCCCTTCTTTCGTCTCAGCTGGATCACAATTTAAGATGTTAACATTCTTTTTATGCTGTGAAAGTAAAGACATGTTTAGACAGCAAAGAGTAGATCAATGATGTCACACTGGAGAGGCTGAACATGAGCTACTGCAAGCTCTGAGTCGTACTGACAACCCTCTACTCTGAATGTGGCAAAAGCACATTCATGTAGCTCTCCTGTGTGTCGTTGTCACGTATGATCTGACACGTCAGATGGTTTGTTTCTCAGAACAATCTGTGGAAGTCATGTGTGTGTGTGTGTGTGGAAGTGAACTGGGGAAGGGCAGGCAATTTCAAAAAGTACTAAACAGGTGATTAGATGAATGAACATAAGTCATTTACCACTTTTCAAACGTATACGAATGCATAATACTAATACAAAACTGTGTTACACGGTGTTGTTTGAAGATGCATAGATGTTAAAGGTAGGCTAAGTAATTTTTACACAATTTTTAACCCAAATGTTTTTTTTTTGTCAGATTCATTGACTATCTCTCCAGCATCTGCTGCTGTATGTTCACTATTAAAAATAAAAACATCTGTGTGTATGTGACCCTGGCTCCTCCAAACTGATGCCCCTCACCCCCATTAACTCTGCTTCAGCTAGTGTTTTGTTTCAAATATCCTGGCTTTAAAAGGGACCCACTTCTTGTTAAAAGACCCCCTGTAATGACTTTCGAGTCCAGCCCTGAAGATGTGTCTTTTTGGTGTTTTTGTTTTTACACAACAGAAGATGAATCATAAGTGAAAAATGCAGTTATGGCCGAGTGTCTCAACTGTTTTACAGCAGCAGCACATTCACTAAAGTCTCTCAGAGTTTGACAGCCAGAGTTTCATATGTGTCACACTTGGGGATCCAATCCATCCAGTCCGCAAGGTCGGATGAGTGGAAACAACGGCAGCCAGGTAAGTGGTGAAGTCAGGGCATGAGCTCATTTACATTATCATTGATGCATAATAAATGAGTTAAGAGTGCACATCGCATACGTTAAAGATCTAGAGTGGCATCTGAGCCGCAAAGCAAATGAAGATAATATCTCATTGGAAAAAAGTTTAAATATTTAATTTTTATTAACAGTGATGACTTTTATAGTCGTAATAATTGTCAGAAGAGCCTTTATTACAAAGATGTGTATAGAAAAAAATTTAACTCTTTCCTCAGGGTGTGAAGAGGCAGATCAGAATTCAGTGATCTCCCAATGAGAAGTTATTTATTTCTTATGAGACCAAAAAAAAAAAAATAATAAAAAACTGGAGTGTGCAGCATTATTTTTCTCTGAGAGCTAAAGTGTCAGTGTTGATCTGTGGTCGGAGACTAGAATTATTTTACCCCATGGCATGAAAACCTCACTGTGGACGAAAAAGAAGAGTCTGAGTACTAGAATTTCTTTCTTTGTGTGTCTCCTGAGCGGCGGTCCTGCCAGGTCTTATGACAGCGATGGGTTTCACGCTGAGAGCAACATGCTGGGCCTCATCAGAATCTGTGGTGGTGTCTGTGTACATGTGCTGAAGCTGGCTGAACCACGTCTTAACAGCAGCCCTCTCTCCTCCTCACTCACACTTCTATTTGTGAGCTTTTCTGTTGTTTTTGCCTCCACCACCCCTCTTTCCAGTTCTGTGATCTTCAATTTATTTACCCCTAATTTAATCGGTTTGTCAAATTTGGATATTGTGTTTAGAGAGCTGAGAGGAAAGAAGCTGTTATTAACTTTAGAAAGAGCTATGTGACAGGAAAAAACAATACAAATTTTGAATGAAAAAAGCAATAAGAAAAAATGAGAGTGACTGTTGCTAAAAACTAGCAGGCCAATAGACAGAGGAAACAAAATGTCAGGGCTTTTTTTTTTCTTTTCTTTTTTGCAAATTATATTTTTCAGTAGTTGGAATGTGTGTTTTTTTTCTTCACCCACTTTTACAATTTTCTAAAGAGTAATTTTAGTCCTCATGTAACTATAAAAAGCCTTGCATGCACCATTGACTTCAATGACAGCAGGGGATTTGTAGCTTTCCGGCTCTGCAGATAAGTCAAGCTTTTATTGATATTAGTGTATTATGTACAGGAGAGGTGACAAAGAAGGCGATTTTCTGAAAAGTGCATGTGATTTGTCTGATTTCAGACTTCTAAGTGGCTGAACAGGAGGCAGATTTTATTCCACCGACAATAACGACGATGGTTGATGGGAATCTTTACAGTCTGAAACATGACTAATATTGTCTGCCTTCCATCTTGTTTAGCTTCTACATCTAGTTTGGCTTCTACAAGAGTTCACTTATGTGTCCTAAAATGATGCCAAAAAAAAAATACAGGTTTTGACAGCCGGTTGCACATTTTGCAGGCCAAGACATATTCACAAACACATGCAGAAATAAACATTCATCACCGCTCTTAATGCTGACATTTCAGATGTTACTTCATAGATCTGAAAATAAATGGCAAATTTCAAAACTGTTGTGTAATTTTAATGGAAAAATGCATGGAAAAAAAATGTCCCTTAGACTAAAATAAAGAAATGACAAAATATATTTTTTGGATGTTTATTCCTTGCCATGATGGATGCACCAACAGAATGAAGCAAGCTGAATTCTGTGGAAAAAAGACTCTTAAAGAGAGAGAGAAAGATGGGAAGTCTGAGATGAGGTGAGCTGAAGGCCATCCCGCTCAGGCAGCCTGGCAACTTGTCTGATATAACCAAAAATAACATGCAGTTCTGGGAGGTCAAACTACCTGAATTAATCTGTCGACTTCAGAAATAAAGACTGACAAATTAAATAAGATTAAAAAAAACAAATAATATATTTACTTTTATCAAAATCTAAACCAGGAAACCATTTAGATAATACCTTACAGTCTCTTATTATAAAACGCATCGTCTCGATTTTGCACATGGAGAGACAATGCTGTAAGTGCTGGATCTTTAAATGTAAAACTGTTTATGCGAGGAATCCTCATGACAAACTTTGAGCACAAACAGCAGGAAAAGGGCATAAATATGTAAGAAAGTTGAGAGGAAAGTTCACATAAAAAACAATGAAATTGGTGGAAATGTTTGAACTGAGAAACAGTTGTAGGAGCTTGTAGTTGTGAACGTCATGAGCTGTCTTATGTCTGTTTAAGAGACAAGTTACAAAAATCAAATGTATCTAAACCTTTGGTGAAATGGAGGGTTTTGTTTTTTTGCTTTTAACTCTTTCCTGACATCCAGATTTGGTTCTGACCCGTCACTTTTATTTTGGGAAAGCGAAAGAGATTTCCAGCTCCAAAATGTCAACAAATGAGCACGTTCTTATCTCTCCGTGTCTCTGCAGATGTGATCCACACCGTGGGGCCGATTGCACAGGGAGGAGTCGGAGAGGAGCAGAGGAGAGCGCTGAGGTCTTGCTACAAGAACAGCCTCCAGTCTGCCACCGAGAACGGTGCACGCTCTGTGGTGAGACGCCGATAAATCTGAAGAGTGGCTGAAAGCTGGGGGCGAACGGGGTGGGAGCGAGGGAGGACAGGAAGTGCTTAGGTTAGGTTAAAGTAGAGAGAATCACTGAGACTGTGACCCAAAAACATGAAAAAGACAAAGTAAACAGAAAGAAGACGCTGATAAGCCTTAGGGCTCTGTGACAAGATTCTATAGTTAGAAAAAAAAATAGATCACATGTGGATGCCTTTAAAGTAAACTACATTCACGCGGAGACGGATGGAGGAAAGGGGAAAAGAGGCAGAAGTGTTGGGTTGGAGGAATTTCGTATAAAAGCAGAGCAGGAACAGAATATTAAAGAGAAAACACCAAAGCAACATGACAACCAGGGCAGAGCTGCAGTCGAGGAAAACCGCTTTATGCAAGCTTTGTGGAGGGGAATTTAGTACATTTGTTGCCTCACAAGTAAAGAACACAATCTAACATGGAGTTTATTGTCTGCATCGTTTTGTATGTCTGACAAATCTACCAACGGTTGTAGCAGTTATTTCTGTACGGACTTGTAAGTCATATGTTTATCTTTTGTCTCGAGGGACCAGTGAGTCACATCTGCTCTCACTGCGTGTTAAAGCTCAGCAGCTAGGCTAAATGAACGGAGTCACAAAGGGCTGGGGGGGGGGGGGATCTGGCATCTGTGGTTATTTGACAGCAGGTAGAGAAACTGCCAGACTGAAAGTTTTCTGGCAGCTTGACTCACGTCAGAGCCTGTGATGCCAAACGTGGACCACGCTGACGTAAAGTTACAGGCCTATACGAAATCCCCCGTTTGATACTCTTTAATACGTTTACATTTGACAGTTATGTCACTCTTGCAAAAATTTTTTTTTTTCTATAATCATTAGGTGTTGTCTACTTTCCTGATTTCCGGGTTTGAAATTACCTGCAGTACTCCTTTCACGAGAAGAAATGAATTCACTGCTTCGTAATTAAAGCTAATTAGGATTCACTGTTAATTCACATTTGGCTCGTCTACATCCTTGTCCAAGGTGTATGATTTTATTGCTAATGCAAACTAAGCATTTCCTGCTGTCACGTCTTCAGTTTTCACACATTTATCCAGTTTGGCGTAAAACAGTGTTTAAATTTCCATATGTGCACTGTGGTGGTTCCTGCTGTTCATACTGGTCATAAAGTGACAGCTTTTTAAAGCAATTGTAAGGTATGTGATGAGGAGAAATTCCTTCACGGGTCCAGATGATGTTTGTTAATACAAAGAGTCTTTGTGCGGCTCATGCTGAGATCCTTTAGAGGGATTCTAAACAAAAAGAGAAAATCTGGCACCAGAAAGGTTGCAGCTTTGGATTCCTTCTTGGACTGGTTGATTTTGACAGTTACGGCCTCACATTAGCATTGATAAATTGAAAATAATAGAAGTGCTTTAATATGAGATCATAATTCCTCCAGTACGAATGGAAAGAACATTTGAAAGCACATACAGCGAGGGTAGGAGTGTTAATACCTTTATTATTGTGCAAAAATAGCTATTTGACAGCTGAGAGAAGTGAAATAAAAGGATTTAATTTGGGAAAGCTGTGATTCAAGGTTTATATCTTGCATCCTCTAGAAAATGGATTTCAAATTGTTGCACACTTAACCCTTTACAGTCTCCTCAAAGGATTACTTGGAATTTAAAAGTAATTTACTGGTACTTTGAGGATTTTCACGCATTCTTCCACTGTCCCTTGCGAGTAAACAGCCCTTTTTATTAAGGCCTGACTTTAACCTGTCTTATGTAGGAAACTTCAAAGGATCATGAAAACCAGTCCTTTTTTCTGTTTTCTACTTTAAAACAGCAGGACATGCACACTGCTTACAGACAAGCCACTCACACTATACGCACCAAGTTGCATACGTCGTCCTCACTTAGTTATCGTGATCTAACACAGTGGCTCATGTCACCGGGGGGACAGGGTACCTTTTGATCACCTTGCAGACAAAACCTAACTATTAAGATAAGAAGAGTTTTACACACCTGCAACAAAAAGCCTATCGGTAATGATGTGAGCGTCAATGCTGCCGAATGCTGACACCGTAAACACGAATGTTTCAATGACTGAGTTTCAGTGAGGTAACAAGTACAGGATTTTCCCTGCAACACAACTGCTTAATTGTCTCAAAACTCCCAAAAGAAGACTGAGAACAGGTCGGTCACATCACACCTCTGCAGGTGACAGCAGCATCTCCACTTCCACTATAACTGCTTCAACTCCAAGGCAACCACACAGAGCTAAGTCTGCCACTCTTTAGTTCATGTCTTATCTAATGTCTTAATTCTCTTCTCTTATTTTCTCCTCGTTCTTTGAGAAACTTGATACTCGTTCTCCATGGAAGCGGTTTTTGAGTCTCAGCTCTAACATATAACATGTCCTGGTTACTCCTGCCCTACTCACAGCCACTGATGGATTTTAACAAGATTAACTAGAAGAGAATCTACTTTTCTTTTAAAACCTCCCTTTATTGAGGGCAAATTTTATTAACATTCTTTATGATTTAACATAAGACAACCTTGACCATTGTTAGATAAGACATCTTGAAAGAAAATATTTTGGAGACACATTCAGCACATTCAGAGCCAAAAACATCTAGTTATGAGGTTTTTTTTTTAAATGTCTAATAATTGGCTGCCTATACTCAAGATGGGTGATTTCAGTGGAAAATGTTTCCTAAACCATCAATTAGTTAATAAAAGGATGAGAAACAGCTTTTATCTTAATATGACGGTAAGAAAACAGTTCAAAGCACTGCCTGAAAGCTGTCCATGCTTCACTATCATGGAGGAGACTGTGTTTTGATTAGCTGTCATTTTTTTATTTTTTTAAATTGCTTCTCAAATTGCTCCGAAAGCAATTGCAGCAGAAATTGTTTTCCATTATCATTGTTGCTTTAAATGTGGTTGAGACTCTGCAACCCACTTGAGGTGGGATAATAAGTACAACCGTCTATTTATAGTTATTATTACAGTTATTGTTCTACCTGTGGATAGCCCTTAAAAGATATATTTGTTTGTTCTTTCAGCAAGAACAAATGAGAGGAAATAAAACGTTCATATTTAGAGTACAGACTGCACAGTGTCTGCAACCAAACCCTGGAAGAAAAAGCTATGCAGTTATGTGTAAAATGATATTTATATGGGTATGAATCTGTTGCAGATATGTTCCCTATTCTTTCAGTGACTATTGTATGTTTAAAATCTTCTTTTCATCTCATAAAGAAAAAAAGGCAAAATAAAAGATGGCCAATCCAGTAATCGGGCTTGCTGGCTTTGTTTTTTAACCAGCTCATTTTACACCTAATCTTTTATGTTATCTTATAAGGTAGTTGATGGAGAAAATGAACACAAGTGTTTTATGGGAGAAACTGGCGAAACCTGCCATAATCTTCTGGAGTCTGAGAAAATAGCTGTGAAATCTTCTTTCATAAAGTCAATTTTGATGCGACCTCGTTGATGGCTTGTAATTGAAGCAGCTTAGCTTCCTTTCACTTACAGCGAAAGGTCTAAAGAGGATGTTGTTGTGAGTCACAGAACAAGAAGAGTTGCCAAAAGTGAGATCATTGCTCAGAAAGACCTCAAACTTGACATTGCTTTCACCATGTTCTCACCAACACACCCACCAGGTTGGAAAAACACCGGATGGATGCTAAATTTAGAAATTTCCTCTTTATCACTGAGACGAGTTTGTTTTCGGTCTTTAGTTCTGATGGGAACAAAGGGATAACAAATAAACGTGTAAGTGTGTGTGAGAGTGTGTCTGTAAGCACTTTTGTGTTATCTTTTTCTCTGCAGGCCTTCCCGTGCATCTCCACTGGAATCTACGGTGAGTGTCTGCTTTTGTGTGTTTTCCCCGTTAACCAGAGCAAATGCATGACATGTTCGCCCACTGAGCGGTTTCTGTGCACTGCTGTGTTTTTAGTCGTTCTCCGTCACGTATTTGTTTTCGGTATCACTGTCTGTTTAACCAGAGAGGGAGCCGTGTGGTCTCACTCATCACATTATCACCTCCAACACCGGAGGTCACTCCCAGATTAACGCCTCGGATTATGACCGACAGATTAAGATAGATTAGGTTGGAGATCGTGTCAGATTGACTGTAAATCCCTTCACACCATCAGCGGAGGGAGGATGGTGCTTAAACACACCCAGGAGTAGCCGCGGTCTGAGGGCTAGTTGTCAACACCTCTCTGCCACTATTAAAATGAGGGAAAAAAAGGCCTAAATCCAGATTAACATGGTTTGTTATCCATGCTCTCTGCTCTGGTGCACCTTGTTTCTATCTCATGCCTCTTCAGAGTTATACAGTCTGAGTGTTTAAAGTGTATAAAAGGTTACACTATTTAGCAGATAGAAACATAACTTTGCCTCTTAAGAATGCCAGAAATGAACAGAAACTCGGAGAGAAAATGAAGTGTCCTTCGCAAATATAAAATAAGAGGGGAACAAAAAAGAAAATGGTTTAGATCATGTATGACTCAGGTAGTAAACGAAGTATGGTTCTCTAAAAAGTTTTGAAGATCTAATCAAAGACTGTGCTTTTGACCGAGCTAGAGTTGATGCATCACTAATTCAAAAGCCAGTCGTTGTCCAGAGCCGGCCAAAGAAATGTGACATGCAGAGAGTAAGCATGTTGAAGTGGGTACAACAGACTCCTCATTTAAGCCTCAAAAGTATGAGAGAATTTCTCTGATGTTTCCTCCACTGCAGAATGCGTGGTTTACGCAGAGCGAGGGACTCTTTGAATTAAATAGTAGTCCTTAAAAAAATTGAAAGGCAACCTCTTTTGGCTTTCATAGTCAAATCCTTTCCTTCTTGCAGACTGCATCAGTGCTGCATCTCAAGTTCACTCTGCTCTCCAGGTGAATATGTTGTCCTCCACCTATTCTTTTATGATTGAAATAGCATGACATTTATTCCTTATTTTATTTGTCTTATTCATATTGAAGATGATGAAATTGTGCCTCCACCATGCCACAAAGCAGCTCACTGCTTCTCTGTACTCAAACTCGTACTCACCGCCTCAAAACAGAGTCACCGGAGCGTTTCTCCAGATGACAGTTGTACTGGAAGTCTGAGTGTTGAAGAGAAACGATGCAAGTACCGTCCCCTGTGGTGCTCCTGTTCTGCTTAACACCTGTTCAGACATACAACCTTTTATTCTCACAAACTGTGGCCTGTTTGTCAGGTAGTCGATAATTCAGATGGTGGTGGAGGCTTCAACCTTTGTTTTTGAAACTCTCACATAAAAAGGCAGGCAGAATCGTGTTAAAGGTAAATTGTTATAACGGAGCTTGTTTTCTGTCTTTTCTTCCTGGACACCACCTCTCTGTGTCTTAGCTTGCTTTTAAGTTCTCCCTCCACACTCCCCGAAGGCTTCTCATCTTCTTCTCCAGCAGCTACTTGAGATCACTGATGATCCAGGGCTTACTGCTGCACAAACCTCCCACTGTCCCGGTGGAGAGCACGTTCTGCAAACAGAAGCCGGTGTACACAGTGGCACACTCGTAGCATTGTCATCCCCACGTGGCTCATAGCGTGCATCCCTATATCCTCAGGTTGTCTTGTTCTTCTTCCTGGGGCCACCACCTCACAGTTTCTGTGATGGAGGTGGAGATGAGAAGTACTAGATTATGGCATTAGAGCAGAGCAGCTGCATGCATTTCTAACATTTGCATAGAATAAGCCCAGTGTTTGGTTTTTTTGTTTTTTTCTGTCTAGAGGAGCAGTCGTAACTGTTGGAAAGTTAGAAGCGTAGCAGATAGCGAGGCAGAGTCTCCAGAGATCACCATGAATGTGTTTAGGTGATGATGTTTCATGCAGTGGTGGCAGAAGCTGAAGGCAACATACGTACTGCTTCCACAACAAACAGTTCAATGAGACGCGCCGTCACAGAAACGTGGACTACACCGTCTGTTGTTAACAAGTAATGAAAGGCTTTATTCTTGCAGTCTCTGTCTGGTGGTATCGTCTGAATGTCAGGTAGAAGGCATCAGAATCCAGACTATGTTCTGGACATGAAACACCGTCCTGCCTTCCCAATACTTCTGGCTTTTCCACGCGGTGACCGAGGAAACAAGGAGTTTAAACTTCCTCATCATTTTTATCAGCTTTGCTCTAAATGTTTGACATCTGCTCTTCAACTCACTGATCTTTTACAGGTTAGTGTAGTCACTACTGGAGATTTAAAAAGATCAGCTGAATAATCAGAATTATAGAGGTAAAAACTTGGTTTTGTTCTCTTAAATGTAAGACATGTTGTATTGATGAGGTGTCTTTTTTCATCTTTAGTTTCATAACTTTTTTGTCTTGGGATTACCATAAATTATGACTGTGGTATAGTGTTATTACCACCTGTATGCAGGTAACTGTTCTTGTCAGTCTGGTAGCAGAATAACCAAATTGATCAGTTTGCATGAAAGGTGTAACCCAACTGAGAAGCTTTTAACTTCTGACGTCGATCTGAGTCTCGATTAGCTTCACAATTCAATTCATAGAGTGAAAACAATCCAGTTTGTAGTTATAAATCTAGTTGAATTAAATATCAATCATGATAACTTATTCAGAGCTAATTCATGCCCCTTTGTATATGTTGGTGTTGGCATGGCCAGGCCCCTCTCAGTGTATTGATAAGGACGGACTAATCACACAGTATGTTAGTTTTGGGTCGCCCACTTTGGCCAGATGAGTTTTCGTTGCTTTTCCAGCAGTGAAAGGTCCCAGCTGCCGAATGACTCTACAAGAAGCACTCTGGTCCTTCTCCATCTGTCTCTTTGTAACTGACGAGTGTGTTGTGTCTGTGTCTCGCTTGGATTAGGAGAGCAGAGATGAGACGAAGTGAAAAAACAAGGAGAGTAGTGTTAGAATAGTGGAGAGGGGAAAAAAAACAAAACACACCTTTCTGGGAGAGGGGGGAAAAAAAACACAGCAGACAACAGCCTAACGCAAATACACAGATCTGTCACTGCACCTGTTCGTGGCAATTGTGGGTGCATTTTTGATGTGATGTGTTTGTGTAGGATATCCTCCCGAGCTAGCTGTGCACGAGGCCCTGGCAACCGTGAGGGAGTATCTTGATGCTCATCACGACAAGGTGAGTACGTGTGTGTTTGTGTGTGCCGGCGTGTTTACGTCTGTATGATTGTCGATATTTATTTTTTTCCCCTCCGCCATCTCTACCAGGTATTATTTCTTTCACAGCTGTTGTTTTCGTTGTCTGGCGAGTGTGAGAAGAAGTGCATTGAGTAAACACGATGACACACATTTAAGCACACACGCCCGAGTTCGGGCTCTAATGCTCATGGCCAAGTCTGCGCTTTAATTGGCTCCTTGCGGGACTAAACCCTTCTAACACAAACACACACACATATATGCCCATGCTGTTTTTTTTTTTTTTTTACCCCTTGGGGAGACACTGAGGAGGGAACAGACAAAATGATGGCACAGATGACTGAAGGGAAGGATAGAGATGGAGAGCAGGTGATTGGAGATTGAAACGGAGCACAAACTTTCCAGTCAGTTGTTTGCACTGCTCTAAGCTCTCCTCCCTGGTTCCTCCTTTACTTTACAGGTATCCTCCCACAGCGCTGCATCTCCTCTCACGTAGGGTGTTGTTGAAGTTATTATTAGTATCTGGCCTCTCCAGAGGCTTTCCAGCAATACCAGTCAACTGATGCCATCATCTACTGCGGGCACAACAAATAAACATAAAACATGACACATCTCTCCACCAAGGAGGAAAAAAACCTTGAATGTTTGTTTGTAAGAGCAGAAAGCCAAATCACCAAGGCAGTTATTTATATTCTTCCCACACTGAGATCCACTGTGTGTTTTTAAAGAGGTGTGAGGGGGGGGGGTCTAGTAAATAATTGAGATAGTGAGTTTATTTGCATGCATATTAAGTAGGAGTGCTCTCCAACAGAAAATGGGTTTTGTTCCTCAGTCCCCCAATTTAAGATGTTTTACAGCGTGTTTCGTTGGGCTTGTTCTGGCTTGCCGTGCTGTAATGTAGAAAATGAATTTGAAAATTACAGACACAGTAAGACGTAAAATGGACTCAAGACACGAGGCAATGTGCCAACAGTCTGCGTCGAATATGATAATTAAAAAATAATAATGATTCATCTGTGGAGTACCTGCAAAATGGCCGCGAAAAAGTATAACCCAAGGAGGCAAAGGAGGTTTATAGCTGCTGCGTTTTCAAATGCAGCTGTTTTGGAGTTTTATATTATATCTGCAATCTTTATCAACTGATAAAGTTGTCAGAATCATCACAGATTACTTCTGCTGTCGTGAATGGAGGCTACCATAATGGCTTAATTCATTGTAGAGTTGGACAGTTTCAGAGTTCAGAGTAACCCCAGATCCAAGAAAGTGAGTCTCTTCCTTAGTTAAAGAGGCTGCATGTCAACAGTTACCCCTAATTGCGTGTACTTTTATTGCGTGTCGAGCCAAATATGAGGAACTGTCCAAGCCTTTCCTCTGTTACAAACCAATTATACGGATTTAAACAGTCCTTTTTTTTGTGCAGTCTGAACATAAAGTTTCCCATCTTGGTACCAACAGAAATGCAATAGTCACAGTTTAACATGCTAAGATTGCTGGAGGCGCACATACAGGTCTGTGTGTGACAAGTTGTTATTACTGTGACTCACCGCCTAATCTGGGTTTTCATGAGAAATGGTAATGGCTTTTGCTCTATACATGCAGCCCCACACCACCCATCCCCGTTACCATCCACCTCTGTATGTCCACATTGATGAGTATATCTGGGACAATGTCGAGTTCTTTTTTTGGGGCGGGGGTTTGACACATGGAGGAGCTGGAAATTAAGCTACCAACCCATTCACGGGTGGAGGGAAGCTTTAATAGCTCCGATCCATTCCCTTTCAGGGACCTACAACAGAAAGAGATTCCCATCTTAATGCATCAGATTCACGTCTTTAGTTTGCTGTCTGCTGCTATATTTCAAAGTCAGCATTTGCCATTGCGATTATCATTTTATTTTATTTTTTTTTAGTGCACTGGATCTTTCTTGTGACTTCATAACCAGATCACTCTAGTTGTTGGGGCTAACCCACGAAACAAACCAGAGCTGCTCTTATTATTCACATCTACGTCTTCCAGGGAAATGTGTCAGCCGCCATTATCCTCTGAAGACACATTACGTCCATCTTTTCCACTAGTCTGAGCTTAGCTGTGAAAGACGGGGTTAAATGGTGATCTGTGCTCTTGAAATAAGCTCAGGAAACTGGTCTTACATAAAGCAAAGAACAATTTCACCACTTGGTGCAGGGTACAAGTAATGAATACGGTTATCATCTGCTTTATCATTTCATTAGACTGTGATGGTCCAACAATCTGTTTTATGAGTTCCCTCATATTATTGTCAAGTGAAACATGAAGCACTTCTCAGAGCTGTTGTTCCTTACCTGGAAGTAGCTGACGAGTGGGCACTAATAACAAGCGTTGACCATGTCAATGTCAGCAATCAAGTATAATTGGGCTTTGAATATTTGCGAGTTCTTCCAGCATCTGGTTATTCTCTCCAACAGATCTGTTAAAGTAGATTTAGTTAGATTTTCCATTTGAGAAGGGAATATTTACAAACTGTGTAATGTGCTTCTTTTGAAGGCAGGAAGTCCTTGGAGAGCCATTACATTCACTTGATATTATTGTTAGCTCCTGCTTCTTCAGGCCCTCTGATGTCGTAATATCAAAATTAGGCTCCCACTGTTACCGTTTCCTACTGCCAGTGGAGGCACCTTAGTGTGGAGGTTAAAATTTCAAACCTTCGCCCAGGGGATGTTGTAACTTGCCACACATTTCCATATCTTCCCTTTTAGCCTCCATGCAAATCCTGGTGAGTGATGGTAATTGTGCAGCAAGCCTGGACTTAAAACCATGGGCTGCAGGCTAGCAGGCTGTTGAAAATTCTGTCTTTGAAAGCAATGAGACTTAAACTCCCACACCAGGCAGAAAGTTATGGAAACAGCCTGACTATAAACTGTAAATCCCCCCTCGAAACAGAGAAATCACAACTATTGTGGTGATATTAGGGTGGTAATAATGTTTGTCAGATTCAGCATACAGTGGGGCCTCTGTGTATCCCTGGAAACATCTTTTCGCGGTTGCTACAGTAACTTTAATTGTCAGGTTAAATCTGAACATGTAATGTACTGTACTTTATGTCCAAAATGAATGTAAATATGACAGACGGCTGAGCTGGGCCTTAAATTACATAGATAACCACACTCGGATAGAGGTAACTAGTGTTTTACACTGAATAATGAGAGAAACGTCTGGCACACACACTGAAGCATGTGCATGCATTAAGCAGTTTCTTTTTCTTTTTCATGTACACATCCACACATTTCCAGGTCTGTGGCTCCAACATGCAGAGTGATAAACTCTTTGTTGTGACATGATCACAATGGACCTAATAGCGGAGTAATGGGTTGATGCATTAGCAGCATTCTCATGATTTTACAGACACACAGTGACACAGACACACTATCTCCTCCTGCAACTGATGAATTCACAATTACTTCATATGCTTGTAATAAAGGTCATTTTGTGTGTGTGTGTGTGTGTCAGTTGGACAGGGTCATCTTCTGTGTGTTCTTGCCGACGGATAAGGAGCTGTATCTGCAGAATCTCCCCCTCTACTTCCCTGGTGGTGAGTTGTATTTATCTCTCACACACACACTCACACACATGCACACATCTGCATACAGCAGTGACAGATCCGCTCAGTCACATTTAGCTACACGCATAAATAAATACACACAGTGGTGTGATAAATGCACTGCATCGCTCACTGTGTGCTATTTGCACCTCCAGCACGTTTGCACATGCAGGAGGCCAGTAAACACACAGGACGGTGTAAATGTGGCCTGTTTAAATGGGTTTAATTACAATAAATAAACATGCACTCTAGTCCACAGACACAAGCAATGCACAGCGTCCTGAACCACGTTTGCTATATGAAATGTTTCTGTTACATTTCTGAAAAGTGCACACACACACACACACAAGGATGTTAGTGTCATCAATTTCATATATGGTACGACAGCATGACCTTGACCAAATATGGCAATCAGGAAATGGCTTGTTAATGCTCCATTTAGTATCATTGATCGGGTTCATCATAGCAGACTGATAATAGCTGTCTTTGTGGCACTTGCTCTGGTGAATTAAGACTTGGGATTAAACGCAAAGACTGATATTGGATTACACTTAAAAAAAAAAAAATGCCAGAGGTTGGTGGTTGAGGTGAGCATTATTGCTGTAACTAATAACGTGTAGATGTCGTTTTGTCAGCTTTATTCTTTTTGTCAGTGTGCATAAATGTTTGCGTATCAGGGCTACAAAACACTCTGGTACCAGCACCTTCTTCAGCCTTACCTTTGACATCAGTATAAATGTAGTTTTGCATTTTCTTACTTGAGGATTTTACTTAAATCACAGCAATATAAATGACTTTTGTCCAAGGGCACTGGTATCCGGGCTTTTGGGCTTACTGATGATAACAGTTTGCGCCGTCCCGTTAGGAACGCTGTTCCACTGAGTGATGGTCTGTCCAAAATGCCTCCAAGTCCAGATGTTCACACCATCTCTGGATATTTACATAAGATGCCATTGTAGATGCGGTTCAGTCATAGGGATCTGAAATCATGGGTTTCTTTCTTACGTCTGTGCTCTTTATTTCAATGCATTGAAATTCTTTTAGATTTCATTGAGTTATTTAATTATACCGTGCACTGTAAAAGAAAAAAATCAGCGCAATGTTCAGTCTTTCTTTGAGGTACTTTGTTTCTGAACTTTACAATGATTCTGTCATGCATTTGTTGACGATAAGAGAGGATACAATCTCACTGCCTTTCATGGATACGCCGTTTGAAACAGATCGTCTTTACAAACACCTGTTTGTGATAACATCGGTATCTAAAAGAAAATAATTAAGCAGATGTGAAAAATAGATGACATGAAGAATTCTGGGTTCATACTGTCAGCAAAGAAGTAAAACTCAAAGCAGATGTAAAGATGGTTGGGTGTTGTTTTTTTTCATGTCATTGAAACTTTTCCTTAAGTTGATTACTAAACTGCTTTTTATGTAGCGAGAACCCAGAGGGTAAAATCTTTCTCTCTTTTTGTCTTATTCTTCTTTCAAGTTTAGTGTCAAGTTCGAGCATATTGTTTTATTCATTGCTTTTACTCTCATTTCTGTGTCCACGCCTTTAGCCTGACCAAAGACAGCAGCCTATTGTCAAGGTAACCAGCATGGCGTGTGTCGACATGAATAACAGCATTTAGTTTAGCTGTACAAAGGCAGTGTTGACCTGTGAAAATCATCTGCCATAGAGGGTAGCAAGACAGCATTCAAACTCTTGTAAAGAAGAAAAATGCTTTTTCCACTAAAGTAAAAATCATCATATTTGAAAAGAAATTAGCCTTCAAGGTTTCGTCTTCATTGTGTGAATTATGTTGAATCGTCTTTACAAAACAGACTAAAAGGAAAGTATCATGCTGAGACTTCAGATTGATCTGTTTGGTTAAAAGAAGTTTAGTAAATACATAAATTTTATGTGATTTGTCGTTGGCTCCTGCTGTGACATGATGACTTCTCCCATTTGTTTTGATTACTCTCGTGATTTATAGTGTTAGATTTGCAAGCTGTTTGGCTCCTAAGCATGATCAGTCATTCACTCAATTATTGAAATTAAGCATTCATATTACAACTGCAGCTTTAACCCCTAATGTCTTACTTTTACCGCTACTATAAATCAAACTGACCTTCTGCTTCTAAAACATTTTGAAAGCAAGGTCTGAACAGTCCCATGCTTTCTGCTTTTATTTCTTTATACGCACTGCAAAAAAATATTACTTTTTCCTCATGGCAAAAAAAAAACAAAACATTTTCAGTTATATTCACGTCATGCAAGCAATGAATACGCTGAGCTGAACATGCCACAGCCTCTTATGGGGAGTTATTTGAAGTGTTTAGGAAGGAAATAAATATTGAAAATTTATTAAACATTACAAAACAGAGAGCACCATTGCAAAACTAGTATTTTGCTAAAGAAGTTAAAAATAGAAACTGCAAGATACAAAATACAAGTTTGATAGCACGGCTGAGCTAGGAATTTGTGCCCATACATCAAAAGTACAAGAGTCCATGTCGATCACAGTGATAGACCGACGTGAACTCTCAGCCCCTATTTAGACCTGGTATTAAAATGTGTCCTGAAAAGTAAAATGTTTGTCCAGATGTGTCGTGGGGGATCAGAACTGACCTCCTTCTAAACTCTACTGCAAATTAGATTTGCACATAATTTTCTTTTGCAAACACCACATTCATGTCATTTTTAAACACCCGTGGCAGCAGCTAGAAATAATTTGGGCTGGAAATAACAAAACAATAAGATACAAGAAAATAAAAGCTCTTTTTCCACAAACCTTATTCAACAACGGCTGTGTGCAATACAAAGAAAGACAGGCTACAAACCAAAGAATAAACTGAATGACAGCGAACATTCACATGAAAAATCAAATTGCCTCCTCTAAGCTGATGACGGTGGTCCCTCAAAACATTTCAGGACATTTTTATGTTCAGACTGAAAAGAACGTGAGCTAAAATGTCCCAAAAACATCCTGAATGATCTCACCTGAATCCTCCCTGAAGTTTGTTCAGATATTGATCTAACGTCTACACGTGACTGGGTTTCTTAGGTCGCATTTTAATACCAGGTCTAAACAGGACCTGGATAATAAAGCTGCTAACAGCTCTCCTGTTAGCTCATCCTGAAAACACTTGAATCTGTAAAGGAAGAACTGCAAATATTATTTGAAAACTGTACCCTTCTTATCTGTAAAGAATAACAAAATAAAACAAAAGTAAAAGTCAATCAACGTGATCTTATTTTGATTGACTCAGCTTGGATGAATTGCTTTCACTATAATTCTGTAAGCGGTTTACAAAAATCAAATCTCAGGCTGTTGTGATTTAACAGATTTAAATATGATGCATATGTAGCCTGAGAAAAAGCAAAATATTATAGTTAGATGACTTGTTCAGGTGGAGCAAACCTTTATACTGTAAATGTCTAAAAAGACTTTAACATGGACCGTAATGAACACCTTTACAAATCCGTATGTACGTAAAATAATAAACATGTTTTATTCATCTCCAGCTGCCAGGTTTGTGTTAAGACATGTAAAGTGAAGTTAAATGAAATTTTTTTTTAAAAAAGGAGTTAAAAGTACAAGAAATGGACAAACCTTCACACACAATCCAAAACGGTGAACAAAAGCAGGTTGTTTAATTTTGGATAAAAATGGAGGAAAATGCATAGCTCCTCTGGAAGCGATCGCCAGACAGATGCTTCTGGCATTTGAATGCATAACTCTGTACAACACTGATATGATTTCTGCCTGACAGCTCAATCCAACATTTATACCACACCATAAAGTAAGGATTTGCATTACACAGACAGTCTGAGAGAAAAGAGAAGCCTGTTCACGATGAGAGCAATTTTGCAGTGTGGAGAGTCACTTTGTGGATAGATTCGACCAGGAGGGATCTCTTTCATTTTGTCTCTGGCCTCGGGGAAGATCAGTGGTTAAAAATAATGAGATTTCAAACTGTGATGCACTTGTATGCTCCAAAAAAATAACTAAACTGTAATGCTGACTGGAAAGAGCACGTCGTATTAAATATTTTGCTTTTTTTGTTCTTTTTTGAAATGAAAAGTATGTTTTGTAACCTGTTTTTAAAGACTGAGCAGAAAGTTTGTTTGCTTTGTTATAAGTTTAACCAAGAGGGTATCGGGACATCCAGATAATAAGAATACTGGGAACTTTATTCCTTAGCAGTCTATTGTAAATAAAACAATAAACCGTTTGGACCTTGAGGGAAAGGCATTTTTGTAAGTCCAGTTTGTCTTCACATTAATGTTTGGCTGCAGAGAAAATCTGTCAAAAAAAAATCTCTCCCAGTGAATTTACAGTAATTGATTGATAGCTTTAAAATTGAAGACAAATTTCCCCCCAAAACAATAGAAAAAGATAAAACTCCAGTGTGTCGCCTGCTTGGCATCAAATGGAAGATGTACAGTGTTTCCAAACAGCTGGTGAACACGAAGTAGCAAAGTAAAGCCGTGTGAAGACTCAGCTAAAATGCACAAAACGTGCATTCTTCTCTTCAGATGTATGAAGCGTGTGTGTTTGCTCAAGTGTCTGTGGATGTGAGATGCATCCCCATGCTAGAGCTCTACTTCCACTCTCTTTATCTGTGCACAAATGCAGACATTACTAAAGTCTTTCAAACGGTAGAAATACCTGAGAAATTCACTCTGCTTGGTCTGCCAGAGAGAAGAAAGTGCATTTTTATTCTCTGGTCCCACAAACAGAACCACAACTACTAAACGGGAAAAAATAACGAGGAAAATCAAATATTTTTTGGAGCAAAGGACTGTGGCAGAAGAAAAAGAAATGGTTGGGCTAACAAACGGGTCAATATGGTCCTCCAACGATGACACAGCAGCTATTTATAGTGCCATACTATTAAAAAGAAAAAAAAGTATAATGGGCCCAATGAAATTAGCTGAACCCATTTATTTTCATTTGAGTTTGTGAAGAATAAATTGTACATATTAAAATTGATGCGTGTAAACAATTATGAAAAACTGAAAGCAAAAGGAATTACTTGATAATACGAAATGCAAGCTGTGTGAAATTGGCTGGTTTGTTTTGTATTGAACTCTATCTTGCCTTATTTTTCATTTCCACTTCATCGTATCAAGCTTGATTGCCTCTAAAGAAATCGTGCGTATGTGTGATCTGAAGTAGTTGTGAGGCGCACGAACTATAATCCCACTTTCTCCCCGGTTTAAATTCCAGTTAGAAAAGTGTTAAGTATAGTTTTTTTTTGTCTGTCTGTCTGTATTCAGCCGTGGATATTTCCCTCAGGTGTTTGCAGGCAGAACTGAAGAGTGAGTGAATATTGAATGTTTGCACTATACTTGCTATGGCTTTTTGAAGCCATAACACTTGAGTTTTGTGTTTACAGCTTGTTTTGCTGCCCACAGCTGGCACAGAAAATCAATTAATACTGCTTTAAAAAGCGACGTCGACTGTGATGCCTCAGTCAGCCTCAGTCAGAAAGCCTTTTTTATCATTTTTCTTTCAACTTTCACGGTTAGACGAGCTTCCAGTCAGCGTACTGAGGCGTCAGACCGCAGTACGCAATCAAATCTACACTTGAAACATGACATCAGCACTTTCACACCTTCACAATAGGTGGCTTGGCCGAGAAGCTTATTTCCCAGAATTGCAGGTGTGTCCCTTTAAAAAAGGGCCTGCACGAGCTGTTGGCGTCCTCCTCGTCTAATGGATGTGCAGCAGATTTTGTAGCAGCAGTGAGCGAGCAGTAACGGTGCTTGGCTGGTACATGGACCGGAACTGACTGTCTGTGTGACAGAGCTGCTGCAGGCACGCCTCCAAGTCTCCACCATAAACCTAATGTGTCTCCGACACCTGGCACCGCCTGCACTGGCTGGCTGTGTGATGCGTGTGCTTGCATGTTTTGAGTGTGTCCATGGCCATGTTGGACTGAGTGTGACTAATCCTCGCTAACAGATCCCTCTGAAGCAACCAGACACTTCAAATGCCAAAATGCTATTAAGTACTGTGTGACTAAGGTAAAATGTTCTCTGCACTTGTTTTACAAGTTTCAATTTTTCTCTCGTCAGTTCCCACAGAGGCCACTGTCAAGAGTAAACTCTGAGAGAGTGGATTTGTCGGATTTGGTCGCTGTGGATACACACCACCACACTCAGCATCCAGATTCCTTCTCCTCCCCCTCCTCCTCTTCGCAGTCGACACAGATCAACACTTTCTTCAACAGGAAGATGAATCGTAAATGGCTGATTGCTTTTTTTTTTTTTCTTTTTTTTTTGAAGTGCAAACTGGCTCTCCTGCAGGCGCTGATGAGTTTTTTTCTGCTTTCCCCGCTAATGATTGAGGTTAAGAGAGGTGGTGTGATGAAGATGTGAAATGATGTTGACAACTTCAATGAAAAACGGTCCGTGTGTACCTTAAACTGCTCCAACCTGTGATCTGTAGCTTCACATCAGCCTCACGGCCGCTGATAAATCGTGTTTCCTGTGTGCTTTAGCATTTGGATGTTAGGCGTGCACACGTGCCGGGACACCGTCAGAAACATGACAAAAGCTTATTAAAACAAATCTCACAGGTCTCTTGTGTCTGAAGTGATTATTTCTCTGGATGTGATATGAGTCAATGAGCTGAAAGGCCACTCGGGAGGACTTCACATGAATATTTGCTTCTTCATTCTCTTCCATCTCAATGTTTACGAGGCTCAAAGTGAAGCAAAGCAAATGCGTACTTTTAGATAAGCACTCGTGGTCTCGTTGTTGTTTACATCTGAATTTTTATTTTTACGTGAATTTAGGTTTGTTTTTTTTATTTTAAGATAAAGAAATCCAACAATTCAGCTTTTTCCATGTTATTCTACACTTATGAACCCATAATTGTGAAGTGAGCTGTTTGACAGTGAAGAATATTTCTAATTTCCATCTGTGGGAGTCATGTCTGTGCAAATCTGATATTTCTGCTTATTTAGAACTGATCAAAACAACAATTAGCTGCTGACAGGATTTTCCACAAATTTACTTTTGTAGATTTATAGGTAATGTAGAGCTCCATTGTCGTGCTTTAAGTTTAGATTAACATGTAATATAAGTTTCTCTAAGATAAAAATGCAATTTCTTGTGAATTGTTTAACCCCTATTGGTAATTAAAATTGCACAAGCACAACCTAACTAAAATAATGAATAGTATTTGAAAAATACATGTCATAAGATACCTACACCGAAAAGAGGCTAAAAAACAAGACTGACTGATCTTCAGGAAGCATTAACCAAAAAAACAAAAAGATGTAATTCTGTTGTTCAAATCGCTACATGAGCACAGGAGCATCTCCAGAAATTGTTTTAAATAAATGATTATGTAGAAAAAAAATTTATTTAAAAAGAAAAAAATAAAAGCTGGCATAGGATGGAAGCACGTATGGAGGATGAATGAAAAGACATCTAAAAACACTGCTTTGGGTTACAGCTAATTCAGATGCAAGAAAATGATCTGAGGAGACTTGAAGTGAACGCCGTTTGCTCTGACGGAGTCTCATGACAGATCTTTTTTGGAGACTGTGGACATGGTTTAATCCAGGCGAAACCAGAGCGAGAAGCTTCACTTTGGTGTTGGTGGCCATCAGCCACGATGCCTTTTACCAAAAGTGAGCAACATTTTTTCTCATAGGGCCAAATTCCCACCGTTCAAGCAGAGAAAGGGCCACACGTCCGATGATTTGATTAAAACATGAGCTCAGTTTTCCTGCCAATTCTGTCATCTTTTCTTTTTAAATAAAATTTACTATCAGATGAAGCTTAGCTCAACTTCACGAGCTCGTATTTTAGCTTTTTGGTCAATTGTACTGCTCCTTTGTGGATCCTGGACTATTCTGGAAAAACATCTGAGTTAATGTGGAAAACTGTTTTAGGCTTTTTTCTTCTTTCCACATCAGTTTTAAGTTGAAGTATAGTTAGCATGCTTTATGGATAAAAATCTTTGTTTTTCTCTTTGAACACAGCTGTAGCTGAGTTTCCAAACACACGTCCAGTGAAATGATGCCCAAATAGTGAATAAAGTTGCACCATTTTGTATCAAAGTCTTTCTTTTATGAAGCTTTGACTCCAGGTGGGTTTCTACCATCAGAACCGCTTCTTTACTGACCCGTCAGCTGAGAGACGGTTATTAATCTGGTCTGAACCCAGTTAGAGCTTTTAGTTGTCGTCATGTGCAGTACAGTCTTTCCCAAATTCCCTTTTTTAAATAAATAAATGATCATGTTGCATCATCTTTATATATTTGGCCTTCGGGCTGTGTTTTGCTCAGGTCTTGAACATACTGTAGGTGCATTAGTGCACGTGGCATGGCTAACTTCCTGTTCAAAGCTGTTTTTAAAACAGACTATAGAGTCACGTAACCATGGGAACTCCATTTTTGTTGCAGATTAGAAAGTTTCTCTGCTCCTTTAACATGTACATTTTAGGACACTGTGTATTTATGGTCTCTTCGCTGTCATCACTGGATCTCTCTGGAAAACTTAGATAACATGTTGAATTTCCCATTTCATTAAAAAAAAAAAGTCCCGCACCACTTCAAAAGTAGAAAACTACTCTTTCTCGGTTGCTGGTGGGCGTGTTTTTTTGATTTCTGCAATAACAAGTCTCAGAACTACACCTGTGTGCCGTACCTCCAACCAGTCTGCCTGCTTGGCGTCGAAAATTAGCTAAATGCTTGTGGGTGTCGCTTCCCGTGTTAAAAAGAAGCACAAGAGGAGAAGAAAAACAGAAAGTGGACTTTTTTTCTCCTTTTTTTTTTCCACAGCAGTTATGTTCTCAAGCACAAATTAACACCTCCAGACAATTCCACAGCAAGATGCTGGAAATTACACGGACGTTCCCACTCTGCTGTGCAAGGCTAAAAATGTGTAGAGTGGGGAGGGAGGGCAGCACTTAACTGAGCTGCGTGTGCATTGTTTTTTTGTTTTTTTTTATACCACACGCTTTGATTTGACCGATGTTTACCCACCTTCTGCCCGAAGGCCGGCGCTCTAAAACACCCAGAGAACCGCGAAACATCAAGAAACCAGAAAAATACCGGCAAGAAGCAGGAGTCTCTGTAGGGAAATACACCGCCGCACGCTTCTACATGTGCAGAGGGCACGATTGAAGGAGATTCATTTGGTTTGAGTCTCTTTGTTGTTCACGCGGGTGAAATTCTTCACACACCACCTCATGCAGTAATTAACTAAATATTGGTATGTCTTCCACTGCAACCTGCCAGTAATACTATTATTATCTTTCAGCAATTATCTCTTCTTCTTCTTCTTCCTTTATTATTTGTGTCTTTCCTGCCTGAACGTGATGGTGTCTGCCTGTCAGAACGCACCATATGCAGACATGCCTGTCCCCGCAGCCCATTTGCATGAGTTTTTAATTGTTGCAGGATGCAGCTGTCACATGATGTCGGCTCGACGCAGGTGGTGATTTGTGTGAAGCGAAATGAGCGTTTAGCGGGCCACCGTCCCGCCCCGTAACTTTCATCTGCCAACAACCATCTTTATTGATTCCAAACATTCTGCGGCGAAGGCACAGATGCACAGGAGGAGGGGGTGGAGAGTTTGGTCTGAGATGAAGAAGGGTTGTAGGGGAAGAACTGAACTACAAAGAATATCAACAGGAAATTGGGAAAAGTCCGCGTTTTTGTATGAAAGCCTCATCTGTCACAAAGGGGATTGTCTTTTCCTCTCCGGAGCTCTTTGATTTCTTTCATGTCTGGGACTCGGTGTGTTCTTTCCTTCTTCTCATCTATCTGTCTGACTGTTTTGCTCTGCAGGACGGTGGAAAAAATAAACAGATGGAAGAGGGAGGGATGAAGAGTCCAGGATAGGAAGGATGTAGGTGTTCAAACTGAGAGGGGGGGAGGAAATGAAGGAGGGGATGATGGAAGGATGGGGGGAGACGGAGAGGCTGATGAACTCATCTAAAAAGCGCTCTTGTTTTTTCTTTTTTTTTCTTTTTTTCTTTTAATAAGCAGCAGACTGTGAAGCTTCTCTCAACCCAGTCGCTCTGAATAATGAGAACGAGAGACACACAAGATGAGAGGATGGAAAGACAACGAGACTCATTATCTCGCGACCAATTTTCATCACTGTCCTGTCAGTAATCCCTCGCTCTTTCTTTCTCTCTCGGACTCAAACAGTCCTGGGCTCTGTTTGAGGTGACAGATGAAGACCAATTAACGCTAACTGTTTCAGTAACTTGAAGGCTGATTCCCCGCCATCTTCCAAGACATGCACAGATAATCCTATTGGTCCAGGAAATTACTCCGTGCTCTCGGCCCACCGGCGCACCTGCGTGTCTTTAATACCTCCAAGTATAAAACACTTATGTGTAAGTGACTGAGCGTGCGCGCTTGTTTGGTTGTTAATATCAGACAACGGTGAACTCTGGGGCGTTGGATGAGGAATCATTCAGGCTAATGAGTGTTTCTGCAGACTAACAAGCTCCTGCATGGTCAACAGGTTTGGATGCATATTTGCAGCTACTCTGCTCTAGTTGCTGGCTGAGCAACCAGAAAAGACAATATTATTGTCTTTTTATTAATATCATTGTTTGCGTATGATTGTGATCTACTGCCCTGAGCCGGTACTTCTCTCCTGTCTCTGGTTTAACTGAAAAGCTCTTTGAATGCAAAAGCAGACAGATCTGTGTATTTTCAGTTTTGCTGAGTGGTTTTTCCCCGCGACAGGCTCTCTTAATGCTTTCATCACGCTGTGTCCCAGCTGTTCATTGTGTTTGGGCACGCTTGGGCAGTGCTGCTAATCGGAGTGTGAAAAGATAATTCATTTATATGCAGATTTTTGTCGGATAACATCACAAGAGGATCTATTGTTGCACAAGGTGACACAAAACTCTGAGTGTGTACGGCAGACCGGTAAATACATTTGTATGGTACTTTTATAAAGATGTACTTCAGCAATATGTGTCTTTTTCCACGAGCAGAATTTCATCTCGATATTAAGAGGACAAATTTCTCAAGCACAAACGTTGAGCGATTCGCCTTTTTCCTTTTAAAAACCATTTCTAAGCATTGAAACGTTCGCGGCTGAAGAAATGAAAAGAAATGAGTCAAAAACAGGAGCTGGAGCAGAAGAGAGGCAATCTGCACACTTTAAAGAAGATGCTTGTTCTTACTTTAACAATCAATATTCTGGTTCATTGTACCATCAAAAAGGTCCTTAACACCCACTTTGTACACACACAGTATTGTTCTTACGACGTCAGCCGTGGCTGAAGTCACTGCCTGTATTTTATATATCTTGTCAGTTAGTTGAATAAAGCTTTTACAGTGAGTATAACCGTCAGAAGTCTCTGTTATGAATGACACTTGTGGTTAAATGAACTGCAGTCAGCTACCTGTTGCTCCTTGTGTGTGTGTGTGTGTGTGAGCTTTGAGTTCATGACAAGCATCCAAGACAGCAGCATGAAACACAAAAACTGAATATGATTGATCAGCTGACGTACTAAAATGTGGCACATGAACCTTTGAATAATGAATCTAGGAGCCAAAAGATCATTCAAGGCATTTTTGATGTAAAAAGGCAAGAAAAAACTGGAACCAGAGATCAGATGCAATTTGTTACAAATACTGACTTGTTATTGATTTAAAGCCCTCCGCAAATAAATATTCACTGAGCCAGAGGTCAAAGAACAATAAAACAAACAAACAAAAACACAACTTTGCTTTCTACAGCCTGTCTCTGGATTTATTCCAACCTTGGATGTTTTACCATCATAAATCACATTTTAGTGAAAATCTTCTCTCGAACCATGTCATCCCAAATCTTTCCATCAAATCAAAATCCCTTTTGATCTAGAAGGATCAAATGATCATTACTGGTGAGAATCTACAATAGCAGGACTCTTGAGAGCCATGTAGAGGAAGTATACGGTCTTTTCTTGGTTCTGATTGGTGATGCCTGAAGCGTCGTGGTTTTAGGAACTGTCTGTTGATTTTAATGGCTGTAAATGATGCTCAGAAGTGTCATTGGTGAAGTTGTTGCTGAGATGTGACCCACACAGCCTGGCTACTGATCTATGTGGGTGAGCCATGACACGGTACCTAAAAAAAAACCTCATTAGTGGAGGTGTGCCTGAATGTGCTAAACTGGCCAATTTAAGCACAAAAATGTCTCTAAACGCTCTCTGTTAACAGGAAAATCCATCTTGGTACAAGAAATTGTTGATATGATTTTAACTTCAGCTTAAATTCACAGCTACAGGTGTTCTTTAGTCTCACATTTTTACTTTCATTTTGTATTCATACACTTTGCTGGTGTGAAGATGTGCTCATTTTAAATGAGGTATGTCATTTTTGAGCAGGGATCTCAGAGACAGGCTGCATTAGGAGGTGGGTAATAGCAACTTTTTTTCCCCTTTCAGGGGTCATCACAGTGGATCACAGTATTTGGATGGAGGGCCACCCACTCAACCCACTTACACCATAGCAGAAATCTGGCATTAGTGATGCAGACTGAAGATGAAATGATCAGTATTTCTGACTTCTTGTTTCTCCTGTACGGCAGATGGAGGCATGCAGACTGCTATAAGATAGAAGAAAATGCCCCTCACATGTCTCCAGCAGGGTTCATTTTCATATGAATTGAAACTTATTTTCCAACTGTGTTTCTGTGGTGGGACTTTTTTTTCTCCTGGGGAATAAGAGAGAAATGCAGGTTAAAAAATTGTTTTATACATATGAACTATGCAGGAATTTGACTCTTCAGCCCAGGATATGTTGTTGTTGTTGTTGTCAAACAACAGTGGCTTAAAGTTTTTATCCCTGTATGAGATGAAGTCAACATGTGGTTGTTTTTCTGTGATGATAGTTTCTGAATGATTGTTATACAGTGGTTAATGTGAGTTTTTGTACTTTTTCTTCATTAAGCTGCATTTCAGTATAGTATACCGATATATGAGTATATTTGATGTAGTCGGGTTTGTGCAAATAATGCTTTGATGAGATGTCTTCCAGATTTCTTTTTCCTCAAGTCTCCGTAGAGTTTTCTTGTTAAATAAAGATATGACATTCTGTCCAGCTTTTTTTAATCGCATAAATGAAGATAATGCCTTTTCTACGCTGGACTTTTGTTAACATCAGCAAACGTCCAAGACATTGTTGACTGAACACCGTTTACACTGTTCAAGAGCACGACAAGGAGGCAGATATAAATGTCATGTCTTTAAGGTTTTCCTGGAAAATTCATTCAACGGTTCTTCACAACGAAGTCAGTTTCCAGACTGTTGTAAGTAGCAGGAAAGTGTGGGAATGTGTCATTATTTAAGTTACAATCCACGCGAAAGGAAACGGCTTATGTCACAGAGAGGAAGGAAGTCAGAGAGGCTGGAAACAAAATCTTCCATTTCACATTTTGAGCAGGTAACTATTTTTTCATCACAATCAGTTTTTAACTTATCCCCTGCTCTCTGTAGCACAAACAGTCTGCTGGCATGTACGTTAACCCATCCCTTTACCCATGCTTGCTGACTAAAGTGGTGTAGCCACCGAGTGGATGTCAGATCTTGTGTCAGTTTGTGACCCCACTCACGCTGCAAGTCGAACAAGTTAAAAGGTGAAACAAAAAGCCTTGCCATCACCGCCACTACTGCTTTCCACTGATAACTCTCAGCAAACAAACGAATGAAATATGATTCTCAAACTATTTATTCCAGCGTGGTCATCAGACTAAACTGTTGTTACTAACATATACTAAGATTTAAACCAAAGTTGTAATACTACAGCAGCAGTGTAATGTATGTCTCCGGCCACTGTGGCCAACAGGAAGTAGGACTCATGGGAAGGAGGTGGAGGGGGGTCATTGCATCTTACACTCATGAACTTTCTGCCCCCACCTGGTTTGGAGTGGTATTGCTACATAGTGTGCCTTTAACATGCCGATTGTACCACAGTCTTATATGTTCAACTGTGGCTGTAACAACAACTAACACATTTAAACATCGTCCCCTGAAGTGTTCCCACGCTCACACATGAAAATATCATATAAAGGATGTTCTCCTGTCAGTTTCTCATCAGCCTATCCAGATCTCAACACATACTATTCACAAATTTACTGTTGCTCAACCACCTTTGAATTATTTTCAGTTTACAGCTGCAAAAATTACAGATGTGTGACTTTACAGCTGTGGAAAAGGCTCAATAATGACTCTGTTTCACATAAGTGAATTAAACACCTATTTTACAACTTTTTTGAAAACTCGGCAGTGTGAAGTCAGTATGGTACACTTGTCTTTACATTTGATGTATATTTAGCCTGTTACACTACTGCTCAAAGATTTTTGAACAGCGTGCAGTAAGAAAAAAAAAGTCTTCCTTGGCTGGTAATATTTCGTCAGACCTTTCACACTTTATTTGAAGAATATCAGATTTTACCATCAAACAGAAGTCTTAGCCCTTTGAGCTAGTCTGAAAACACTTTGTAGATGTTTTGCTCTCAAGTCTTTCAGAATTTTAAATGAGATACAGTCAGCCTCAGTTTACCTGTGAAGACGAAGCATTAATTAATCCAAATACTCCACAGCAACCTGGAAGTCCCATTCTGCCTGGACAATTAGGAGTAAAGTGACTATTCTGGCTTTCTGTTCACATTTTCAAACATTTTTAGTCATTTTGAAGTACTAAGTGTTTTAATAGTGATCTGGACAAGTCTGCCAATTCACTTTTAAGTTATATCATGTATGCGAGAGCAGGGAAATGTTATAAATATACATGTCAGAGGAAAGCAAATTCTGAGGTTGGAAATAAACATTTCATATGTTTAAACCCCAGTTTCTTAAAGTGATAATAGGCCCAGGAGTATGAGGAGACTCATGAGGCTTTTTTCTTCTTTTTTTGTCATTAATTTTCACAGTCTATCTCAAATGCCGTCGTCTTTGATACAGAAGAGTAGTATTGAAGGCAAGAAGAAATGGGGCCTCATTTTTCACCGCATACTTTTACAAACTTTCGTCTGAGGCATCTGAGATAAATGGATGGGATGCTCCGCTGCCACAGTTTATCATTATTACCACGGTGACTGTCTCCGTGGGTAGCAGACTCTCTGTGCTGACAGCTGGGCTTCATCGTTAGCAGGAGATTCCCACACCGTGAAAGTTAGCGGCAAAATTAAACAATGCTGTTAGACTACATCTGGAAGGGAGCTAAAATGTTTAATGTCTGCCATGTGTGTTTGTGATTTTGAATCCAAGTTTGGTTCAGTTAAAATGAACGCCGCTCTGTTTGCACCACTCATCCAAACTCATCCGAGATCTGTCGGTGGGTGCTCAGACAACAAGCCCACAGCATCTCGGAGCAGGGACACAGCACTGCCCATTTATTTATGATTTTGAAACCCACTTTCATGTACTTGAACATTGTGTTTTTATTCAGGTTTGGCTGGATGGTTAATTCACTTTTCTGTGAAGTCATAAATGTTTATTTCTCCCTCATGGTCTCCGCTGCTGCTGGTTTCCACTCGCCTGTCCACACTCAAACATAATATCAACAGAAACACGGGTGATATTAGGGATTGGTAAAGAGCCTCATCCACCATTCCCAATATTCTGTCACCAAAATACAACAGTTTCACCAACTCTTTGTGACATACTCTACCCGCTGCATCCCTTGCAATTAGTTGGTCTTAGGTGTCTCCAAAGAGGAGGGTCCTCCCTGTGTGGGGAATCTCCCACCATTAAGTGCTGTGGAGAAAGTCCAGACCAGACTCTTCAGACATCCTCATTCTCTGCCCTGCGTGATAACTCTTTCCATCAAATACTCGACTCATTTCAGCTTCTTGTCATTGATGTTGAAGCTCAGGTGATAAATGAACCGTTCGCTCAATGATGATAGAGGAGAAAACCCAAGACGACAAGCTCGCTGCCCTCAGCGTGGACTGCAGATCTCTTGCCACACTTATGCTTCTTTGCACATTGATTAGCTCACAGTCCTCACCTCGCTAATCAGACACCACGGAGAACTGGAGGTCATGGTACATGTGTAACTTGTGATAGTGTGGCTGATGCAGTAGTTGGATTATTTCCACATGGCTGCTGTCTGGTAGCGTCTTTCACAATGATTTATGCACTGTTTGAGCCAATTACTTGAATTTTTGTCAATAGTGATGAAAGTGTCTCCTGTATCTCCGGGCTAATTTACAAAAACATCATGGGACCCCACCCCCCACCCCCTTCCCCAACACTGACTACTATTGCAATTTTAAATGATACATTGCCAGCAGAGAGAGTGACTCTCATCAGCAAATAAACACCACCGTCACTCCAAGGATGTTTAACTTGTATATTTATTTTTTTAGGTGCTGGTACACTTTCAAAAATGGGGTGTTTTTTAGTAGTTGCATGTTTACCCACAATGCTCCGGGGGTTACGTCATACACACAGAACTGGACTTACATCCAGTAACTACAGCTGCGTCCCAGGGGACAAGCCTGAGGCTGGCATAGATGTACATGCTACTGACTACGCTGGACAGCAAATTTGAAAAATCACAACTTTCTGAGATAATCAGGCATATTGATTTCTGACTGGGCCGCAGACGTCAGCCCACACAGCACCACTGACACTGAGCTGCCAGCGGTCTTACAAATGAGAAAGTCGCTCATCTTGTGCTTTCCTTGCTGTAAGTCATTTTCAGTGAGTCCATTTGAGATGTTACAGTATTAACATAAACTTGTGATTCTGTAAACAAAAAAGTCAGCTTTTCACACTCTTTCAGTGTGTATACCCACACCCCACTTAAAAATGTGTGTGTGCATCTGGGCGCAGTGATCACTTTATGCTGATCAGCTCCAGAGCAGATTAATACCAGACTTCTTTTTGCATCCTAATGAAACAAATTCACCCAAAAGCCCAATGTTTTATTCTTATTTTATTATATTACACACACACGTATATATGTGTATATATATATATATATATATATATATATATATATATATATATATATATATATATTATTTATTTATTCTAAACATTTTCTGAGTATTTTATTTAGATTTACTTTGGTTATTCACGTGTATTTATTTTTATTCTATTTTTACTTTACATTATTTTATGTTATATCGGCACCATTACATCAGAGCAATTTCCTAGTCTGTAAACCTGTTTTACTGACATTGGCAATAAAGTGATTCTGATTCTGATGTTTCTGGTATTACCTGGTGTTTTGACCCATATTTAGAAAAGATTTTCTTCCATCCATTGAAAATCTACAACTCCATCAACTAAGTGTGGACAAGTTTCTGAAATCCTTTGACTTGACAGATTTTAAACTTTTCCTACTTAGCCTTAAAACTCCCAGTGGTCTTGGGTATATCTTTAATGTTTATTATATGGTATTATGACCCTTCAGACTGTTTGTCACAAGTTTTACTCTGTGTTTAAAGGATGGAAACTATTCACAACTAGCAGCTTCACATTATTTTTTAAACACATCAACCTTTTATTCATTTTATACTTCTTTCTTTTTAAATGCTCTGTGTGTTTTTTTTCTTTTTTTCTCCAACATCTTGATGCATTGTGTAAAGCACTTTGAAGTGTTTCTGTGTTGGAAAAATGTTTTATTTTCCCTCTGGCAAAGAAACCTCTGAATCTTCTGGCAGGTAGAGATGGTCATGGCTTCTGATGTTGAGATTCAAGTGATTATACGTTCAAGACCTGGCTGTTAAAAGTGGCAAGGCTGACGTGTTATTCCAGCTGAGTCTTGTTCTGTAAAATGCATTAAATGACAACATAAACCATGGCTTAGGGTGTTTTAAGTCCAATGGCTTAATCACACTTAAACACAATTATAAACACTGCTGCAGGAAGTTGGTATTAAAGTGAATGACAATTAGCAGAAACAATCACCACCGTGAGGTTTGTGAGTTTTTCATGGCGTATGAGGAGACCTGCAGAGCTCCAGAGTTTATTTATTGTTTGTAAAAGAATAAGAGAAATCCAACAACTTCAATGGAAACTGTTATCCCTGGTGGGTCCAATCACTGATGTTAGGAAACAAGTTAGAGAGTTTGAAATGAAAGCTCTGCTGTCGTATTACTTCAGTTTTGTGATAGTCTGAATGCAGTATTGTCACTCTGTATCATGACTGGTTTGTGTCCCGAAACAACAAGTTTTGTTGTTTCAGGGTTCGATCAACATATTCTAACTCCCAAATTGTCAAATGTTGTACTTGGTCAAGAATCCTACCTGTCAGGGCACACCTGTATCGTCACCTTTTGATTCATACTAACTGAAATATTGTGCATTCAAAAATGATTGAGGAGAGTTTTGACACAGCGAGAGTGTAGGTATGATGAGGGGTCGTGATTCTGCAGCTCTTAAATTATAGCTCTTGGGGTCTTGATCTTGGGTTTTATTTGAGTCTAAATTTGGTCTCTTGTTTTCTCAGACTTGTACTCTTTGCCTTATTTTTTGTTTTACTTTCATGTCAGACCTGTGCATCACTGGGTATTCATAAATCATCTAATGTTGTGGTTTTGGGGTTCTGATTTCAGGTTTCCTGAGTTTTTCTTAATTCTCCATCTCAGTCATTTTTTGTCTTGTGTTCTTATGGGTCTTGTTCTTCTCTCATATGTGGATTAGTTTGCTGTTTGTTTGAAAGTGTGACTCCTCGTGTGTAAAGTTCAAGTTTGACTTCTTCGTTCTCATCTCTCCTGATTGTTCACACCTGTGTCCCTGTGTCCATCTTTCCTCTTCTCCCTCCCAGTCCTGTTTTTCCAACCTTGTTGCATTCCCGTGATCTATTGTCTCTCTGCAATTTTCTTCATTCTTGAACAAATTATTTGTCTCTTTATTGGATGACCAGGGATAATCAATAAAAAGGACGAGCAAACGCTGAATTAAAAAAAAAAACTAATTCAGAATTGCCAGACCTTGAGAGGAGAGAAACAACACTTAAGGACTCGTTATCAGTATCTTGAGTAAAAAGCGAGTACCGCAGCTATAACAAGACAGCAAGCGGAGCTCAGTATTTTGATTCACCATGGCAACGCCAAGTAAACAAGAATCTCCTACTTTTCTTTATTGAATCAAAGCTATTATTGCAATCATATGGCAAATCTGAGCCCACATTTCTGCAAAAAACTAAGAGTGCTGCAGTGAAAGAAAAGAGAGAGAAAATTGCAGAAGTTGCAGAGCGAGTGAATGTGTACTTTAAAAATCTAATCACTGTTATATGACAGCATGGGTCACAAGTGGGGCCTTAAGACTGACTTTTTATGCTGGAGAAATCATTTTGGTTAAATGGATGGATAAGAGCCTTGGTCACTTGTCTCACAGCTCTGCATACCATTCCCTTTTCTCATTTACTGTGTTCAGCATCATCTTTGTTATGAAAAACGCTTGCATTAGCAAACACATAAATAGCTCAAATGTAACATTAAAAAAAATATGCCATTTAGTCCATACAAGTTATATAACTTCAGAAAAACTGTAAAGTTATAACAAAATTATTGGGATTGGCCATCCCAACGAATCTATTCAGATCCTCAATATACTTTCACAACATACAGTAAATGCAGCTCCATTCTCATCAGTCGATAGTCCAGACGCCTTCAAAGCATGCGTTATAACATCGATTGCCTGATGAAATTAAACTTGTATGAGCTTTATGAAGGGGAGGACCCGGAGACATGCCCCACTCTAGACCGGGTTATGTTCGCAGAGTAAGTTACTATGGTAACCGACTCCAAGTATATAGGTTATCTCAGTTTCTGAAACGGACTCCACTTAGCCCCCTTTCTCAGGGTTAATTTACCTCACTATGGGAGACAGGAAACCCAGTTTCCCTCATTTCAAGTTTAACTTATTCTCAGAGTTTGTTCAAAACCCACTTAGTGCAGTAGAGCACTTTTGTTCAAATAAAAGACATTTGTTTGATGCTCCTGCCTCCCAGTGTCCTGCTTTTAAGTCCTCCACACTTCCACAACAACATCTACACTGATTTCCTCTCAGCTTAAAACCTTAGCAAAGTGTTTAAACTGAAGACCTTTTCAACTGGTTTTCTTCAAAACTGGATATTTGGATATTTCTGTCCGCTGGTGATTTCAATAAGAGCTGTTGAATAAACCGTTTTTATCTTGATGGAGAGAAGCACCCAGCAGCCCATGATCACTTACAGGGAAGTTTAAAGACATCTTGTAATTTTCAGCATCATTAAATTAAGAATCTGAATGGTAATATGGATGTTGTTAACGCTGCATCAGGCACTTTTATCTTGTGTTCAAGATGACCAAAATAAATTAAAAACTTTGAGTTTGAATTCAGAATGTTTCATATTCAGCATATGAATCCAAAAGTAGTTGTTGCAGTAAAACCTTTACTTCTCTGCAATGCTGTCATTCTTTCTCACAACACTTAAAAAGCTCTCTGGCAGTCACGCTGATAAAGAATTTCTTTTGTTATGTCTTTTTCTTTCTAAAACATGTCTTAAAGTGCAACACTATAGGGTTTTTGCATTTTTTCTGTGTCAAATTCTTCACATTGTCTCCTGGAGACAACTCAGGCCGGTCCAGGCGAGAACAAGACAACGGGCCTGTGTAATATGGACAGGATACGTTTTTTTCTTGTCTTGTTGAAATATGTATGGACTATTCTATATGTTGTCTTGAAGGAAGCACACCTGAGCAAAACGCAGCCTGACTACTGGACCTGGCCCCTGGTCCATCTCATCCTTAAAAATGGAAACAAAACAGCACATTCATAAAAATCATAACTCATCAATGATTCTTGATATGACAGCATATTTCCATTTTACTTGATTTAAACTAATACTTTTGTCATTTACAATTCCTAAAAATTGCCACTGATGTCTTTACTTTAAATAAATAGATTATAAACTTTTGGACTGAACTTTGACTATATTAAAACTCACTTGTATTGAAATTTTTCACTTTCTCAAAAAAAAAAAAAGTGCCCTAAAATGACTTTTGTTACTCATATATGAGCCCATAAATTGAACTGAATGAATTAATTTTTCTCTGCTTAATCTTTCTCGTCTGCTGAAATACCCAAACCCTAACTAAATTATGAGTGTGGAGAGGAAGAGCCCGCTCTTTGTTCTTATTTGTACTAATCGTTTCATTTAATGTCGTATGGCGTGGGGGAGAGTTACACGAAATGAAGCTATAGCAGATCACCGACATCTGGATTGTGAATCCAGAGTAGAGGAATGGGTTTTTTTCAATTCTCTTCTGTAATAAGGTGCAGACAAAACTGCTGTTATTGAAAGGAAACTATGAATGCACACAAAGCCAGAGTGACGTGCCTGAGGGTCACCTGGATGTTTGAAAGGGAAAAAACACGCTGCACACCAACACCAGAACCTCATTCCCACTGGTGGTGGGAGCATCATGGTTTGAGACTATTTTGCTATCCCGGAGCTTGAACCCTGAACCGAAGTCCATGACTGTGCATGTCAACTGATCAGCCAAGACGTTCCAGAAACGGTGACCATCTGAAACAGTTTTAGGAAAAGGCATGGTCAGAAATGTTTTTAATCATCAACGTTCAAGCCTCAGAAGCAGCTACAACGTCTGAGGAGAGCTTTTGCTGTTAAAGAATGTAACCTGGCTTCTGAATGAAAAAAGTCCACTTATTTGTTTCTTTTTTCCAGCCTGCACTCTGAAAAATCAGTGAGTTCATTAAATATGAAATGTACAACTGTTTGTCTCATCGGTTTAGTCAAATTGTGTTTCTTTGTAATTTTTAAAAAATCTTAAATGAAACTAAAACCACACTTATGAGTTATCTGTTCAGAAAAGCTCATCATTTCAAAAGCATAGCAGATATACAAAGGGGGAAAAAAATAACAGATACTTCAAAGGAGACAGGAATTTATTACCCACAGAAAATAATTTTGGGCTCTTGCTGCCATATGCCAAGCTGCATTAAAATACAAGCATGCTATCTGCTGTCTAGTGATGAATGTCAGAGATCTGATGCTTGGAGAGTAGGATGTTTATAAATCTTTGAACACAACAGCAGCCCTGGGCACCTATGTCTGCACAATATTTTCTAGCTATAAAATTTAGATTGAAAAACTGCCTCATAGAACAGGAGTTCAAGTTTAAGAAGAGCAAAGCCAGTCAACAAAGTAACCACACAATTCATCACCGGGCTGATGTTAAACTAATCACTTGGAGGTTGAATTACTCCTGATATTGCTGGAGTCAGACGTCTGGATGCCAGGTCAAGTCACTGCTGAGCTGTGGACCCTGGTTGTTGAAGACGCGCCTTGCGGTATACGAATGCGATGGTGGTGTGTACATTTAGTATAAAGGTGTTTCTCTTGTGAGAAAAGTGAGGGTCGGCAGCAGCAGTGGCCAGCACTCAAAGAGGATGAGGGTCCAGCAGTTAGGTGAGATGAGTGATGTGTATGGATGAAGCCATGATGGAGGGAGCGAGAGAAGAGGGAGGAGAGCGATGTTTACGGGTGGGGGTGGCGAGACCAGTAAACTGCTTGTGAAATGAAAATGGCTCTTTAGCAGAATCCAGGACACTTGGGCGCTGCGCTGGATCAATGTCTCTGATTTACTGTCTGAAAGCCTGTCAGAGCGAAAAGGGAGGAAGAGAGGGGAGATGGAGGTGCAGAGGCTGGTGGAGGATGGGGGGGCAGGAGCCTGATGGAGAGAAGTTTGAGCTTAGAGGTAGAAGAGTCTGTTAATGGAAGCAGAAAGCAAAGAAACAGAGAGCGGTCAGGATGGAGAAGGAAACTGCCCATCAGAGTGGCAGCGCGAGGAGGTGAAATCAGAGGGATTGCTCCTCAAGATACAAAATCAATCAGTCAAGATGGTGGGGAAGGGCAATCTTGTTTTGTGCAGGGAATTGGTGCAGCCATTTGGGGTAAAATCAATAAGGGACACATGGTGCTTCTTAAATCCTCACTATCCTACAGAGGCAAGATTATTGACGAACAGGGGAGCGTAGGTAGGCAGTACACAAATCCCTAACATGACCTATAGGAAGGAATCTATAGCATCTTGGTGACTTAAAGAGCAGAGAAGTCAAATCAAGATGGTGTGTATGCAGGAAATTATCTTAATATGTGACAGTTTTATTGTGAAAATAAAACTATCATATTAAACATATGGTAACAGCCATGATCAGTTCTCACATCAGGAGTCAATGCAGAAACACCACTTGTGGGGTCTCCAAACTGAGCATCAAAAGGTTTCAACGTCTCTCATGAAATACTGAGTAAAAGACCGTTTTTACTGTGTAATTTAAGAAATCATAAATTATAACTCTTTGTGATTGGCATTGTGGTATTCCTGAATCCAAAGAAGATATTGGGCCTCAAAGAGAGTTATGAGCGGTGGGATGACATCGCTGACATCGCTGGGAAGGATTGACAAGCTGCTGGAGGGAGACAAGAGGTTCAATCACCAGAGAGCCTGAGTTACAGGCCCGTTGCTGTGATACTGTACAAGTGTCAGGACCAGATGACTCTACTCACCTCTTGTTTTGGTAAGTAATTTATTTGTCACTCATTTTCAGAGCATTTTCCAACTTTATGCCCTCTTTTACCTTTATTTTTCATTAAAATGTGTACAGTGGCTCTTAGCCATTCAGTAATAGATCATTGTTTACATGTTTGCTTTCATCTAAAGGTTTGTTTGATTAAACATAATCATTTGTTCAAATAACGGCACACGTGAAGTTTTCCTCCGACTGTGAGACCCCTGAATTGATTTTCCTGAATATTTTGTTTCTGTTTTTATGGTTTATTTGTTCTTGTGTATTTTTTTTAATCCAATATAGAAAATTTAAAATATTTAGTTGCATAAATAAAATTGATCTATATTTTGCATGATCGCAACTGAACCTGAACCAAATGTCAGTAAACTAAATTTTTATTATTATTATTATTTTTTTATTATTTATATAAACCTGTGACTGGCTTATGTGTAAAGTCAGAGAATCATCTAGTTGATTTGAATTATTCATCTAAAAGCTCTGAAATATTTGCATATTTTTGATTAATTTCCCTTTGGGGATTTTTGAAAATTTAAATTAAACAAGATTCTTACATATAAAACATGATAAAAAGAGAAATCCCTCACATTTCTGCAAACCACAAAGTGAAACCAGAAGGACAGTTAGTCCACTAATGAATTCTGAGAATAGACAAGACTGACTGGTTTATTGGAGATCAATGAAGGGGTTAACCCTTGCTGATCAGGATGCCAGACGGCTCATGTGTTGAGCGGTGGATGAGTCCTCGTCCAGCTGGCGCAGGCTTGAGTCCCGGCCCGTGGGCCTTTTACTGCATGTCTCCACCACCCTGTCTGCCGAGTTTGGATAATAAAAGCCACTCGTGCCACAAAACCAAAAAAAAAAAGTTATTGCCACTCTGTGCATCAAATCTAATACTCACCATGTGTATGCCTGACATCACTTGGTGATGTTTGTGAAGTATGTGCATGCCTCTGGTGTGTGTGTATCCATGCGTACCCAACTGCACAAGTGTGTTTGTGAGGGGAGGAGTGTGTTCCCTTGAGTGACTCTCCGAGTCCGTCACATTTCCATGACACTGACTCAGATTAAACCTCTGGAGACGTTCTCCGTCCTCTCACACAACTACTGATCCTTCACTACAGCAGTCTTTACTCAAACCATCGTCTTTATCTTGAAATGTTATAACTTACACTGCAATGCCACCATAATGTGACTGTACACAAAGATTTGAGTCCCCACAAGATGAGTAACACCTGCCCACACACACACACACACACACACAGACAGGTAGAGCTCTGGGATCCAGGACGACAGAAGGGACGTCTCGACAAGAGTGTTTTCCTGCACCCTTGAGATGCTAAAAGTCTGGTGTGGGTGTGTGAGTGTGCATCTAGGTAGGAGGGTGTGTTTTATTTTTATTTTGAGTGTTTAATGTATTAAAAGGGCCCAGGGTAATGAATTATAATCTTTAATGCAGAAACCGATCGATACCACCCAGAGAATAAATCAGCTTTTACTGAGAGCGTCAAAGTCCCTTAATACACTAGGGGAGAGAAAGGGAGTGCATGAGGCAGGAGGAGTGAGAGGAGGGGAGGAGCAGGGATAAACTGCTCAGAGAGGAGAAAGGATCCTAAATGAAGCCGATAGAGAGAGAAGGAGAAGCAGAGTGAGATGTAAAGAGAAGGGGATAAAGAGATGGATGGAGGCAGACAGAGGGAAATTATAAATGAACAGACTCACCTTTGGGTTAACCTCATTGAGTAAAAGCCCGGTGAAAGCGGAGAGATTCTGACAGTTTTGTGAGGACGCGGGGTCGCAGGGTCATTCGCAGAGTGCGTGCACACACACTCCACTTAGTTGTTATTTCTCCACCTACACTGTGGTTGCAGTGAGATCCTTCTCAACTGTATCCTTCCCGATTTCTGTGGCCAGGAGCAAAATATTATTAATTGGGTCACACCACCACCTCTCGATCCGCATCACCTTGCTTACTTCTTTCTGTGCATGCTTAATTGGGAGCGTCAGCTCGGAGAAAATGCCAAACAACAGTCCAAGAGTTACAAATTTTCATTAAGCCAGAGGGAAGTCTCAGTGGTGTGTGCCGTCTAAATCAGCCAGACCAGAGACGCAATCCTGAAAGAGGGTCTTATACGAGCTCTGCTGCAAAGACTGATCTCAGAAGCTCAGAAATATAAACCTCATGCACCTCTAGGTATTTAGGATGCCTGCCATGTTTGGCTGGTGGGCTAAGTGGTTTAAGCGAGGCTTTTGGGCGCTGGAGACTCTTTAGTACGACACAGTGATTAAAATTTGATAGCTCGAGTCAGAAAAGGAGGTAAACAGGCAGAAACGGTAGAGGAGAAGGGACACATGGAGGCGTCAGCTTCGTTTCTCAAAGAGAAGGAAATGGGAAACGTCTTCAGAGATAAAAAAAAAAAAAAAAGATCTTTGCCAGTGAAAGAGGGCCAAAAATGTTGACAATGAGTTTTTAAAAGATGATTTTCTCTGATATTATTACGACCATCAAGTGCTCAATAACTGAACAGCTGAACAGACTCTTAAGTGACAGTAAAACATGTCATCTGTCACTCATCCTTTTAGGACTGTTAGGTGGACATAGTTCTTAATTGCTATTTTTTTATAGTAATGACTCTATTCACACTTTTTTCCCCTCCAAGTCTCCTTTTTTCCTTCAGATTTTGCTCTCCTGTTTGCCAAGGCCAAGTTTTTCTTCAAAATTCTCCACTTTTATACAGGCAGAGATTGTCCTGAATAAACTAAGGTCAAGTGGCAAATGAGTCAGATTTCTGCTTTTTATTCATCTTCTTCTTTGACTGCCCCCCCCCCCCCATAACACAGGGTGTTTATATAAATGTTGAGAAATAACCAGCAAATACTCGCACGAGGCTCCACTGTCGAGAATTTATGGTTTTAAACCTGAGTTTTTGTCTGTGGGCGCTGTCTGTGTGTGCGCCTGAGGGCGTGTGATTGTTGCATTGCACTCATAATAAGCCTCTGAGTGACTGGCAGAACCAATATCTTGCTTTCACTTTGCCCTGCGCTCGCTCAGTCGGCTCAGTGTGCAGGTCCCGTTATGCATCTCAATTCCACAAACACAATTTTCAGAGTCGAGAGAAGAAGCCTGTTTTTTGATTAATGTCACCATGACAACTACATAATTCATGAATTATATTAGTGATCCATTTGTCATTTGCAAATCATAATTCAGGATGTGTGTTCGGGGAGGGCTGGTTGGAGAGGCAGTTTTGACCTGCTATTATCCTCTATGTTGTTTTCTGCACACAAAAGCTCTCAAAAAAAAAAAAAAGAAAAAAGGCAGAAAAAACTTGAAATGCTGACGTAACCTCACCCTAACCTGGGAGGCAGAAGGTGCTTGTTTTGTGAGAGGACACTTTCAGATTCATGAGGAACTCTTGGGTCTGCTCATTTGAAAGCTGCATCTTGTTTCCTCCCTCTTCACCCGTCCATCCGTCTGTCTGTCTGTCTGTCGACAGAAACCTGGCCAGCTCCACACTGACACCATTTGGTGCAACAATGAAAGGAGATAGAGGTTTCTCATTAAAGCACCAGTGCAGATAATTTCTAATTAGATCAATAACTGGATTTACCCAGGAAATCTAAAATGAAATGAGATTGTCAGTCATTCTGAGCCGGGTTCTGGGGTTTCTTCATGTTTCTCCAGCTGTACACATCTGGGTTGTTAAAAACAGGTTTATTATTGCTTTGCTTCCTACTGATCTTCAGAATGAATCCAGACTGCAAAAGACTAAGTTATTCATTTTTCAGATCTTAAATCTCACATTTTGTGTGGAAAGGTTTTAATACTTTTGGATCCCTTTTTTTCTTACGCTGGTAATGTTTAACATTTCATTTGCACCTGCTCTGCTTTTCCTCTTTACCTCAAAGCATGATTACAAAAAAAACCAAAAAAAACCAAAATGAAATGAATTGGTTTCTTTTTTTTAATCACCCTATTTTGACTTGGAGTGAACCAGAAAGAGGCGATCAGGTGAAAGGGCAAGAAGGTTTTTAGTTAATCCTGTAAAAGTTTATGAAAGAAGGGATGAAGCACTTCAAGGACTGACAAATTTGCATATGAAGGCTGTGAGTTACACCGACTCTGTTCTGCTTCTCTTCATAGTTGAGCTCTAGATGCGTTATATATAAAATGTACATCTACTCTGATATTCCCGAGACCTCCACAGGCATCTGGTTCATTATTGAGAAATGTTCAAATTGGACGTGATACCTTGATAATAACGCTAAAGGTTAAAGAAGAAACAACCCCAAAACCTAAAAAGTTGGGATAATACGGAAAATGCTCTGGGCTGATTTTTACATTTGCATTTTCATTGTAGTTAAATATCTTTGGGTTATATTGTTATCTGATTTTGTGCCATCAAAGATACTGTAGATATGAAATACATCAGCTCTGCCATCTTTGCAACAAAAGCAAAGCCCATTCAGACGTTTCTCAACCCGTCTCGTTCTGGCTTTCTCTTGAAAAGCATGAAAAAAATGAACCGTTTCATTATTTTCCATAAACCTTTCTGAGACTTTAGGTGGTACTCAGCAAACTCAAATGTCATGCATATGAACAAGGCTAAAAACATCATTAAAACTTTGTTTTGATGTGAAAGTAACTTTAAACAAAAAACTAGCTAACGTGCGTTATTTTCGTATGTAGGGCTATGTTTGTGTTTGTAAACTGCAGGTCAAATGTAGAGGTCCAGGTTGAGAACTACAAGGAGAGTATGTCTTGGAGGCATTACTGTACCTGTGTGTTTCAGGTTTGTACTTGTATTTTCAATCAAACCCCCTGATTTATCCTTAGATTTTCTTCTTAAATCCTAGATGCTTGGCAAAGATCTGGGGTTTCTGTCAAATAATGTTCTGTAAGTACCACTAACAACAAAACCATTGAACTAAGCAAAGGTTTAAAAAATAGATTTTAGTCGAAACAAATGAAGACCAGCACACAGCAACGGTGCTGAGTCTTAGTCGTTACACTGGTCACAAAAAGCTGCAAGAGTCTTCTTTCAAGTGGGACACAACCTGGAGATTTTGGCGTCACTGGTTTTTTTATTATTTAACTAAAGTTTGTTTCGTCCACGTAGCTGACTGAGGTCAGTAGAGCGGGACCGTCCAGCCGTGTCAAGACGGGTGGTTTGATCTGTACTTACACAAACATGTTGAAGTGTTCCTGGGAAGTATGAGCCCCACATTAGCCCTGATCTACTCCCCTGTTGATAAAAGCATCTGCTGATGCTGAAAGGAGTGGCACAGATTTTGATGGTAAATCTGATTGGTTGTTGGGAATGTGTGAAAGGACTGCTGTTGTCACCCAGCTCCGACAAAAATGAAATTAAGAAGCAGTGGCTAGACCCAGATGCTAATTAACATCTGGCTTAGTAACTAAGGTGTTTAGGAATGAACATTCACATTTCACGGTTGCTGCACAGGTGTTGGACAAAGGCTCTGTGGGAAATGAGACACCTTGATGACCCTTACCTGGAAACATCCGAGATCTGTCTCTGGTTTGATCTCCGTTAAGCTCCAGGCCTTCTGACTAAATCTTAGCAGAGTAATGCTTCTTTGCAGTGCCATTTCTTTGTTTGTTATCAGGATTATGTAAGAGTTACCGGGATGAATTTCAAATAACCTGGTGGAGACCTGCAGCTTGAGCCTCGGTGGAAGATTGTGCTCTGTAGCTCTTATCAGCTGATTGGTGGTATAAAAGTGCTTGAGAGGGCTGGAAAATTCTCAGTTTAGAGAAGAAACTCATTTATATTTATGTCATTTATTAAAAAATACTAGAGGGATCTTATTTTGATGCTTGGATGCATCAAAACAGTTTACGTGAAGCATATAAAATAAAAACATTTGTTTTCAGTTTGACTGTAGTGAGTCAGTAGCTCCGTCTTGGGCCATCGTGGTGTCCTCGCTGGACTGTTGAATATCTGGAAGATCAAACATCACAGTTTATAGGAATGTGCATGTTTTTATTTTAAAAAATATATTTTCTCTTGTTGCAGATGGAGATCCAGCCTTTATCCAATACGATGTTTAATTAATTACTCCCATTACAACAAAACATTAAAAAAATAAATCTGGACAAGTTTTTTAAATAAATGAGCATTCATCATATAATTTGACATGTTTCACTTATTTTACAGTAAGGTTTTGGCTTGTAAGGGTGGGCTTTTTTTGATGTGTACAGATGATATCAACACTCATCATCCTCATTCCACTTTCTCCTCCTCACCTCTCCCTTCATCCTCCTCAACACTCTCCTGACTGGTCAGCGGTAGGTCAGCATCCTGAGGACATGCATTCATCTCGCCGTCCACTCCCTCCCAGACGACGGTGCCGCTGTTCTGGCTAGAGCGTAGCCGCACCCGGGGAGGGGTCTTCTGGTCGCCGGGACTAAAGGACTGGGAAACTCCAGATCCTCCTCGGGCCAAACCAAGCCCCCAGCCGTGGCGGGAGCCCAGCTTACGACGGCCCCTGGAGCCGGAGCCGGAGCGCAGGGCTGGAGTCCCGGGAGCAGAGATGTCCGGCTCTGTTTGAGATGGCACTTTCCTCAGAGGAGAAGGAGAGACTGGAGCGCTGCGTGGATCTGGAACGGTACGAAATGAAGTTAAAAAGCTGAAAATGATTGTCAAACCCCATGATTACTCCGAGTCAGAGAAATATTACAGGTTAGTAAATAATTTCATCCTACAAATCAACTGAATGTATTCAAGATCGTCAGTCAAACCTGCAAAGTTTGCTCCTGACTGTCAGGTAGCTCATCACTCATCAAACCGTGAGTGTAAATATAAAGTATAACAACGCTTTTAAATGCTTTACAGTTTACTTCAGCCCACCTGTTTAACAAATGCACAAAGACTGCTGACAAAAAAGGAAGCTAGTGTTTTATTATAGTTGTAGGTAGAACAACTACCAATTACCAACACATAAAAACACTAACACAGAAATGATGGATTGTGTAACTGCAGAAAGTGCACGTTGTTCTGCCATCCATCCATTTTTTTATATGCTTGATCCATCCTTTTCAGGTTCTTGGTGATCCTGTCACAGCCGTTACTGAGCAACAGGCGGGATACCCACTCAACATACCACCTACGAGCATTGTGCAAACTCACAGTCACTTCATATATAATTTACTATCAAACCTTAGATTAAAAGCAGGATTACTTTGACAAAATCGATGCAGATGTGGAAAACATGCAAACGTCACACAGAAAGGCCTCGAGTGGGAATCAAACCGGTTGTGTCAAGGCGGCACTGCATCTCAAACCATCATACAGCCCAAAACATTTATTTATATTAATGTTTAATGAACTCTTCAGAACTACATTATGAGTATTATACTGTAGCAATGAACAAATAATAATGAAGTGTGGAAACAAATTACTTTTAACATTGCATTTCACTAACATTTACAAAAGCTAAATCCAAGAAAAAGAGAATTAATTTCAATTTACTGTGCGATTTTGCCTCAGTTTTAACTATTTACAAAGACTTCCCAGTGATCAAATCATATTATTGTTAGACTAATATTAATTCACAGCTTAAAAGCTGAATAAAATGTTTACACATATGACACAATACCAGGATTAAAAAAAAAAAATCAAGGCTATGATACCAGTACACACATTTGCATAGACACAGATAAATTTATGTTGAAGGGGATATAAAACATATGCACGGGACGGAGGTGACAGAAAGCGATCATACCTGCAGCTGCGTCTTTAATTATGTTGTAAATATGTCTCTGAGGACCTTTTTGCGGCAAAGTTTGTGTAATCCATATAAAGCTTTATAATGCTACAGAAAATCTCCTCACATTACCAGCGCTAACCTTGGCGAATTCTCCACATTTAAGGCTTTTAAGTCACAAAATGAAACAAAAGCAGCTTTTTTCCCAGGCTGCATACTGAATAAGAGGCATTTTCAATAAATCAACTGCTCACAGACAGCAGGGATTACTTCCCTTTTTGTATGTTTTTTTAAAATCTTGTACAGCTTTTTATTTGAAGTGAAAGTTGGAATATTCATGATACCAAATTAAAACCTTTCCCCTGATTGAATCCTCCAACAACATTGTCTAGGATTACTCATCATTTGTTTTAATATGCAAAAATGCTATAATTAAATGTTTTATGATGGATAAAATGCAAATTAGCTGACTGAAGAGGACAGCAAACCAAATTTTTCATTCAAATACAACCTCTCTGGCAGTGAGAAATGGTTTAATTTCAGGATTAAATGTCACTCCATAACATTTGAAACTGAGAGGAGTGGGGTGTGTGGGAAATGTCTTAGCTGGCTTTCCACTGTGGAAAGATTTCGCTTTTTGCACTTGTGCAAGTGGATGCACTCGATGTGAACAAGGAAACAAAAAAGACCTCCTGAGTTTACAAAATCAGGGTTTCATGATGGAAAATGAAATTTAAAGCGGAACAACATTTCTATTTTGGAGACCAAAAACGCCATCATAAACGCTGGTTGGGGCTCACATTGTGGCTTTAAAAACGTCTGTGGAGGGATTTCTGTTCACCTCTCAGTCAGAAACTGCATTAAAAGGGAATGAAGCTTCTCAAATCTTTTTTTTTTTCTTTTAACATGTGGTGAGGAGAAAAAGCCAGCCTCAGTGAGCCTTGGCTTTCTGCAGGGGGAGATCTAAGGAGAAGAGCGTGGTATCAATGCCGACCACACTTGGTAGTCATGAGATGATTTGTATGCATGCCTGTAGCCTCGCTTGATGGGGGGAGCATGTGAGCATATCTTTGTGAAAACCGGTCCACCGATGTTTGTGTGTGTGTGTGTGTGTGTGTGTGTGTGTGTGTGTATTCTCACCAGGTTTAGGTGTGTGTGTGTCTGCTGTAAATTCGGTGCTGTCGGCCAGGTTTTCAATGCTGCCCGCGGCAGTGAAGAGGGCCCGGCCCTCTCTTCCTCCTCCCCGGGGTTTGATTAGCTTCTTCATCCTGTCTGCAATCCAGTTCGATTTTCTGCGAGGACACGGGGGGACAATGACCTCGCACAATGAGGGTTGATAATCCACGTGTACACAGACAAACAGTACATACTCAGATTTTACTGAAACTGCAGCAGGGTGCCCAACTGCAGCATCGTGTAGCGTTCATTCCTCAGCACAGACAAGAGCCTTTGAGGAGGTGTGTTTTGGAGCGTGATTTGATTACATGTTGGTCCATTTCTGCTTCAGCATGATCACACAGAAATTAACAAGTCAAATTTCCTAAAAGAAGTGATGGAGAGCTGGAGCACTTCTGAAGGAAGTATGTATCGAATTTCTACAAGAAAATGTCTTTTTATTGGTGCAGACGCTTTTTATTGGGTTTGAAACGTTATTTGTGCCTTTTTTCTTTGCATCACAAAAATTTGAGTTTATCCTCTGCCTTTCAAGCAGGTTAACTTTTGATGTCACATTAGCAGCATGAATGCACTGAATAATAGAGTTAAACAACAGAAGGCCAAGTGCAATGAAAACGTGACAAAGGTTCCTTTCGGATCTTTTTTTTTTTTTTCTCAGCACCAAGTGAACCATGTGTCGGCGCTGCTTCAGCAAACTCTGATAGAATTTGCGACTCAGATGAGAAAGCACGGCAGACACTACAGACGGACTTGACACGCCTCCGCTGCCTTCAGGATATGCTGGAAAATGGCCGTGTCACCTGGGTGTCATGTTTTCATCACGGTAGATGGGCCGACAGACGTCTGCAGCTTCTGCAGAGTCATCTGACACAGAAATGACTGCCAAATGTATGCTAACATAATCAAACCAGAGGCCAGATGTCACTGAGCGTCAGCGGACTTTTTTGTACAATGTCAAAGTGGCTTTAGGATCAATGTAATCAAAATGTCGCAACCACAAAAAGAAAACAGCTTCATCACAAAATGTGTGCTAAGTGGTTAACTTTCTCCAAATGACAAACTAATCTGTTCTCAAAAACACGCACGCAGCACTATCGTATTAAATTAAAACTAAATTAGTGCAATTTAAACAAATGTTTGGATATTTAAACGAATAAAGCTGAGCAAGCCATTTCTTTTGCATTTTTAAGCAAGTCACTTTCGTCTATACTTCAGTGTCTTTAAATTAAAAAACATAATTTGCAAAACAAATCAACTATGAACAAATGTTTATTTCAGCGGAGCTTAAAATATTATGCCCTCAAACTACTTTTTGCGCTGAATTGATTTAGTAACCCAACTTCGTTTTAAAGTGTTGTCTTGCTGATTTAGAGACTCTAACATCATTTCTGTGTGGGTAGTAAAAGTATTTTAACCAGGTCGCGAGCATCTTCCATCCCCTGAAATCACTGGAGGAGGGAGCCGCTCAGAACAATGTTGGCAGCTGTTTTGTCCTTCATTTTCTTTTTAATATAAAATAGTACCACAATTCTGCAAGAAAATCTTATTTTCTGATCCTCATATTAGAGAAGTTAATTCAATTTGTATAGTTTAACACTGAGGTCATAGCTGGGTTTTTATTCAATCTAATTTTATTCAGTGTTTCTAATATTCTGCCTTTGGCACGTGTGTAAATATTCAAGATAAGAGTTATGCATTCTTGTAAAGATTCGCCTTAAACTATGACCTCAAAGCAAAAAGGAAAACGCATTTCTAAATGTCTGAGAACAAGCATTTAATCTTCCTGATGCTGTGAATTATCAGTAGAACTATAAAATCATTAATACAGACTAAAAACAATACAGCTGTCACTGACACTCTATCAAGTTTAAAGATTCATCCAAAATGTTACGTTCAAACATTAACGTTTCTTATCAAAATGAATTGAGTTATTTAAAGGATTTTTAACATGTCAAAAAAAACACGAGTTTCCTAAAATAAACTTAGCATAAATGACTTGAAAGATTTGTTTAATTATCTGAGCTAAATAAAGTTGTATTATGGTACAGTTTGTTTTCTTATCTATAACTACTCCAGAAAATTGTAGATTGATTTTCATTAACAAAAGTGAATGTAAAGATAGAAGCTGTGTACTTTTTTGTGATTTTTTTTTTTTATTTACGCGAGCCTGCAGTCTTGAACTATTTTTGTTTGCAGTCATTCCTTTTGACAAATTTAAGCTCAGTATTTACTCTTTAATTCTGACTTTGGTCTCTAGCAACTCCTGATCGTTGTGATATTTTCACCCTCTTAAGTTTTAAAGAAAACAGAAAAAAAATAAATATTTGTTTGTGCTTTCAGCAAAACTTGAGAAAAATACGACTTAGGCCATTATTATAAGAGGGTGACGATATCAGATATTCTAAAATCAACTTCTGTGTGTGAATCGTGCTCTATAAAAACTAACTCGGCAGAGATTTTATATTGTTCTGGTTTTTACATGGGTGTTTAGTCATCCCGGGACACTGCGTAGGTAAATATAAATGTTTTTAGAGTACTTGGCCTTGCTGGCTGGAGGTTGCATGGTGGGCTCGAGGACTCTATACTGGTCCATTATCTTCTCCACCAACTTCTGCTTCTCCCGACGGAGCTCGCTCAGCTTCTCCCTGGAGGAAACCATAAAAAACAAAGCAGCTTAGAGGAGGAAGATTACACTTATTCTGAAATTGCATATGTGACACATCTGCATGTGTGTGATTTTTTTTTCATTCCCAAAAGCTTACAATTGAAAAACTGAGCTGATTATGATGCTTGAACTGGAAGCTTTTTCAACCATCATATCAGAAAACAGTGGATGTCAGTGAGGTGGTGGTCAGCAGAGGTCTTAACCGTGGTCTCCTGCTGACAGACAGGCTGGAAGCTCAGAAAATAAAAATACTAAACACAAAGAGGATACGCTTGTCGTTACTGACAGACATGTCACTGATGCTGGTGGAGATGAACAGCAATGTTGGAATATTTTTAGCCATGCTTGAATGATAGTAGCTTAAGATGGAAATATCCTCTCAGTCTATCTGTTGAATCGGGCCACAACTTTGGTCGAGACCTCAACAACTGTGACATAGAGCAGACAAGTGATTCAGCTATATAAAAATATGTTATGAACAATGAAAAAGCAGGCTCTGCTGTGAGACTGACAGTACCATGACTTTATTTATGGCAGAAATGTCCTACTGAGCTACTAGCTGTAGCTACTACCTACAGCTAGTAGCTACAGCTAGTAGATCAGACAGATTTTAATACAGACCTCCTGTTG
>JAOWBL010000002.1:5841479-5854915 GCA_028564865.1 Zenarchopterus dispar
TGTTCATATATATATATATATATATATATATATATATATATATATATATATATATATATACACACACACACACAAACATATATGGGGAGGTGCACTGTCCCACTCACTCCTCCACAACCACAGAACACAAAAGACCTCCATGTGAATGAGACAACTGTGGCTCAGAATACAGAGTGGTTACTGGTTTGTCATAGCGTCTCCATTTTCACATGCTGAAGTGTCCTTTGCCGAGATATTAAATGACACATTGTCCCTGGTGTGTTCATGGGTGTAAGCATGTGCATGAGAGCTGAAAATGCTGCATGAATGGAAGAATGTTGTCTGTGCTTACTGTGTGAAGTGTGTAAGAGGTCGATAATGTGTACACTTCCTGTTTAATGTTTTATATTCCACGTGGGAAAACAATGTCTTGTTCTGCCTTGTGTAGAAAGGCGATATCTCCTTTAAAGTTTATCATGTAGCGAAAACAAGAGTAAAATGATTATAGCCGATTAGTCTGAGACCAATCGGCACTTAAGTACCCCTAAGCTGCATGACAAGCAGTTCTATTCTCAGTATTTATGTAGTCTAAATTATCGTAACCAGCAACTAAAGATGAAAAAGCATTTGATGATTATGTTGGACTTTTAGGTTTGTTTATATTATCTTTTCCAGTCATGGCAAAGCTCTCAGAGGATTGGGTTTACAACCCCAGCTGCTACCTAAAAGCATAAAAATACAGAAGAAATTGTTGCCAACCTGAGACTAGCCTGTTCATAAAGTGACCAAAGGTTTAGAAAAATACCGTCCAAGCCACTCATCAATTCAAACATTTACAATGACTTTCATTTGTTTGAAGACAGTTTGAACCCAAATCAATTGTTTTCTCTCATCAACCTTATTGCATCTAATAATATTTATTATTACATTTTAATTCTGAAATCTGCTAAAAAAAAATGTAATAGTAAAGTTTTTACTTCTTTGAGATACTAGCATAACTTCCTTCAAAACACACATAATGTTCTGGCCCTGAGAATACCAATAGAAACAGCGTTTCATTGGGTTGTCCTGTGTGCATTACTCTGCTGTTGTTGCATTTTTTATTTTAAAATTCTCCACAGAGCCATGATTTTGTAATGTCTGCAGGATGCGTCTTAATGAAAAATGCAAGACTTCTCTGTAAAAGATGTGGTCTACAAGGAGTGTTGTTCTAAAAATCTCAATATACTTTTTACATTTGTGAAGCTATCCCATAAGAAGAGATTATCTTTGTCATGGGCACTTGTACAAATTTCTACCTAGAGATTGGAGTTTGAGCCTGTTGTTGATAACGGACTGGATGGTTATTCTTTGTCTTTTAGTTCAAAGGGCACAGCCCTAATTTCTTCCAAAACAAAATCTTGACCACAATAAACATTTCCACTGTGGGATGGTCCAAAATACTCTTTTTTTCACAATAAAGTTTAAGCTGGCATTTATAAATGTTGCACCAAATTGTAGTACTTTACAATTTCCTACATTTATCTGTGGTTGGGTCGTGGGGGAAGCCTAAGCAGGGCAGCGCAGACTTCCCTCTCCACAGCCACTATATCCAGCTCATCTGGGGGGATCCCAAAGCGTCCCCAGGCCAGCCAAGAGACATAGTCCCTCCAGCATGTCCTGGGTCGTCCCTGGGTTCTCCTCGCAGCTTTCCATAGTAATCTGTCTGGTTACATCAGATGTAGATGAGTGACAGCTCCTGCTGCAGTGCTGTCAGACTTGCACTCTTGCCCCTCATGTGCTGGAGCCTTTCATGAAGTGAATTTCCTTCAGATTCTCCGGATTGTTGAATAAAAAGATTTCCAATTTTACACAGATAAAAATAAGTTCATTTGAATATTTCTTTGTGGCACATTAATTTTAAACATTTTAATCTTTTTTTTTCTTTTTTCTAATAGACCACCTAGAAAACTTCTACCATTTTTGCTCTCCAAAGGACTCAGCCCTTCTTGTATCCTGGTATGATTTTAATCACCTGTTGAAATCACCCATTTGAAATAACATATTTATTCATTTATTTTGTCATATACTTATTTTTACCTCATAACCAGTCCAAAAACACCTGCCCCTCTCCCAACTGCGTTTGAAATGTGTTACAGAGCCTAAACAGAAATTGATGTATTAAATCAAGTTGATGAGACAAAAAAAAAAGATCAAATGTTTAAGGTTTATACTGTCAGAAATTAAATAAAAGTCGAAGTAAAGGTTCTAATCACCAATGGCTTGTGTCTCCAGTGCTGTCCAGATTTACCAACATAAACATGTGACTCTCACAAACTCACCACATGAGAACAGCACTTATAACAAAAACAGACTCGCAGTGATGTCCTCATGACAGTCAGCAGTGTAGTTCGATATTATTTCACAGACAATATGAGTTTTTTCCCACAGCCACAACTTTTGCAGTAGCGCTGGCCATCATCCATCATAAGATGAGGAAAGAAACAGCCGAATGTCACAGAGCTGTCGTCAAGTTTATTCACTGGAGTGAAGCACTGAAAATCTCTCAGTGTGCACAGTGGACACCTATCAGAAACTCATGATATGAAAGGAAAAAAAAATAACAGAAAGTTAAAACCTTACTTTTTTTTTTTTTACAGCACTGCAGCACACTGACAATGAAGTTTTCATGCATGACAAAATAGGGAACTTTAACATTCAGTCAGTCTGGCTGTGCCTTTGGATCCCTTACCATGACTGTAAGACAAATAAAACTTCACACCCAGATATGTTTGGACTACCACCAACTCTAGAGGAAAATGTGTGGTCACTGAGATGCTGAGTACTCCAATATATTCACAACCTAGTCTCTAGCTTTGTCTGCTTGCCATTTGAAGCTGGGCAGACACTGTACAGTCAATTTATCAAAGGCTTTTCAGCTGAAAACAGCTGGCGGCTGCAGCTGGAAACAGGATGATGAGAGCGCTGAGGGTTAAGCAGGACAGTGAAGCTGCCAGCTATAAAATCAAACGATTGGCTGTAAGACATAAGCTCTGTACGAGTGAGAGGAACAAAGCTAAATGACGATTCTCTTGAGGTTTACCACCACGACTGACATTTTTCACACTGCATGTAGCCATTTGCTTCTCTTTGTGGTTCGAGGGCATTTATAAATGAGTTGATACGAGGATACTTGTGAGTGAACCAACATTTTTTGAAAAAAAAAAAACTAATGTGTAGGCGTGAAGTTACTTTTTTCCCCCCTTACCATTATCCTAATTATGTATACACATTTAGGACTATGGTATTAGGGCATTATGTCTTATAGAAGAACATAATTCCTAAAGTATAATATTAAAATGCATTTAAAATACTGTAAAATAGAAATAAAGGCTTTTAGCTTTGGTCACATTTTTTTTTAAACCTTAGGGTATTCAAAATTGTAGTCGTAAATGATTATGCATCCAATGGTTTTCATTCATTTGTCAGTGGAAACTTATGAGAAGTCCCATCTGCTCTGCTGACTCGGAGAGAATCTTCCTTGATTTCCCCCCTGATGATTCAATCAAACGCTTCAATCTCTCCCTTTTCTCCCTTGGACCCACCCCTACCTGGTAGAAGGCTCGGAGGTGTCGATTTAAAATAGAGAAGTTCTGGACTCTCAGCATGTGGTCATCTCTGTCGCTGTTGTACAGACGCTCCACCTTGGGGTTTGGATCTCTAGGCAAACACACACACACAGAAAAAGAAAAAAAGAAAAACAAACATTGTGGTGTGTCTACTGCAGCTTGATCAAACAGCCCAGCACCCCGTCTCTTTCTTATGCAACAGTTAATTTATGAAGAGGGTGAATAAAATCTTAATGAGCCTGAGAAAGCAGTACGAACCCACATGCAATTATTTGCCTGAACAACATGTCTCAGGTTATTACGAGGCTCCTCAGCAAATACTAAGGTCTCTTCCCGTCTGATCAGAGACACAAGCTTTTGTCATGCTGAAATTCAAACATAAAGATATGAAGTTCTGTGTAAAATGACTAACAAGATGCCATGTGGGCAGAACTCCATTTCATGATCAACAGGAAGCTTGTGGGTCACAAATCCATGCCATTCTTTCAAACAAACTGCTGAACAATGCAGGGTTATGAAAGGGAGTGTGATGAATGTTACATCACATTTTATGCAGGGAAAGAACATTAAGATTCTGCTGCCACGCTTGAAACTCTGGGAGGCTGTGCTGTGGCAAAAAAGAAAAAGAGGATATAAGATTTATTGAGTTCACCATCAGGTTTTGGCGATTTAGCGTGGCAACATAAGTTTAATCATATCTGCACCCATGGGAAAGATCATTTTTTAAAGGTAGTTTTGCATAAGAAAAAAAAAAAACTGTTAAATTTGTCCATTGATGCAGACAGTGACCCATGCCACCTAACGCATTGTCCGCCTTTATTTGATAAATGCATGTGTGAACCACAGCTGTAGACCTCCTGTAACTGATGAGATCTTCTCAGTGGTCAGTCACCGTTTTACACGCATACCTAAAGCACTTGTCCCACAGTCTTTGAGATCATTATTTTCCAAGCCACTAGCCGAACTGAACCAAGCAAACATAAAAATAGGAGAATATGTAAATGTGAAGTTTGCTTGTTTGTTATTAAGATAAAGTTTGCTAAATGTACCATTTAAAATCTTTTTTTTTTCTTTTTTTTTTTGTATTTATCAATTAGGACTAGCTGCAGTGCCAATGCAGTTGCTTCCAATTACCAACTTTAGAAACACTGCTAATTATTTTAGTATTTTCTATATTGTTAGGGCTGTGGGGTGTGGGGGAGCGTGGGGGCGGGGCTTAATGTATCCAACAATTGGATTAATAAACATGTTTTTATGGAGAAAACAAAAATACCCCCAAAAAATGATCCATGCAGACACAGGGAGAACATGCAAACTCTTCAATAAAGGCACTGCACAACAACATTTAAATGAGGAACCTGCTCGCGGGGAGATGGCACCACTAACCACCTCACCATCATGCTACCTTAGAGCATTAAGGGCTTTTCAGTTCATAAACAAACGAAACAGAGAGCAAGGCCTAATACAGAGCCCTTGGAGCCTGAAAAGAGATCCCTCTGTCTCAGGAAACCAGTGCAACATTTGTCCTCTCTTACAGGAGGCGTTTCGGCTGAATTGCTCAGTGAAGGAAAATCGCTAAATTCATGCACTCTGGACAGCGAGGCAGGGACTCACATGCACTTACATACCCCTGCAGCCGGCTGCCAAAAAAGAGAACAAACCAACCCAGATCATGACACATACAGAGGGAAGATGACTGCTTTCTCTGGTGAGGATGCAAAAGAAAAAATATATCTCCGTTTTAGCTTTACATAGCATGTTCTTCTTTTCTGCAGCAAGGTTCAAGCTGTTGTATATTTAATCCTTAGTTGTCTGTGTTTTTAGCTAGATGATGATGTTTTTGTGACTATTCTAGTCATGTGATGCCTGGTGTCATTAGCTTTCCCCTTGTCTGTGCCCCAAAATAACAATTTTCCCACTGACCATCATTATAAAAGAAACTGCTTTAATACATCAAAGCACGTCTTCGACTGTAAACAGGGTCGGCTTTCACTTATTTTATCATCTGTTAAAATGATCTGAGGTTTCACGTTTCTAAAAACCCAAATAATATTGTAACAGTAGAGGCATTACAATAGTGTCAAGTGTATGTGGTGAGAGAGCGCATTGAAAATGTCTTTGAAACAACGGGGTGCTTCCTTAAAGTCGGCTGTCCATTTTAAAAATGTCCATGGATGTAAAAATGCATGAATCCGGTTTGCTATTCCTCCCACCCAGTGGTCACTTTCTCTGCAGCTTTTGCATGGCGTCAAGGCACTGGAAGAAGAAAATCTTTATTAATCTTACATGATCCTCATGACCTCGTTGAGGAAAATCCCATTGGTAAGCCTCATGTAGCGGTCCCTGGCACTCTGGGAAACCGAGTTCACTTCCATGTACTGATTGTACAGCTGGACCTTGTCTTCGCTCTCCACCATGTTCTCAAAAAGCTGGACCTGCGAGAGACCAGAAGAGGGTGTTTTCTGTGCGCGTGCTTGTTTCTTGGCTGACAGTGTGAACGTCAGAGGCGGACAAAAACAAGAAGAGAGCAGCAGAAAATAGACAGAGAGAAGTGGGCGACAATAGAGATGGTGAAATGCAAACATTTCCACACAGGAAGCCACTTGAGTCGCTGCACCTGTCTGAACAGGTGGGATCTGTGCTCCCACACTGGGAAGCATTTCACAGTGAAAGGCAGCCAAGCAGGAATGCAGCCAAGGTCTCCCTCTCTTTGCCACTCTCTCTCTCTCTCTCTGCTATGACAAGTCGTGCCAATGCAAACTGCAATATAATGAGTTTTTCCCACCTGCACCTTCTCCAAACTACACTGTTGGTAGCTACCTGAGCTGGTTCAGCTCAAAGGGTGAGGCTGAGTGGCTTGAGACCATGTGCCACATGGTGTAAGAGCAGTGACAGCGGGTGTCCTACAACATGAATGAGCTCCTGAAGTACCTTTGAGCAAACTCTAAACCTCACTCAACTGAGGGACTCATTTTGAAACTAACCTCACCCTACCAATGAGAAGATCCTCAAAGGGTGCATCTCATTTATGCAATTTACCAAAAAAAAAAAAAAACACTGATCAGAAGGATAAAAATCAGCTGAGACGTTTTAAAGTCGCAGTTACAGATGCAACGACTCTTGATGCGGAAGCAGGTACTCTCTTGAAGGCACTGGAGAAAGGTTTATGTTATTCACAAATTCAAAACAGCCCAAGGACATGGAAGTGTCAAGACTAACAGAAACAAAGCAGGTCATTAGGCAGCAAGGGAAGCTGCCAAAAGGAGAAGTACAATGCTTGCTTTCCTGTACGCAATGGCGAGGAGACATTATCGGGGCTATTTCTGCCATCTATTCGAGTCCAATTCCTGCATTTATTCACGTGAACAGAATAAGAAAGCAGAGTGCCGTCAAAGACGTCACGGGTGTTTCTCAGTGAGACTAACAGACCAATGGGTGGGTTTTTTCCCCCCCTATTTTTAATGCATACCTGGACACCAGCCAAGGCCAGTGTCTGCACTTTTCTACTTCACCCTCCAGCTTTTTTTTTTTTTTTTTTACACTCAGTTTGCTTTTACAAACGGCGATCTTTTTTGTCTAACTCAACGTGACAAATGATAAATGACATACCCACTGCGCCAACGCACTTCCCATGAATTCCTCTATTATCTCCTTAATGTCAGAGTCCATTGTTGTGCCACGAGGGCTGTGAAACACAGCAGGAGACAGCTAATTACAAAATATGATCAACCCTGCATTTGGAATGAATCAAAGAGCGAGGATCCATCATTCGTCAAGTGAAGTAGTTTGACATTTGTGCGGCCCTTCCCCTCCCTCCCTCCCTCCACCTCTCTGCCTCTTCCTCTCTGACTGTCAGTTTCATTGCAAAACCGCACCGGAATTTTTCAAAACGCTCATCATGCGCTTTTCTTCTTTTTTAACACACCCTCCACACGTCATCACACGCACTGACTTATCTTTCCAAAGGCACGAATGGTGTAAACTTTAAACTCATCTGTAGAATGTTCATTTCATTTTCATTTTAGTATATTTGTTTAAAACAAAAAGCTCGAATGTTAAAGAACTGTAATGTGACGTCTAACGCGTGTTTCCTGCGCATTTGATTGATCTCACGTGTTGCTGAAAACAGTGAGAAGGGGTATATCTTATCAAGTAAAAGTTCAGATGTGGATTTTTTTTTTTTAAAAACATAAGCAGGTTAGATTTAAACTCTGTGCAACAGTGACCTCCGGCGGTTGTAAAGGAAATTGTCCAGTTTTTATTTATTAAATATAAATCAGGACTCGTGTGACTCAGCCGCAGCTGGGAGTGGTCCACCCCCACTGTGATGTTTTTGTCTGTTTTTTTTTCATCAGCATATTAAGATATCAGAATCACCAAAAAACTTTTGGTGAGGTGGAGCACAAACAATACAAAGACAGGGTCAAAACGAGGGTCACATTTTTGTGGCCCCAGTACTGAATACAGTAGTTTGAGCTCATCAGAGTGCTGTGTGTTTCTGACTTAGGATGAACTTTCATAAATATTCTGACCTTTTCATTAAACTTTAAACCACATTTACTTTAATACTCATTTACAGCCAGGATTTACATGTGGGCAAGTGGACAAACGAATGGGTCCAGAGTGAGTTTGTCTCCAGGTGGCCCTGCCTCTAAATGCACGACTCAGAATGAGACCTATATGGTTTGCTTGCTGGCTAATTTTTCAGTGTAGGACCTATGTTTCTAAAACTGTATGGGGCCACATTTCCACCTTTCTTAGCCCATACCCATTTAGTCTACTTATATCCCTTGTTGACCTCGTACATAGGCTTCCCATTTGTAGTCCATCACACTAAACCGTATGGGACCCTTGCCACTTGCCCATTTCAAGTCTAAGCCCACTCTTTACTCAAGTAGACCACGTTTAATCCAGATGGGGCCCAGGTGGAAATATTCGCTGAGCTCTGTTTAATCAGTGACATTTCTGGTGTAATGAGCAAGAGTGTAGTAATGTGTGTGATAATGCCATAATATTATTAGGTGGCTTCACTTTCTCAAGTTAACTTATTCTTTAAAGTAAAAAAAAAAGACAAAGAAATCCCATCAGTAAAATGAAACAATCTTGAAAATATCTGAAACATGCATGTAAAAAAAAGTGACAATAAACAAATAAAGACCTTAGAAAGATTAAACGTCAACTCAAAAAAGGGTCATTATTCTTCAATGACCCAATATTGAAGATTTGTTTAAAGGGTTGAGAAAAAAGTGAAACTTGATGAGTGGAAAGAAGACTAAAGCACAACCACCACTGAGTAAAATTTACGGTCGAACAAGAGATAGCTGAAGACAGATTTGTCAAATCTGTCTTGAACAGGGGTTATTTGGTGGAGCAGGTGGAAGGGCCTCTGTTACATCACGAATAGACACAGGGTTCATTTTGAGCCATCAGGTTGAAACTGTGATTCAGTTAAGAGCTGCTGCATTTAAGAAGGAGTTTGCTGGATCTTTTCTGGTGGAAGAGTGATTGGCTATCCGTTTCTGAACAACAGTTTCTGCGTGAACAGGTCTTCGCAGTTCTGTAGACCCAATATCTTTATGCAAGGAGCCAAAGTGTCAACTTGTTCAATTAGTCAGCAAAAGACTCTCAGATGACCTGCCTGACCTGAATTAAACTCCTCGTGAGAACTTGCTGGTCCTTCTCAAACAGCCTGGGAAATTTGGGAAGCTATTTTTGCTGCTTTAGTCAAAGGAGACTGTAAGCAGTTCATGAAACTGACTATTTCTCAGAGAAAGAAGAAACTGAATTTGTCTGCTCTGCCTCCTGCTTTAACATTAAATTACATATTCAGACAGAGATCTGTATGAGTAACACAAAAATTAGACCTGATAAATGCACTTCAAGAGCATGCTTTATACTCATTGTCTTACAGTGAAAATTAATTATTAAATGGTCATTCATATTTTTAAAGGTGTGAGTAGGAAACTCTTTTTTTTTTTAAATTAAACCTGCACTTCTGCTTGTCCTTTACTACAAAAGAAAACCTTCATGTTCCACCACTGTAAGAGTTTTCCTCTGTTTGTCAGGACTCAAATGAGACATTCATTGAAATTATTCTGTGATAGATATTTTATTTAAGAAGAAACACATTGGGTACACCTGTTGCTATTGGACAGATCACCATGATATGTCATTTGCAGATCAAAAGCATTTAAAAACTGTTCAGCTTCATGAAATAACTTCCCAGATGTTGCATCAGTGTGCCGTTGCTGTCGCTGTGTGAAGCAGTGCGTTCCTGTGTGCTGCTGATAACGCTTGTGCAGCAGTTCTGGGATTAACTGCGCCAGGATTATGAGATTGTTTCAGAGCTGCCAGAATAGACACGATGACAGCTTCATATAGGGCACCACGCACACACAAACACACACACTTAATCCAACTTTCCCTGCTGAACTGAGATAACCCACTGTCAGTTTACACCTGCTATTGTTGTATCATTTGTACAAAAGGAAGCAGACACTACAAAGCAGTCAAAAACTTCTACCTTTAATATAAGATTTGTGTGCTTTTGCCAGTGTAACAGGTTCTGAAGCATTTCATTGCAGTTCAGTACAAATTCTACAGCTGTCAGATGAACAATACAGTGCACGTGGGGTCAACTTTAGCGTGATATGATTGCAACTTTACCAAATTTGAGTCAAAACTGTTCAAATCAAACAGTGCTTTTGTTTGTTTAAGCTACACCTGTTCAAACTGGAAGTACTCTCTTCTAGACAAAACAAAAAGTACTACACATCTCCGGAGCAGATTCTGGTGGTTCACGGGGTTCTGCACAGAGGAGATGTTCGTTTCGGTGTCTGTGCAGGGCCTGACGAGACCCCTTATTTGTTGCCCTGTTTTGGTGATGTACAAGGGAGCTGTGGCTGCTGCACTGGTGGAGCGTAAATCAAGCCTACCGTGTCAAAACAGAACAGGTGTCCTACCTGAGACCACCCAAGTCACACAACCCATTAAAAAAAAAATCCCCCTTCCCTGTATCCCTTTCTCCACAGCTCATGTTGAAATCATTTTTTTTTGCTTTAGCTGGCTGGAGTAGGAGAGGCAGCCTTCTCTGTGGTCTCAGCCTCCTTCTCTGTGTCTCCAGCAGCAGAAGCCTCTTCACCTGGGTCAACCTGCCCAAACTTTAGCATGGTGAGGACCTTGGCTTTGACATCTTCATAGGTTTCCTTCACACCCTTCTCCAGGATATAGCCCTCACTTTCACCTTCTGGGTCCTCCAGAGCCATGGCTCCCTCCACAGCAGTCTGCAGGTACCGCATGCTCAGAAGCACCGACATCTGGACAGAACCAAAACAGAAGACTTCATGTGCTTTGCAGTACTATGACATATAGGAGGCGATCTGATCAAATGTTTGAATTCCCAAACCTTGAACTATTAGAGTAAAGGATTGGGAATTTTCAGATTGTGGCTCTTCATGACCTGGAATGATGACCTGTCTAAGGTGTACCCCTGGCTTTTGGCTGAGGATAAGCTCCAGCAGATCCCCGTAAAAAGGGAAAAATGGGTATAGATAATGGATGGATGGATTTGGGACACAGTCAATGCTCCATAACATGTTTTATCTAATGCTTCCTCCTTCCTCAGTAGTAAACAGAATGATGCAAAGCCAGTTTTGGCACAGAATTAAGGCCTTAGGTTAAAAAACAGACGCTGCCTAGCTAAGCCTGATGCTTTGAAAACATGGCAGCCATCTGTTTCTGTCAAAGTGGAGTAGAAAACCACTACACTGAGCTGTTAAATTTAGAGCTATAGATCGTGTGATTAGCCACTGGCAGGGTGCATGCTCTGTGAAATGTGTTTGAGTGTCCTGTTGCGGCCTGAGGTGTTGTGAAAAGAACGTGCCATCAATACTGTGACTTTGAATAGAGGTGACAATGCATGTTTAATTATAAACCAGGAGTTGATATATGTCATTGATGTTTCCTCTGTTGTCATAAGAGGTATGTGCATCAGTAGGCAAGCACCATTTAAAATTCTGTTCTCTGTATGCTACTTTATTTCATCATTAAGAGCTTGCTGAATGAAAAAAAATGCACATCAATTTCACTATTTCTGCTATGTTATATAGTGTATCTGACCATGTCTAGATTGCCAGAATGGTTTAGCCTAGTTGGGGCCTAAACAGGAGCTCCAAACTCCAAATATTGTCTCAGTTCTGGGTGCTAAATCTAAACAGTATGCATTTTTGCCCAAATTAAGGCTATCTGATTTTGGCCACAATAGGTGAAACTGTGGTTTAATTTGCCAGTTCTCTACCCAGCCAAGCTGGCTGATATTCACATATCATTAAACCACAGCCAAATCTGGAAATGAACTGCTGTCAGACCAGAGCAGGCCAAAGTTTAGCCAGATGCCGGTGGCTATCTGAACATTTTTTTAAAGACATTATTAAAAGCAACTGGCTTGTCCTGCAGGTTGCCCACCTGAATTAAAATGACCGACAGCACACCAGGACCAGTTGAATTCAGCAGACCCATGTAGTAGTCGGTGAGAGCCTGTCTACACCCACGGCTGTACAGGTTGAGCTCTTCGTTCTGGTACTCATAGTTGTAGTGGGCCCTGTTATCAGTCAGGTGGTACTGCAGACAGGGACGAGGTGAGGTGGGGTTACAGCAGCTGAAAGGGACCCCATCCAGCAGGTAACGGCCATCCACATTACTCCGGATACGACTGCAGACGAAGGAAAGAGGGCGAGCAGTTTGACAGGCGCAGATGATAAAGAAAGACAGATGGATGAGGAGTAGAAAGAAGAGGCAGAAGTTAAATCATCAATTCATCTTTGGTAACACACAGAAGATGTTAAAGGCAGTTAAAGGCCTGACGTTTAGCTTGATGCACACTTAGTGTGGAGTGAGAACCACATCAATATAAGGGTCGTCATGTCACCCCCTCTTCATTTGCTCATGCCCTTTAACTTATTTCATCTTTGACCAGCTTTTCTCAGCGACTTCAACCTTTCCATCAATTTCAGTCACTGTCTTCAAAAGTAAAGGCCAGATCTATTTTAATACACTTCTTCCTTGACACATCCCATCATTCTTCCTCCTTCTCTGTAACATAGTTTTTGACCTTTATGGATGTGAAATACATTCACATGTCACTCCTTCAGACCTCCAGTGCTTTCTCTCCTGTTTACCAATCATCAGCTTAGTTTCCTCTCTTACAATTTCAACTCTGTACATCTCATAACGTGCGTTTACTGTCTTTCACTCACTCTTTGACTTCCTGGGTAGTGAAGTCCAGAAATCTGCTGCTGACCCATTGAACCTCGAACCAGTCCTTGAAGTTGTTGTTTCCACAACAGCGAAACTCTATCTGCAGACGATCGATGGTCTCTTTCTGAAAACAGCGCCCGGGCACGTCTGTGTCCTTGTAGAACCGGATACCATTCCTCAGGCCCACCTAACAGTGACGAGGGAGAAATGGGTGTTGCATGTGAACTTCCTGAGAATTAATTATGGTAAAGCGTTAATGTTTTATGGACTATGCAATATCGAAGTGCTTGTTGACACTGTCAGCTTAAAGCAAGAAGAGTTAGAATCTCAGCCGGGGTCTTCCTTTGTGCTATACCTGTTTAGGATTTCTCCAGGCACTTGGTCTTCTTCTCACTGTCTAAAACTGGAGTTTTAGGATGACTGATGATTATAAACTGACCAAAGTGTGCATGCTTTGTTTTTTTGGGGTTTTTTTTGTATTCTTTCTCAGTGTGGCCTTGGGACAGACTGGCAGTCTGTCCAGGGTGCACCCAGCCTGTCAGCATATGGCAGCTGGGGTCTACTCCAGCACCACGACAATTAAGAAAAGGACAA
>JAOWBL010000002.1:5860295-5879265 GCA_028564865.1 Zenarchopterus dispar
TTTGTTTCCTATAATTCATGATTTGATTTTCCCCAAACATGGAGCACACACATGAACACGGAGTTATTTCTATGAAATCATGAGGTCAGCATGACGAGTTGACACCCGAGAAAAGTAGCTTTTAGATCCAAGAGGTAAACAAACTGCTACAAGCTATTTCCCTCATTCTTCAGACTGTTATTAAACTAATATTTATTTAGTTTTTAGTACGTTAATTTATTCTTGTTTTTGTACCTTCATGCATCCTAAAGGTCCAAGGCAACTGCTAATATTACAGAAAAAAGTGGAATTAACTTCTAACTAAAATTGTTTTTCTGATTTTCATATTTTTGCTGTTAAACAAACAAAAAAGAAACAGTATACTTTGTTAATCCATAATAAATATATTATATTTGGATACTGTACTCGATTTATTGATGCAACGTTTGTAAGTTTTTCTTTCAGAGGGCTTATTTGTCTTTTTTCTGTGTGAAAATTATTCACACTGAACTGATCATTTTGGCAGGTTTCAGGCGACAACATACTGTTTACAGTTCTATTGTTTTACATGGATAACAACACAAATGTCTTGGATTAGTGCATAATCTACAAAAAAAACCCCACCTGTTTTAAGAAGCCATAGAATCTTAATAAATATCAATTCCAGCTGACAGATACTCATGAAACACATGACAAAATACACATGTCCTCAGGTAGCCATTTTAGTCTGCCACCTTCCCTGTTTGCTCCACCCCGCTTGCCCACTCCTGCCCACTCTGCTGTTCTTTCCCACCGCCGGCCTCCTTGTGTGCCTGCAGATGCTGCATAAAATCATCCAGGATCTGCTGGGCTGACATGGCATTCACATCTCCAGTATCTTGCTCCAAAAGCAGCACCTTTAACCCATCCCTCCCTCCCCAACTGCTACCACCCACATGGGCATGCTGGGGGTCAGGAGGGGTGTCTGCATGGTTAGTGCCCAGGGACAACTGCTGCTGACTTTGGGGGTAAACAGGTTGTGGTCTGGCAGCATAACTGGCAGCCATTTTCTTATAGATAGCAGCGCTGATGTCTGCCACAGAGAAAGGTGGGCTCGGCTCATGGTGGCCTGAGATGCTGGCCTCATTTTTATTTGCTGGTAGACCCTGTTTAAATGGCATGAATGCTGTAACCCTCTGTGCGCCTGCCTCGGGTTTGGTCAGCCAATCATGTGCTGCTTCCTCTACCACAGCAGAATGGGACTGACCATCTGTCTGCTGGGAATGGCTATTTGCAGAAGAAGTTGTGAGAAACTTTTGTACAGCCTCGGCTGAGTCAAAGTGCTTCCCCAGCAGCTCCTTTATCAAGCATGGTACCTGAGGGAGAGACATAAAACACAAATGTCAACTCTGAACTTTTAAAAAAAAAAATTTTTTTACATTATTGGTGGTTTTCTATAGTGTATTTACTTAAAAACTTATGCTTATCTTTTAAAATATTTACTCACTGCAGTGGCAGATTAATATCTCTACTACAACAGTGGACAAATGTCTCATGACATAGACAGAAACTTTGTTTTTCACATGACTTACTTGGCAAATAAGCCTTGTGTTACATCATGCTTTCTATTGATAACTGCTGCTTTACTTCAGTATTTTGTCCACTCTGCAGATCAACATAAACTCTGTGTAATTCTAAATCTATGCTGCCCAATATTCACAAAGACATGTCCTGATTGTGCAAAATGCTAGGTGGTACAGCTTAAAATACAGCAAGAGCCTTGAGGTGCATATTATATGTCCTCAAAGAACATTTATTCTCTTGCATCCAGATTTGTTTACAGTTGTTGTGGCTGGCTGACAATAACTCAACTCACAATTTTTTTTCCCTGCGCTGTTTTTTTTTCTTTGTATAAACCATGTATGAATGCCATTCCTACTTTTGCTTCAGTATTTTGAACTTTCACTGCTTGATGTTCAAGTAGTATATGTTTAAAACAGTGTGAAAGAGCTCATATTATGTTTTATTTGAAGAGTCCCGCAGAATAGATTATGACACTGTATTCTTTAAAGACAACTAAAACAAATAAAAACAAAAATACTTTGATTATAATGCTCATTACTGCAGCACATCTTGTCCCTGTCTCTTTAAGGCCCTGTCCTGAAAGTCCTGGTCTGCCTTGATTGGGCAGTCTTTCTTCATAAAATGGCAGAATACCAGACAGCTATTTGCTTTTTGCTCTGGGTGTGCCAAACCACAAATAGATGAGAAACAGTTATATATCACATCTCTGTCCTTGGAATGACCACTGATGAAAAGAAACGCTGAAAAATTACCGGAGCCAAGTTGAAAACATGAGCAGCACCATGCCTTAGAGCTTGCTGCATCATGTTTTGCTCATCAAATGATGCACAAAGGAGAGAATAAATAAATGAATGAAATAAGTATATCCCCATTTGCATTTCTGTTAACTTTCTTAAAGAAAGAATGATAACAAAAGGAGAGATCTGTGGTCTCAAACCATCCATAGAGAAGATTAAAATATGAAACCATGAAACCAGGCCAGTTGTTACATATATATTCATGGTAATTACTTTATCACAGACAAGTTAATCCTAAAAAAAAAAGAGAGAGAGTAATTTGCTCTAATTTTGAAAGTCACAGTTGTCAAATGTCCTTCACTGAAAGAACATCATCTGAAGATTCAATAAGTTAATTATAGATGTGGAGATATGGTACCTATGACCATTTGGCATTGTCCATCCAATAAATAGGCAGACTGAATGGACATTTCTCCTTCCCAATATCTAAAACGTTTTTCAATATAACACTGGTGATCATGGTTTGTTTAGCTGACACTCTATATGAATTATGCACCAAATAGTACAGTTTCTTATTTGTATTAAATTGATTATTTGACAACTGCTACTTCCTCCTAACACAGGTGATGGGAGAAGACATAGGGATGGGGCCTGTCATCACCACTGGTTCTTGGCAACAGTTTGGTCTGTCGAGCCATTCAAAAGAGAGACCCCCTTTCACACAGAGGTCAGACTACATGTCCGTAAGTAAGACATCTTTGTCATATCACCACTGCTGCACACAAATCATACCAAGAGAACAGAGGCAGCATAATACCATACCAGGGTGTGCTTTCTTTAAAATGTCAAGCTTGCAAATTCATAGACCTGGACCATTCTCCACACCCTAAAAACAGAATAAGGATCAGTCTAGCTTTGAAAAACTAGCATAAACTAGCTGCTCCATTAACAGAGCCCTGGATCCGCATTAAAATGTCTATTCTATTCTATTCTATTCTTCATGTTTTTGTTTGTTTTCAATTTTATTTGAGTTTTTTTCCCCACATACTGTATTTTTGCTGCAGCAGCTTATTTGATCTTTGTTTGAAACACAATCCCAGTCCCTTTACAGCCTCCCTCCTGAAAGGTCCAGTGTGCTCTGATTGGTCAGCTGACTGGTCAAAAATGGTGTTGTGGCAGGCAGCTGCTGAGTAAATAAAAGACTAGACCCTAACCCCAATAGCCAATAGGAACTTCAAGGAGATCTGTGGGGGAGGAAACCTCTCTTTAGTGTCGAATTTTAGATGCTGTGACTTTGCAAATAATGTGCATGTATTTAAAAAAGCTAAAGAAGCCCCTGAAGGAATGGAAAATCCCCAAAAGTATAATATTAGCTCTTAAAAGTTCTTAATCTCCACACTTGCCTGATTAACTACAGGTTGCATATTTAGGTGCACTAATACACGGTCACACTACTGATATTCTTAAAATTCAAGCTATGAATATTTTTCATTTCCTTGGTTTATATTTAACACATTCTCTGAATCTCTCAATGTGCAAATCTAGTGTTTTTGAGTACTGTAATTCATATTTGAGAAGGGGAAGCATAAAGTATAATAAAACTAAACGTAGATTCTAAGTCAAACATGTTTTTGTGTAGCTACAAAATGAGAGATGTAATTAGACTGAGAAAGCAATGTAAATAAACATACAGTTCAAGTTGGTATTAAATCTAAGGGGAAACATTGCAGTATTATTTATTGTCAGTGACACTCCAGAATTGGAGACACCATGTATTGTGAGCAATATCAGATTTTTCTAAAGAATAACATAAAATCTGTTCATTCATTCTGTCAATTTTATTTTTGAATAGTATACTGTGAAGACTATTTTAAGGTCCACTGTTCATATCTTTTGGCGTCTACTGCATGTGAGAATGTGCATTATTGTCCACTAGATGGCAGTGTGCTCACATTAATGTTCTCCAGGGCGGCGATGGTTCTGTTGGCGTCCTCCAGCTCTGAGTTCAGCTGGGAGACCCGGTCTATTAGGTACTTCCTTTCACTGCTCAGGCTCTCCGACTGCATGCACACATGAACAAGGGATGACATTTATAAAAACACCAAGGGGGTTGAGAAAACAGCGAGTTACCACACTCCCCTTGCTTTCCCCGTCCCCATCTCCAGTTTTCTCACCGCTATGTGAAGGTGTTCCCCCAGTAGGTTATTGGCTTGCTTGGTTCCACTGTGTGTCTGCAGAAGGCTACATGAAAAAGAAAAGAAAAATAAAGGCATTCCTAAATCATTCTTAATTCATCGTGTTGTCTTTAAGGATCGGTAATGGCAGCTGTTTTGTAGACACAAGTGTTTAACACGGCTCTCTCAGTGAATATGCAGCAACTGACACCCAACTGGAGGCCAGTGTGAGGTGACCATTCTCTATAGTTGCTCTGGTCTGTTGAGGAATGTTTGGTATGTGCCTGATGGGCAGCAGCAGTTGTTCAGTAATAGTTTTAGGTCAGGCCAGTTGAGCCTGAATGTGGAAGCTTGACTCAACATGTCTCTGTTAGTTAGTTTGGTAAAAAAAATAGTCGGTGCATGACAACTACAGGTGTGCACATGAACAAAGGTGTGGCCCATGCTGAGCCTGAATTCTCCAATAATCAAATGATCTTTACAAGCAGACCCATGAGGATCCATAGATACCTGAGCAACTCTGTCATTTAAGGATTGGCTATCCTCCAGCTAACGTGTTGTTACTCTAAATATTGAAGAGATTTTCTCTTGTCTCGAGGTTTCATCTATGTTCTGCACACAAGGAATGGCGAAGAGACAAGAGCCACCCGTGCTGTTAAAGACGACAAACCTTTTGTACTTCTCCTTGACATGGCTGAGCTCGTCCCTGGTTCTGTGCAGTTCTGCCTCCAAGCTCTCAATGCAAACTACAGTCTGCAGCAGGTTCTGGTGAAGATCAGCATTCTCCTCCTGCAGCGCCCTGAACACAGAGTGGGAGATGATGGATGAGGGAGTACTGTTTTGAGCCCATTTCCACTAATATTGACCCAACAATGCTACGTGACTGACATTTATATTTGAAGTAATTTGTTTTATTTATTTTATTTTTTCATTAATCTTCTTTATAGAGATTGGGAATGGAGATGATGGCTCTCTTCCATCTCTTACACAGCTTGTTTTTTAATCATGTACATTACAAATGGCTGGTTTTGACTATCTAGTTTCCGAATGACCCTGCAACCTAATGCACTCATGCCATCACATCTCTGCTGTTATGGAGGTAAATAAAATACAATATGAGCAACTGAACTCTACATAAAAGAAGTAACATGTAGAAAGCCAATATAACAAAATATCAGGAACATTTCTGCTTAAGTTCATAAGTTTTGACATGTTGAATGTGAGTGACACTCACTGCTTGACTAAGTGATTAAATAGGATTTTTTAAAATAACTTTGGGATTACTTTTGAAAAAACTCAAAACAGGAGAAAATATTAACCAACTGTTGGGGCATATTTAATTATATTTTTATAGAGAAATTATTAAAGTTATAAATCTGTTTGTTTTATTGTAATCTACCCATTATAGATTTTATTGGCTTCTATAATACTGGTTCTCACTCCATCACTGCTCTTCCCCAGCCGCGTGTTCATATTACTGATAACATGGAAATGGTTACATAAAGAAGTTCCAGTACAACATCTCTTCCTCTTTGAACAAGTGTGGAAAGAGACGCGAGGCCTGTTTGTGCAGTGAATACTCCAATGACTCATCGCAGAGTGAGCAACAGAGAAAAGTGTGATATTCTCTGATGAAATATGGAGAAAAGACAGACGGGGTTCAAAAGATACTTACTGAAAGTGTCCAGCATCATACAAAATGTCCTAGAATAAGAACAAGAGAACAATGTGAAGGTAGTAGCAGGAAATGCGTGGTGGTTGATTATCAAAGAATGGTTACATATAGTTTAGTTTGGTAACCCATTTAACTGTACGTTAGCATGATAAAGCCAACATTATATGATGACTGAGGACAGTGACTCTCAATATAACCTCTCTAATGCAATAATACACTATGAACGTGAACAGTCATCAATACTTCCACCCCCCAATCAATAATGTGTCATCTGAATTCCAGAGAATTTGAGAAGGTTCGAAGCAGAGACAAACACATCAATATCCAAATAAGAATTGACCTGTAAAACTGATACTTTACAGCCATTTAGAAAACAAAACAATGTAGTCCTTAAATCTGCATGGAGATGAGACGAGGATCAAACCTTTATTTAAAGTAATAAAGCATACAAAAAATAACTTAGATATGAGGATAAACAAAGGCACCCTAGATACATGGTGCCCCTGACCCAGCATGTCGTGCTTCCAGGACAAGCTGCAAATCCAATAAGCTATTGATTTATGGCACACCAGTCTGCTGGAATCAATGTGTTCTGCGGTGCTAAAACATTACCATGATTTCCTCCCTTTGCATGCGAGTATGTATGGAACTTTACGAAACCAAAATAACCAGCTGAAGTCAACGTGAATGGAAAAAGGTAACCTTATGTAACACAGTGTGTATTTATTAGTACACACGAGTGTGAGTCTGAGCAGATTCTTACATAAAAGCAACCTGATGCCAGCTCTTATCCAAACAGCACAAGCTGACATTTTCCTGACGCCGGTTAACAGTGTGAGCTAGTGTTTCATATTTATCTCTGTGGATTCTTGCTTCTTTTTCTGAATCCAGCACACACAGTTTGGAAAAAGAGAAGGCCAGAACCTTGAGGACAAAACAAAACAAAACCAAAGGCGGTTTATCAGGTGGTTTCAAAAGCAATTTCCCCTAAAAAAAATCCCAGGATCTCCTGCAATGTGGAACAATGACTCAGCTTGCACTGCGGAGTGTTTGAAACATCCCACACAGCCTGTGACTCAGCTACGATGCCTCTGCAACAGAGGAGCAGCACTGTCTATCCTTTCCCTCTACGCAGGAGTGCCGTTACCTCACTGCAGTGCTATATACTCCAGAGATTAATCAGTGACTACCTTTACCCTATGTTTAAAAGAAAAATCCCCTGTTTGACTGTATTAAGCTTTATAAATTTGCTTAAAGTAACATCTTTATGATGTGTACCCATCATCTAAATTAACTTTTAATTGTGTCCAGCTGGTTTTTGTAGTCTGATTTGGCATTAACTTGTCTTTTAACACAGTTTGTTTTTGGTTTTGTCAAGTTACCAAGCTAAGAGTCTCATAACTCAGGGAGTTTCAGGAGGAGCCTTGTTTCTCCATCACGTCATTAAATCTTGTTTGTAAAAGGAAGACAAATAAGTGATAGCAGTTGGGTGCAATACACTGCATACAGTTAAAATATTTGTCACTTACAATTAGTCGTTTCCCCTGAGCTTGTGACAAGAACAACTCATTGTTTAAAATGAGCGCTGACTTCTATAAATCAAAATATGTAATTCTATAAATCACATGTTTTAAAAAGAAATTCTGTCTTAATAAGGGCTTCTTCGTACTATTGCTATCCCATTTAAGGATATTGTTTTTGTTTTTTTGTTTTTTTAAACTCACCTCTCCTGTCTTTTCTGTTTCATATGATTGTTTGAAGGGGTAGGAATGTGAACTTACCCTGTGCTGTTTAGAGACCCCCGTATACTGTGGATGGTGTCGACCACTCTGCTCAGAGCTGTGACTGGCAGATGTGGAGGCTGTGTCTCTGGTCCTGGATGAGTCAGATTTTGTGGATGAGGACTCAGATCCAAAACCTGGTCCCGCACCCTGGACCGAGGATGGAGGGGAGTTGCTTGGCCCTTGGGTCTCGGGGTCTAGATGCATCTGTTGAGGGAAGTGCTGGGTATGTGGGTGTTGGTTCTGTTTGCGGTGGTGCCGTTGTTTGGGTTGGCTGGGCTCAGGGCTGGTGCTGGTTCCATCTGTAAGGTGGGAGCCATATCTGTTGTACCTTTCCCCTAACATAGAGCCTCCGATAGGTGAGGGTCTCCTCTCTTTACGACCGTGGCTGGCAGAGTGGGAGAACTGACCAGGCAAGGGGCTTCCGTGGTGGTTCCTGGCTGCGTATGAGATCAGTTGTTCGGGATTGGAGCAGTCTGAGTGTTTTCGAGAGCTGCTGCAGGCTTTCACATGTTTGCTAGGCTGTGTCAGAGCCTGCTTCATCTCACCACCTCTACCCCCTCTGTGCTTTTTGGGTGGAAGCTGCGGCTTGACTGGGTCGGATGTAGAGCCTAAGGAAGTCTTCTCTGGAGATTTATCATTGCTCACACCCAAGATGGTGAGATATGATGGACTCATGACCTGTTTTGTAATCTCGTCTAAAAAGGCAGAGAATTGTAACTTTCCCTCAACAAAATTTGCCCGAGCTTGCTCTATCTGAGCTTGGGTGATCCCTTTGCCTTTCTGCCCACTCTGACCTTCTCCCTTGGTGACTCTTGGAGAGAGCACCTCCATTGACTTAGCCTTACGAACATCACTGTGATTCTCCTTATTTTTGAGTATCCCTTTGCTGGGTAACTGGCTAGAAGAAACTGCTCTTTTGGGACCCCTGGGCACCCCTAAAAGGATGTCCTCTTCACTGAAGGCCAAGCTTCTGTTTAAACTAGTTGTCTTGTACAAGTTATTGTGCGATTCTTCAGACTGACCTTCATCTTCATTGCACTGAAGAAGGCCTTCATCGCTCCGACTGTGACCTCGATTAAGGGCAGAAAAATCGGTCTTTCTACTAAGTTGCGAACTATCATGTGTCCTGGCAACATTTCTTTTTTTGTTGTGTTTGATGGTAGCAAAGACAATGGGTCCATTGCCGTCATCCTCCCTGAAACCCCTGCGCACATCTGGGATATTGGAGCAGGACAAGGAATGGGGTGGTCGCTCAGCATGACGAAGAGAGAAGGGATCATTTGCGCTTGCCTCTGTGTACCAGGAAGAGGAAGAGGACGATGAAGAGGTGGAGGAGAGGGAAGAGGAAGAGGCCCTGGAGAGAGTTACAGGAGTGTGGTTGTTGTAAAGTTTGTCATCGTCTTCGCCTTGGTGAAACTGATGAGGATATTGAGCATCAGGGTGAGAACCGTCACTGAGATACTGGCTATGTTGATAGCGGCGACGGTGCCCTTGGCTATCATCTGTATTTCTGTCAGCGTCATCAAGTTTTGTGTACCTACATTGAAGGAAACAAATATAAAAGATGCACATGGTTTACTTTCCAATCTATACACAATCCCTCTTAGTAAAAGAAACCGTCCTACCTGTTTGAATGAGTGTCTTGGTGATGGTCAAAGTGATGATGGTGGTGTTTTTTCCGTGGTTTCATCTCATCCAGTGGAGAGGGACTATGAACAGGTTTAAAAAACTTCTCCATGACCTGTTTCTTTCCTGGTTCCCAGACTGTCAATGCCGTTGTTGTTGTTGGAAAGAGTATCAATAGTAATCTGTATTAGTGAGATGGTTTTAGATCTTTGAAACAATCTCTTCTAACTTCTTTTTCCACTAAACTACAACATGTCTGGTTATGTCTAGTGGAAAGACCATGACGCTGGTGTTTCCGTTCATTCTGACCTCTCAAAAATGGTGAGATATTGTAGGGAAAAAAAGCAAAATCTAATCAAGCTAATTAGGATTTCAGTCCTCTAAATGTTTGCTGGTAATAGTCTCCTCAAAAAAGAAATAATTCTCCAAGTATTTCTCAAAGTATCCAGTTGTTGATTGTTGTTTGATTGTGAATCTGTCTATAAATTTGTCTCCTCGGCGTCCAGCTGCAGAATAATGGAGTCACAGCTCATGAACAGAAATGTATGAATTCCTGGATGATGGTTTGACTTTGCTTCATGCCTGATTAAACAGCTGGGTGCCTATTGAACCAGCTGAAAGAGAGAGAGATTTGTTCTGAAAGAGGAGACAATTGACCCAAGCCCGAGGGAAGAGGATCCATACAGGGTGTAATAAACCTTGAAGAATAAAGTTTGCCCTTGTTTCTACTGCTTCGTGTTTCAATTCCTCACTCCTATCAAGTCATCCATTGCAACATTTTGGGTTATTTTTCCCTTTACAGCCATTGTTATAAATATTCAAAAGCCCACATGTCAAGTGATCAAATCAATTGAACTGCCCTAATGTGCCCTGTTGATTTGAAGAGGTTTCCTATGACCATGCAGCTGATGTTTGCTTAGTTAAAATTAGCGGCAACAGAATCAAATGTTGTTTTATTAATGTTTCATGTATGAACAATGATGTCGAGCTACATATATGTTGGTAAATGAGCAGGTGAGTACTTTGATTTATCACATATTTTACTTTCAAACTGTTTTTGCACATTGTTGTAATTACTAATCATTAACAGCATACAGTTCAAATGCTCAGGGCTGCAATATAAAAATTATATTATCAAATACAGTATGACTGCAATTTACAGTAAAAGTCCTCCTACTACAACCTTCAAATGCAATCACTTGTAATTAAAGAAAAACTTCAACAAATGTCTGTGATTTGCAGGGTCTTGATAAGCCAACAGAATTCGTCAAGTTTGATTATAATGAAAAGAAAAATCTGCATGGAGGGCTGAGATCACATCCTGCTTATCAGATAACAGAGATCGATTATATTTGTGTATGGAAGTGACTATTGGTGTTGAAGTGGGGCAGGAACTAAGCCAGAGGACAACTCCCAACCTCCCCACTGTTTCTGATCAATTGTGAGCTGCCATGATAAGCATAGTTGCATAAGGGACGTTGCCCAGACTTGTCACTGTTACAGTGATCAATAGCTAAAAGATCTGCAAAACAATGAAAAAGGGAGGGCAGGGGCAAAGAGATTTACGTGACGCACAGCACGTATTCTCACTACGCCCCCTGCTGGAAAACTAAAACAACTTCAGTTTTGGTCTGGTAATTTTCCACCATGTCATAGCCATGCTCTTTCTGGCAGTGGATGTTTCTGGATATTTCCAGATTTCACTGTTATAGCCCTTAGTTTTTAATAATACATTTTCAACGTATTGTTTAACTTCAAGAGTAATGTTTTATTGTAACTGAGACCGAGACTTTTATCCAAGGCCACAAAACAGGACACAATTCACTTTAAAAGTAAAAACAAATGTGTGAAAGACCATCAGCTTTAACAACATCTAATGTATTAATCTACTAGAAAAGAAACCCCGCATTACTACACAGGGTATTCTAGCTAAAGAGGATGAGTTTGCTGTTTTCAACTGTTCTTTAATGACAAACTGCATATCATTGCAGTAATAGGAAAGTAGACCCGACACCTCAGCCAGGGCGCATTCTGGTTCAATCCGGTTTGATGGGCCCTGTTACATCTGAGTAAAGATTATTCCGCGCTGCCTTAACTCTGACGTCAGCTGTTTTGATTTGAATTTCTGTTGTAACCCTATTATAGATGCCATCTACAAATGTAAACAATTTAAAAATGTATATTTTGATATAACCTGTGTTAATTGCTTTCGGGTTTGGACCTTATAACAAACCACAACCACATGAAAGTTATGATAATCATTATAACTCGTTGTCTTTGTATGATGTTTTGACTGACTGTAAATCATGTATCATACCTCGTTTAAGGTTCGATGCAAGTTTTCTATCAATAAGTTTTGATTTCAATTCCAAATACACCATGTTAAGCTTAATATAATGCAATGGGCTTTGTTTAGTGCAAAGGACTAGCTTTTGTCGGATGGATATTTTTTTCGAGAGTCGAATCACAGACTAAGTATAAATGACAGTGCCGCCATTTGCTTTCATTTTATGCTGCTACGAAGTCGGTTGTTCGGTGGTGTTGACGGTTGAGTCGATCTTGTTTTCTTCATTTTTTAATTACTAAGCTTTGACTCTTAGAGCTTATTTATTTTACTCAATGCTGAGCGTAATTTTTTTTTAGGGATTTGAGTAATGTATTTAGTTTTATTACATGTGCCTGGGAGGCATTTGACGTCAATCTCAAAGTCGAGGTGTAGGTTTTTCCGTTCTTTAAAAATATTTGATAATTGAAACGGTTAAGCGAAAATAGCTCATTTCAAGTTATTGCGGCATTAAATATAAATATGGCGTCGTTTTCTAGTGGCTTTATTGAAGGCCTAAATGTTAAGCTAATACTGTAGCCAATAAGTTAAATACGCTCACCGGCCACTTCAATAGGTACAGAAGTTTTTAACTGCTTATCAACCGATTGTTTAAACATGTATATATGGTCAGGACGACTTCAGGTTAAAATCGAGTATTAAAATGGGGAAGAAAGGGGATTTAAGTGACTTTGAACGGGGTATGATTGTCGGCGCCAGACGGACTGGTCTGAGCGTTTCAGAAACCGCTAAACTACTTGGATTTTCACGCACAACCATTTCTAGGGTTTACAGAGACTGGTTCGAAAAAGAGAAAACGTCCAGTGAGCGGCGGTTATGTGGGCGGAAGTGTCTTGTTGATGCCAGAGGTCAGAGGAGAATGGCCAGACTGGTTCGAGCTGATAGGAAGGCAACAGTAACTCAAATAACCACTCGTTACAACCAAGGTACGCAGAATACCATATCTGAACGCACGACACGTCGAACCTTAAAGCAGATGGGCTACAGCTGCCGAAGCCCTCCTAGGGTGCCAATACTGTCAGCTGAAGAACAGGAAACCGAGGCTAAAATTAAACAAATAGACCAAAGTATGAGCAATGTTTCAACACCTTGTTAAATCTATACCGCGAAGAATTGAGGCAACTCTGGAGCCAGAATCGGATCCAACCCGGTACTAGCAGGGTTTCAAATGTAAAGTGGCTGGTGAGTGTACTACAGTATGTGTAAATATGTATATATTTTTTTAGCTGTTAAGCTCTTGACCTTTGGCCTTAAGTATATACTTTGTAGTTGAGTTGAGCCTTTCTGATTAGTTGCCCTTAATGCCTTTTTTTTCGCCCTTTGGCATTATATTTGTCGTTGAATGGCAAGATGATCAAGTTTTTCTGTCCCCTTCTTTTTTTCCTGTTTTTTGAGCAAAGAAATTGGTCTCATCATAATGTAGTTGGAGAGAGGCAAGTCTCAAAACGAGAGCGTTAAATATACCTGGGGCAGTCATGGGCATAGTTTCCGATGACGATATTTTTTCTCTTTTTGGAAGCCTTAAATAATAGGAAACGTTTGAGGTTTTTTTTATTTTTTTCCCTTTTGCATTTCTTGGGGAGGGTGGTATGGACTGAGTTATCGAGGGAGGAATGGACTTGGCTGTTGTGAGGAAGAATGGACTTAGTTATTAGATGAAGATCGCAGGACCACTGGAGCAAGGCCGTGTGGGACAAGTGGACAGGACCAGGGTGGAGCCAGACAGGAGAGGACCAGAGTGGAGCCAGGCAGGACAGGACCAGAGGGCGTGGCGTGGTATGGCGGAGGCGAGAGCAGAGAGGGGTCCCAGAGAGAGGAAAGCAGCGTCAGCATCGGTCGGCGAGTGTACACCAGAGGGAGCCAGAGGCACAGGGCAGTGTAGCAGAGAAGCCAGCGCCCACGAGGTTCCAGAGCAAGCCAGCCAGCCAGCCAGTGCTGAGGGTGGGACTGGGTGTGCAGTCGTCTAGCTTCGCATTTTAAAGAGGGTCTCTGGTTTGTATACGAGTGTGAGGTATCTCTGTGACATTCTAAGGCATTTGGTTTTAAAACCAGTTTTTTTAAAATCAACTGTTGTAGAACACAATTTCTTGCACAATTTTCTCTTCCTCTTTTCAGGCAAGCCGTGTAAAACGTTTTGTACCGTGGTCACCTCTCTTCGTGCGCGACATGATTTTGTTGGTGTCTGCTGTGGTGAATGCCTTGGTTGTGTGCTGGCGAGAGGAACCTTTGAGTTGGACTGCTGCCCCTGCCATAAGAAGTAGTTCCCCCAACTGGAAGGAGAGGCAATCCTTTGTTGTTTGATAGGTCTTCCCCTGAGGTCGTTACTGCATTGGAGTGTGAAAGTGGATGGTCGTCTGTGGCCCCAATTGATGTGTATTCAGCAACCCTTCGGTACTTCAGCTGCGCCTGATAAGTACAGATCAGCTCCATCTACCTCTTAACCCATGCAGTGAGTTGACGCATGATATGTACATGTGGGTGTAACTATCCTGTACATGAACTCATCATTGCCTTTGTTTCTCCATCAAAATGAAATTCATTAAAGTAGTTCTAGTACGATTTTCCTGGGTTAAGGGAAGGGGGGCGGGGGGTATTTAAAAATATGTCTGGAGTTTTTCTTTTCACAGGCCTGCCCCTAAAGCTCATCATGGAAAGAACCCCCAGAGCTAGCCACTCAATACAAGTTGAATCCATCTTGCGTACAGTAGTGCTCTATGGATTGGGATCGTGTGCAACTACGATGGTTTAACAAAGTATAGGAAGGTATTTTGTATTGAATTAGTTTTTTTGTTTTGTTTGTTTTTTTTTAATGATTTGACATTTTGAACATGTAAACATTTTTGGGGCCTGATGGGGGGTGGGTTGTGGGGCTTTAATCAGTGTCTTCCTAGACTTCACAGCTCCACATTGCCCAAAGCCTTGAATAGGAAACATCCAGGCGCACCCAACAAGATTCAAGTGGACACTTTGCCATGCAGCATAGCAACCACACAAATAGTCTGCGGGTGTAGAGAAGCTCATTTTACCGAGGGAGTGTGGTAACAAGTTTCTTTACTAGATGTAACTGTCTGCCTTAAAGTTGCTTTGTGGGAGGTGGTTGTGTACTTCTGACTTTTGCAGATTTTTGTATGAGGCCCACTATCAAATCTACATTCAAGTCCACTCCTACTGTTCAGGAAGGAATCCCCCCCGTTCTCAGGCCTGTGGTATTTAAACGTTACTACTTAAAATGGCTTTCATAAATTGTATTCATGGTCCCTCGGTTTACCTTACAATTTACAATTGTTGTAATAGTATTGTATAGCCATTTATTGCTTTGTTGTATTGTGGGAGAGGCTTTTTCCTTTGCATTTTTTCAGTGTGCTGTGTCCTGTGTGCTTTCAATACACAAGATCATCAAGAGCTCTCCTAACTCATTGTATGTACAAGTTTCCTTGCACATCAAGCATCACGTAAGGTCACTAAATGTGTTTACATTACCTAAACATTCATTGTTTGGCAAGATGCCTCATTGCAATTCCTTTGCAATTAGTTACTGTGCCTTGTATTGATAATACAATGAGTGAACTATCTGTAAAGGATTTTAATTTTTGCACAATAAATGCATAGCTTGTTGTGATTAGTTTTGGTATGCATTTGTTCTTTCCTTGGGGCTTTTGTGGGGAGCTTTTCTTGTGCTTTTTCAGGTGTGACTAAAGCTTGGAGCTTTGTAGAGCACGGATGTGACCTGGGCTTGAATGACATCCTTTTCAAAGTGGAAATTGAAGGCAGATAAGTTGATTCCATCAAATATTGATGTTGAAAAGCCAAATAATTTCAGCCCCTAGTGGGCCACTCATCTCAAATGGATTTGGTGTCCTGATAATCTTTGCAATGAAAGCAACTTGCTGTATTTGAGCAATGATAATAGCACTAATAGTGGTTTTAACAAATTTTTGATGAGATTTGATGGAGCTTCATTGATTTTTGACTTGATCTGCAGTAAAGCATTTCGGTAAGGATAACAAGTCAGTTCTTTGATACTGTGGGGAGGGGCACAGGGGTGTTTTTTCTTTCCTACCTCTGATTTTGCAGAAAAGTCCAAAGGAAGAATGCAGAGTACCTTGGACAACAGGAAACTTGTGCTTTGAGCTCAACGATCATGCAGTTTGAACAGAAGGGGTCAGGTTGTTTTTGAAGCATTCTAGAAAATACATTTAGCCCTCAGCTGCTGGCTCTTGCGCAACTGTGCAAGTGGCAGGTTTGCAACTTACACTCCTATGCACAACTGTGCATAATTTCCAAATTGAAGCAACTGAGGAAAGCTGTGCATGGTACAGCTTACATTTGGCCTTAAATGCAGCGCAAATGTGTTGCTTTAGTATTTGTGGGTTTTTGTTTTTTCCTTTGGTTGGGTTTGTCCCTACACTTCTCTTCACAGAAGTCACAGTACAAGCCTGGTTCAAGCACAACTGAAGCCCTCTTAACCTGGAGCATGTAGTAAGAAGTTGGCTTGTCATTAAAACTTGCAATTTTGTAGATGATGACATCTTGGAACTGGCTTTATGTTAACCTAAAATCATCAGTAATAATGCTTTACTAGCATATTCCTCTTTGGCCTTAGGGCCCCACTGCTTTGCATCTTAAGACCATAAGATGAGTAGAATTCAAATCGTTTTGAGTATTGTGTGGTGGGTGTGTTGTGTAGATCATTCTTTGTTTCAGATCATTCTCGTCTGTCCTCTTCGGTCTCGCCTGCCTCTGAATGCAAAGCCATATGTGGAAGCCATCAGTGAATGTGTGACATCCTGAATGAAGTACCAATCCCCGCGCTTGTGCTTAATTCTGAACGCCTGGCGTCCTTCGCAGAAGCCCTGCTCTGTTTGTGTGTGCCTCTTCTTTCCCCTTGGTTTCTCAGGTCAAATTGCCAAAAAATTAGTCTTCTGGAATGTGGTGGGACACTGAGAATCCGTCATTTAAGATCAAGAGCAGCAAGCTTGTTTCTAATACTGCATCACTTCAGTCTCGTGGGTGCCAAGTTAAGTAACTTCAGTTCCCTTGGTTGTCCTAAACATTATGGCTTTAATGTAATTCAACATGTTGCATGCACTTCAGCTCTGCATAACATTTTATTTGCATTACACACTATGTTCATGAAGTCAACATTGCGGTGTATAGGTGGGGTGGGGAGGGGGTACAACAATTCTTTCTCTCTCTCCCTTTCAGATTTCTCATTGAGCTTAACTTTCTACTGAGCCAGACAACTTAAACATCTTAATCATGGGATGACTTGAGTACAGCAGTCTCTAGGGGTCAATCTTTAATACCCAGAGGAGTTGAGCGTCACTGAGGAAGAATAGCTGTGGTAAATGCTTCTACATCAACCGCGGTAAACGATGACCATGTTGACATTTGTCATGCTGGTATAGTGGAGGGTTCATTTGTGGGTGGGTGGGGGTGGGGTTAAATTATCTTGTCTTCTTTCATTACAGCTGTAAACTTGGCAAGAGAACTTTCATGGTTCATTTGAACTCCAAGTCCTGCTGCGTTGCAAAGAAACCGAGTATCACCAGAGATGCTGGTATTGTGCCTTTTGTATGGATGCACCTGAATATCGTGGTCTCGTACAAGTGAATATCATAATGGGGAAATGCTGGGGACTGGGGAAACCGCTCTGTCTTCTAGTTTCAGCATCGCGATCAAGAGATTCCACGTGGTGACAATGTAGCAGCCAGGTGTTGAGGGGTTTTCTTTTCCTGGAGGAACAAAACTTTTGTTCCTCCAGGTTTTGCTTTTACCCATGTGTAGTGATTACAAAAAAGCAAAAGACTCCGGTGGTGGCACTCCTGATTTGTCAGGATGGGGTTCAACTCCCTGCGGTGTCTTGCTTTTTGTGTCATATGTGGGGAAATATTAATAAAAGTGACCTGCATCCTATAAATGTGTTAAAATGTTTGAGACGTTTCGTTTTTGAAGGTCTACAATCTAAAGTGGTATTGTCTAAATACTGACACAGTGAGGGCAAAATAATTTATTAATTCCTAAGAAAAAATGTGGAATTGATCTGCAAGTTTTAAAGATCGCTTGCCTTCTGTAATAACGTGTAAATAAATGCAAATATGCGAAAAAACAATGGTTGAAGATGTCGGTGTGAAGCATTGACAAGGAGACAAGCCATTGTAGTGAGTGTTGTTTTTTTGTTTTTTGTTTTTTTTTAAATGCATGTAATTTATCAAAATGTTGAACTAAATACAAATAAAAATGGTCTTGACTTGCCAAAGTTAAGTTGCTGTCAGTTTTGTAACTGCATTGCATAAAATGTTCAATTCAAGTGCCTGTCCAGACTTGAAGGAGTAGAGGATCATATCCCCCCCAGACCAACAAGAATTATGAATTTATTACACTTTACAGTTTACGTATTGATCCTGAAAGTTAATGTATTTCATGAGAAGACTAATACGTGGGGAAATATCTTTTATGCTGTAAATGGTGTTTACTGATATACTTTGGTCTTGCTGAAATGTCCAAAAATCATGATTAACTTAAAAGTTCCTACTGGTGATTTAAAAAGAAAAAAAAAAGGGTCCTGGCTTTTCTGAGTTAAATGAATTGCCCAATATATAGAGAGTTCAGGGTGGTTCAGATGATCCAAGAAGTACCTTCAGGTTTCCAGATGGTCACGTAATATAAAATATGAGTGTCCTGAGAGATAAGATTAATTCAGTATCTCTTAGAAGGTATTTCTCAGGTAAAATTACCTTTTATGAAACTCATGCTGTCAAAATTTGACTGATCTTCCGTGAATACAGCACATAGGTATCTTTTCATGTAGCGATAGTTATTATTTTGTAAAACTTGGCCAATTGTAGTGATATATTGTATGTAATCTGGTTGCACAATATTCTTCAGAGGCAACTTGTGACCAAACCAGCTGTGAGGAGGTGGTCACAGGAAGCTGAAGAAACTGCAGGGATGTTTTGAAGAGGGATCCACTCTGATCCTCATGGAGATGACACCCATGCCATTACTGTGTGACTGACTACGTCAACTTTTGTCTGGACAACATCCAGAACAGTGAGATCCTGTCCCAGTAACAAACCCTGGTTACC
>JAOWBL010000002.1:5889055-5956276 GCA_028564865.1 Zenarchopterus dispar
ATAAAGATTCTGTTCTGAAATCAAAATTGACCTGGCTGATGATATTCCTTCATGCAGTCATAATAAACCTTTTTGTGTACACACACACACACACACACACACACACACACATACATTTCTTTCATATCTGAACACATAGAAACTCTCCCCTCTTGACATAATTCACAATTCAAAATCTTTTCATCTTGATTTAATAGAAAAACACCTAAAATTCATCTTGGCATCTCCATTAGTGAAAACATCTTTTGCTGAGTTTGTGCTATCTGTAACATTTTTTTTATTTTTATTTTTTACAAAAGACCCTAAAATGAAGGTAAATGGGTCTAAACTGCACAGTCCTTTTCAAACCAATGTAAGCATGAGGAACAGAGTAGACAAGGCAGGAACAAACCCAATTTCCTGTCAAATCACAGACGTTAGTAAATTAGGCAGTGGTATCTGTGATTAATCATGACAAGTGGCTGTTAGCGTTTGCTGGTGATCCATTAATCAAGCTCCTGAAGACGCCACAGTGGACACCAGTCAGTGGGTGTTCTTGTTTTCCTTCTTGTTGCGCCCGAACAGAGCTCCCGCCAAAGCCACGACACCCAAGCCCACAGCTGCAGCTACGCCGACCATCATGACTGCCTCTCCGGCCTTACGCACCTGCAGAAAGACAAACATTCAGCTCTCCGTTAGTACAACATTCAAATCATTCATCAAAATTCAATGTGCCTCTTACAGTATATCATTTTGAGAGTCGGGGATATAGTTCAAGAATGAATACACTATTACAAAGTGTTGAGCAAAAAGTCTGATATGATGAAATTATGGTGTGATGACTATGTGCAACTAAAATGTCAAAGGTCCACCTCGTTGTGACACCGTAACATTCTGCACGACATCAGTCTGGGGTGTCTGCTTATAAAATTAATTTATATAGTTTCATATGTGCTACAACAATATAGACAGCAGCACACAACCAAAAAGTGATTATAATGTAAACTAAAGATCCTGTTGTGGAGAAAAAGACCTGGATACGTCGCTGCAGATATGAGGGTTCAGTTTATTTTAGACACTTTCACACACATTTTATACAAGCACAGTCCTGTCCTTCATCCAAACTTGGAGTTTCAAACTCTGCTGGGACAACGACTTTTAGACACAATGACACTGCTTCTCCACTTTTCCAGTAGTTGAAATGTTTGTGTGTGTGCTCGTCTATATTGGACCTGTTTGTGTGTGTGTGTGTGTGTGTGTTTGTGTTCATTTTTGTTCCTCCATCAACCTCCCCTAAGTCAAAAAAGAAAGAATAATCCACAATAATATTCATTTGATTTGTTCACATGACATGCTTAGCTAAGGAAATATTTCCTATTTTCTTAGCATAATCTCTATCTCAGTTTTGTTAACTAGCTGACAAACTGTAAAAATACCAATAAAATGCATCATTAAAACCTGATGGCCATGTAAGTATTTTACATGCCTTAATTTATAAACATAAATAAATAAACAAACAGAATTTTCAAATTTAAATTAGTAATGACTAATCTCCAGTGCATCACATGGCTGAAAATACATTTATAAGATTAGAAAGTAATCAAAATAAATTAAAATAATTGAAAGTAAACTGTTCATAACCTCCATGCTTTTTTACATTTTTTTAACAGGAAAAAAAAAACAGTATTTAAATCTCTATCATCAGATTCCTAGTAAGAAAGTTCTTATCATATTTGTGCAGTGATGCACAGTTTGACTCCACCCATGCCATCCTGGTCCCCACTTAAAACTTGTTCTTCTTGTAATACGAGAAAGCTGCCAAATTACTCACTGTAAGTGCAGTTACTTCTTTCTACAGTACATTAATACACACTGTACATACATACTGTATTACTTAATATTGTACAGTAATGTTTTACATCTAATGTGATGTAACGCATTTTCAGTATTCCTTAAATTATTCTTGAACTATAGAAAGCTTTCTGTAAGTTGGGCAGATGTTAATATCTTTAATATAATTAAAGTGGTATTTGTGTGGTGTAGTGCTATATTTTTTTACTTATTCATTTATATAATAAGAAATTAATAAAGGGGGTAGGGGTCTTCCATGAGATGGAAATGGTGTCCACAGAGAAAAAATATCATATTCTTCCAAAGGAAACTTCAAATTTGTTGTTAAAATTTTTTTAGGATATAATGGTTTTGTCTGTTTTTGTATGGTGACTTGACCATATTTCCAGTATGTCTGAGCCACATATTTGTCACTGACAATATATTTTAAAAATTCAGCCTTCCTCTCCATTTCTTTCAAATATAAAAACAATTTTGTTGTTAATTTCATGTGTTTTGTTTCTTTTAGATTTTGTGCGGTAAAACTAATTTGGCAGGCCTGATGCGTGTACTTCTGTCTGACTTTCCCGTGGTTCCACCTACCTGCCGGGACTCGGCTTTGCCGTAGCGCAGCTCGTTGACGAAGTGTTCGCAGTTCCCCCTGAAGACGCAGTAGGGCAGCTCGTGACCCACCAGGTCACAGGCTTCCCTCACAATGATGTGAACCGGCCGCGGTTCGTACTTGTCGTCAAGGCTGTTGTTGATTTTCCACTTGTTGGTTCCCACTACATCCCAGAGCTCCTCCTTCTTCACTACGGCCTTCTCCGCCAGGACGGACATCATGCTGTTGGCGCCCGCGCCCGGGACCTCAGCTGGACACACACAAACGTTGGTACAAAGAGGTAAGAAACACAGGGGAAAAAAACCCGGGAGAGTTTGTAGAGGGTTATAACACCAAACACAGCAAAAGGGCCCTACTGTTCGTCTCAGGTGATTTATAAACCAGCTTAAGCTCAGACATAATGAAAGTTTATTTCCAGGATGAAAAGCTCCACGTCACGGTAAACAAATGAGGGGTCACAATCCGCCTGCTGTTCCAGACTAGTGTTTCTGTGAGTTGGATGTTAAAAGTTGTGTGTGCATTGACTCACAGGGCGGTGCTAAGTGCACAACAAAGCCGTTCCCAACATACACAGCCCAGTGCTGGTAGGAGCCGCGAAAGATCTCAATCAAATCTCCGGCCTCTGGTTTCTCATCATACTGGAATCAGAGCACAAAATATTTACTCATCCAGCAGAGTGTGTTTAACAGCATCTACTTACATTTGACCCGGCTAGACTCCTTGACACGTGGGATAAACAAACCCACCTCATATCAGCTTCAATTATATATTTTAGACCCATGTTTTAAATTTTTCTCCAGTTCTCCATGACATGTAATTGCAGAGAACTGATGGTGTTATTGTTGCTATTGTCAGCTATTTATAGTTTTCTTACCAGTGTAGGCGCCATGACAGGACTTCTTTGAAAGGGTTTCTGGTTTCACTTTCTGACAAATCCAACAGAGACAAATAATGTTTAACAGCAAAACATAGCACAAATATCACATCTGTTCATTACTACTGAAGTATCATATTTTATAACTATATTTTTTTTATTTTGCCAGTAGTCACATGATGCTGCAGCCTTTGTGGGGAATTTGGTGTAATTTAACTTTTAGCATCAGTTTAAAACGGCTTGGATTGTCCAATGTTGAAGTACCTGATTAAAAAACAGTGCCTACTGTTTGATAAGAATAAGTGTGCTATTTAATGAAGAAAATAGTGCGCATAAAGAGAGGCGGTAAACAAACAGATGACAGATGGGTGTATTTTTGCCTACACTCCCGTTGGAGACAACTGGAAATCTTAAAGATTTAGCAAACAGTATCACTTATACAAGCTGTGAAGCATTTAAATGGGGTGTAAAGGCTAGGTTTTACTGGGGTGTATTTACTTCATCTAGATGGCTGTACGGCTGGCTGATCTCATCTCAGTTAAAAAACACACTGCAGCATCGTCGAAACCACATGCGGCCGCCATCACACTTCGCGATCTTTATGTGGATGGTTTCCTACAAACGGGTCAGCTTCTTACCTCAGTGAAAATGCCTGAAGTTCGCCTGAAGCAGCTGATCTTTCAGCGGTGACAGCAGGAGCAAAGCGTCTCTGTGAGGGATCAGCTGACTGCTGCTCTTTAATGATGCAGGACGTCGCCTTCAAAATAAAAGCGTCAAAAACGCTGACAATTCGTTTTCTTTTACTTTTACTTTTAATTTTAACCTTTTCTGTGTTTGTATTTTGTGATGGCTGACTCATCAGCCACACATGGAACACCGGGTGGTGGGGGTGGTGTTTATTTTTAAATCTTCATTAAGACAATTTATAACTTAACCACCATAAATTATCTTGACGTGGATTAATTTTAATAGGTTTACACATTCAGTTAGCCTGTTGTCAACTTTACTGTGTTGTAGAGCCACACCTGCTTCCCATCAAGGACTGAAAACCTTGTCTTGTTTTTTTAGAAGTTCTATGTGCATGGCATCGTTTAAATAACTTTTATGACTTTAAGTAATTTTATTAGAACACTGAATTGACTGAGTTTGTTAATATGTGTCGTTGGTAGGTCTTTGCCCCAGGCTTTTGTGTCACTTTGTTAGGTCACTTCATATCATGTTCTTTCAGTCTGGAGTTTATGTTTCTTTGACCTCTTTTATGGGCCCAATTTATGAATCTGAGAATTTATTTAAATGTGTGTTTATTTGTTCAAATAAAGTTGATATTTATGGTTAAACAACTTCTGTGCCTCTTGTCTGTCCACTCAGTCCCTCACAGCATTTTTTAAATAAACAATAATATTGTTGGGGATTTTTTGGTCTTATTTTATTTTTATTTATTTATTTATTGCTAAAACACAGTGCCATATTGGTGTACCTCATATAGTTTATAATCTCACCACTGTCCCCACTTTTGCTTTTTCTCATTATTTAATTCAGGTGGGGTGGCTTAGTGGTTAGTCCTGTTGCCTCACAGCAAGATGCTTCCTGGTTCAACTCCTGCCCTGAGCCTTTTTGTTTACAGTTTGCATGTTCTCCTTGTCCTTGCGTGGGTTTTTCTCCAGGTACTCCAGTTTCCTTCCACAGACCAAAAACATGTATATTAGGTTGAATGAGAACTCTAAATTGCCAATAGGTAGGTGTGTGTGTGGGCGGTTATTTGTCTGTATATGTGGCCCTGTGATGGACTGGCGACTTGTCCTGGGTGTACCCCTGCCTCTCGCCTCCAATGGGCTGGGATTGGCTCCAACAGACCCCCATGATCCAGTAATTATATTATATTTGATACAATTCCTGGGACCTCTGTACCATCCTTATAATCACAAAATAAATTTTGAACAATAACAAAAAATCACCCAACATACTCATAATGATTAAAAAATAGACCCTATTAAAGCCAAAACTGGGGGTGTTTTTAATTTCAGTGTACTATAAACACTTCAAATTTAAAAGGAAGTTATTTTTATGTGTATTAGTCAATTTTTCAGTTTATAAAGATATAAGCTGAAAATACAGGTAGACAAACTATTCAATTGTTTCATGGTTAGCCATTTTTAATAAGAAGGGGAGAGAAGAAGGATGGCGTCCCCCTGCAGCATAGGCCTGCAGCACCATATCTAAGCTCATTAGATTATGGCTGACTAAGGCCGATTTAGAAGCCTTTTTGTTCAGAAGTCTTACATGGACCAAGCACTGAAAACTGCAGCAATAATTAATCAGGAATAAAAACAGACTTCACATCATCTGTTTTGTAAAGTTTACTAGAGAACTTCATGATAATGTTTGTGATTTAGAAAGTGAAACGAAAAGTTACATTTGTCTTCTGTAACCACCTATAAAGTGATTTTAAATTTGTTGACAAGAACCCAACTTTACTTATAAAACTTTAAAAACAGCAACCACTGACCTGAAGAGCTGAAGAAAAGACATTAGAATTAAAAAAAAACAATTAAAGTACAGGGTGGAAATAAAAAGAAGACAAGAAAGGCAACACAGCGGGAATGAATTACTGGAAGGTTGGTGCTATTTATGCATTTCTATATTTGTCCTCGCTGAAGACAAAAACAAGGATGACCACTAGGGGTCGCCAGTGACGATGTGTAGCGGTTATGGGCCTTCCCCTTCATGAAAGCAAAGAAGACCTAATTTCCGGCTGAGGAGCGCCCTTAGTTGTGTTTTATCCCGAGTATTGAGAGGAAATATAGCGGAAAAAAAACGTTAAACATCCACCAGCTCGAAGCTCCACAACCGAGAGGCGGGTTTGATGTGACGCTTTAATGTTAAACGACCAAGCGATGTCTGTGGTCTTTGACGGGAGTCCGCTGAAAGCGATGCAGAGCTCGCACAGTCTCACACCGCAGACGCTGAGGTGAGCGGCGGGAGGAAGCTGACACACGTCTGCTTCACTCCACAAACTTTAACTTTCTGTCACACTCTCCTGTGACTAGGCAAAGAGTATTCACTCAGGGATTTGTAGGCTGTTTTGGTGGGCTTCTTTATGAGCTTTTGTTAAAAGTTGTAATTCACTAACTTTTGGGGTTACAATGTGTCTCGACAAAAAACTCGTTACAGGTAAAGCTTTCTGGGTTTTTATTGAAGAGTTTATTTATTCTGGTCAATTTAATAAAGCCAAACAAACACAGGATATCAGTAAAAGAAAAGTGAATATTTTAAAATAATTATTTAAAAATTTTGGACTTTTAAAACTCATAAATGTTAAAAAAGAGAATTAATTACCAAATAGTTCATTTTCAATTTAAGGTTATTGGTAGATTATTTAACTTTTACATCAAATGCACGAGATTAAAAACAAAAACAAGAAGAATCCACCCCCTAGAATTTCTCTTGTATTGATATTAACGCCAATATGTTGTTGTTATTACAGCCGTTTAGTAAGAAAAATTGTGCCAAAATACGAGAAAATACTTTTTGAACGTTAACATTGACAGGACAAAAATAAGAAATGAATTTCAGCTGTTATGTTAAACAGACCTTTTTTAAACATATTCATAGGCATCATAGTACAGTTTTACCAATAACTGTTTTTTTTATATTTTTCTTAATTGTTGTGGCACCTTATTTAACAAATATATAAAAATCTGTGGAAATGTCTATAAAGACAATAAGCAACAGAAAAAGCTTATTTATGTTTATAATTGATACCTGACTATTTCTTTATGTATTTTGAAGGGTTCTTCTTTTTGTCCTATAGCCAAAGGCGAAGTGTTGTAAATTATCGCCACCTTGTGGCGGTAGTGCCGCATTGTTGTATTCATGAGAAGAAGATTACTTAACCGATTAGATTTATTCTAAATTAATGTCTGATCAGATATTTTAGAATCGTTGTCCATCCCAAATGACTATCTGAATAATTTGTATTGGACAGACTTTTTTTTCAGTGTTTTTGTTATTTTTAAACACTGCTCAAAAATATTCATCATAAACTGATTGACTGAAAATCTTTACTAATATAAAACTTGAAACAACCTATATCAGCAGTTAATGGAAACCAAAATAATAATTCAGTAATCACAAATATTTATATCCTAAAAGTTCAACTGACTTGATTTCATTCTCTGAGGATCAATGTTATTTTAATTTTTTATACAACTCTTTTGGTATAACTTTTATATAATTTATACAAAATCTAAAATAGAGGCATGCAACTTCTTCTGATATTTTATGTTTTATGATTTTGACAGATGAATAATTTAGATGATTCTATAATTAGACTAATGACTGATTATTTGTATTCAAGTCAAGGAACTAATTTAGCACTAAAGTATTACATTTCATGACTGTTAACAAAAGTTTCTCTCCTCCTCTAGCGCCCAGGAGCTGTCCCAGGAGATCAAGTCCTTCATCAGCGGCGTTGATGCCATTCAGGGCCGGAAGCTCAGCATCAGGGAACATGCTCGCTGTGCTGTGCGGGTGCTGCGCTCAGTCCCGGCCTGTCGAGAGGCGGTGCTGGAGCATTTGAGGGGCGTGTACGATGAACATGTGTCCACCTTTCTACATAATCTGGAGACAGACGGGAATGCCAACTCCGGTATAACCTCCAACCTGGAGGACATCATACAGGTACGACATTGCCTAAATATTCTGATTTATTTCACATTTTTCAAGGTTATGCGGATTATTATCAAAGAAAAGTCATTTATATGATTTTGGTCTTTACAGGAGGTTCATGGCGTGCTATCAGAGTTCATCCGTCTCAACCCCCGAGCCTGGGCCCCCCTCGTGTCCACCTGGGCTGTGGACCTGCTGGGACAGCTGAGCAGCAAGCATGCTGGGCGCAGGGTGGCCCCCCACTCCTCCACTCTCAATGAGCTGCTGCAGCTGTGGATGTCTTGCGCTGCCACGCGCTCCCTCATGGAGGCCTATTCCCAGTGTTTGGCTGCGATGCTGGCCTGGTGTCCTGACGCCTGTGTGGATGCGCTGTTGGACACGTCAGTGCAACACTCCCCACATTTTGACTGGGTGGTGGCTCACATTGGGTCTGCCTTCCCGGGAACCATCATCAGCCGAGTGCTGGCATGTGGACTCAAGGACTTCTGCTCTCATGGTGCTAAGGATCAAGGATTGCTGGTGATGGGGGTGGATAAAGGCAGCAGAGTGCCCAAGATTGGCTCAGTTGTGGGGATTCTTGGACACCTTGCAGCACATCACTCTGACAGCATCCGGAAGGAGCTGCTCAGGATGTTTCAGGAGAGTCTGAGTCCCTCAAGCCCGCTCTCTCCCACTTCATCCTCCACATCATGGGAAAGCTCGCCTCAGCTTCGACGTGCTGCAGTCCCGTTTCTGCTGCAGCTAGCTGCGATGTCCCCAAACCTCTTTGGTGCTGTGTCTGCAGAGCTTGTAGAGCTGTTACGCCCCCCAGTCCTGCTTCAGCTGCAGGCCCTGCTGCAGGGCCTCCCCAGAGAGGAACTGGATAACATGCTGGGGTTAGCTGTCCACCTCATCAGCCAGAGTCCATCAGGGGGGGCTCGAGTCCTAAAATTTCTGGCAGATACAGCGACCCCTGCTTCGGTAATCATCTCTGGTCCGACACCTTCGCCTCATGAAGGGGTCCGAGAAGGCTGCGACCGCCTCCTGCAAATGCTGCTGCTGCATCTCCACAAACTAGTTTTCAACCGCTCTGATGGCGTAGAGGTCAACCCTCATAACCCGGCCTCCTCTCAGGCCCAGAGGGTCATCCCCTTCCTGGAGGAGCTGCGGTCTCACATCAGCCAGCTGTGCGGTGAGACACTGCGACTGGAGAGGAAGCGTCACCTTTGGCTGCACCAGCTGCTGTGTCTGCTAGCAGTGTATGGGGGTCCCAGCGTCGCCACCGAGACCCTCTGTCAGCTTCTCACCCAGGCCCGCAACCCAGAGGAGTTGGCTCTAGCCTGGCAGCTCCACACCACACTCTCCTCCTGCATGGAAGGCCTCATTCCTGCCGCTGTAGCCCGCTGCGTGGCCCAGATACACACTCAGACTTTGGGGCCACGGCAGCTGAGGCAGCTGCTGCTCAACCTGGCCGCAGCCACCCAGAGCCAGGACGAGGAGAGAAGAGGAGCAGCGGGAGCTCAGTCTTCCATGGCCGTTCAGGTGGGCTCTGCCGTCTCAGGACACCTCCATGATTTCTGCCCGCTCCTTCTCCACGGCGACGCTGCTGTATCTCATGCTGCAGTACGCCTCCTGTCCTGCAGCCCTCTCCCACGCACCTCCTCCCCGGCACACCTTCTCCTGCTCTCTCGGGCAGCTGTCACTCATTTCTTTCTGGCATTGAGGAGGCGAGGAGAAATGGGGAAGGTGGGTAGAGATGGGGGGCAGGCAGGTGAGGCTGTGAACGGCTCAGTTCACCTTCTGTCCCGGTTTGCAGCATACTCTCCTCTTACGCTGAAGGCGGTACTTCAGCAGCTGGTGGAGGGTGCGCTGCATAAAGGCAACGCCGACCTGTTTGGAGGGCAGATTGCGGACATGTCCGGCGCTCCTGTGTCTTCCCCGTCTGTGTCCCCTGACCTGGGAGCTTCTTTGCTGGATATTAATTGTCGGTTTGGCACCACCGTTAATTTTTCGGGCAGTGTGTGGTCTGTGTTTCATGCCGGCGTAATTGGCAAAGGACTGAAGAGTCGCACTGCCTCACAGCTGCCAGACCCATCGGGAGTCCTCCAGGTGAGTTGTTGGAACTGTTGTCGAACACAATTTCAAGACCAGTGTAGTCAGAGATGTTTAGAGACGTGAGATTTCAATTGTAAATTGTGAATATAGAATTAAATTTCCAAAAAATGACCCGTGATTCCTCAAAACAGATAATGATGTATGTTGGGAATGTTCTCTTCTCTCTGCAGAACATTCAGACTCTTCTGGCTGTTGTCGTCCAGTGCTGCAGCTCTTCAGGTCTCAACGGCACACGATCGCCGCCTGACCCTGACGAGCCACTGCCCATCAACGCAGAAGCAGCTAAAGTTGTTGCAGTCACGCTGGTCGAAAACGTCTGTCCGGATGTGGCCAACGGGGAGTTGTCCTGGCCGCCTGAGGAGCACGCCCGCACCACGGTGGAGCGAGACATCCACATTAGACGCTGCTTTGAGGCCCACCCAGTGCTCTTCCCTCTGCTTCAGGTGGTAGCAGCCGGACGGCCGGCTCTCTGCTACTGCTCAGCTGTGCTCAGAGGCCTCTTGGCCACTCTGCTGGCCCACTGGGAGGCATCCCGCGAGATGTCGTCCACAGACTCCCCGTGGCACCTGCAGGCCTCTTGCCTTCTGGTGTTCTGCATGGGAGAAGGGCAACTCCTGCCTCCCGTGCTGGCCAATGTCCACGAAACCTTCCCCTATCTGAATCCCTTCGAGGTGAGGCTTCTGCTCCTGGCTGTGTGGGAGTACGTAAGAGGCAATGGGCCGCTGCCGCAGAAGTTTGTCTTCAGTTCAGAAAAGGGAGTGTTTTTCAGGGATTTCTCACGAGATGGTGACGTGGCGAGATACGTGGCACCAATCCACAGTGTCCTTCATAAAAACATCGACAGACTGGGTCACCTGTGTTGGCGGTTCCAGCTTTGAGAAGAAGTTAGAAATAAGCTGTCAGGAGCAGGTGGCAATTATTAAATAAAGACTGTTAAGCAGAGGGAGTAGTGTTAACTTACCTTCAAAGTGGACTGCAAAGGCACTGTCACTGTATTCATTTCTGTTAAAGCAAAGCTGTGGACATGGGTGTTTTTTCATGTGTACTTTTTTTAATGTATTTCTAGACATTTCCAACAGGTTTTTGTGAGAAATGACACACGTGTATATTATCCACATACAGACTTTGCGCTCTACAAAATAGAGCCTTAATGTGTCATTTTGTTTTGAAAGCACACTTTAACTCTGTTAAATCATTTGTAGGTTGTTTGGTATGATTTTTAAGTGAGTTCATGTTCTGTAACTGTTTCTTAAACAGTTGCCTCCCTTGTTGTGTACAAAAACTGTTGTTTGAACCACTTCACAAAATACATCTTTATTTGGTCCTAAACACAACTTGAACTGAGCGTCCTTGTTGCATCATTGCAAAGTACTTCTGGTCATCACAGTGATCAGTCTTGTTGAATCAATTCGGTTTTGTTTGAGATCAGTCAAAAGGCTACACTCTGTTTGCCAAATAAAAGAACTTTGACCTTTACGGATTGAGAAAAATAGATGAATTAGGAAGATAAAAGGTTAAAATCACAAATATTGGCATTAAATGACCTTGAAATTCTTGGAGGAAGTTCATCAGATCAATTCTTTAAAACATCGGTTCTTAGATGCTGATGTGAGAATCTAGGAGAATATAAATGAATATTTTTGTGGATTATAGTTTCAAAGATTAGGATAAAGTGTATTTGTAATGACAGTCGAGATATATAGCAGTGTTTGGTTACTGCCTGTAAATGTGCGGTGTTTATGCACCACAACAGAAAAAAAAAAATTATGACAAAAACTTAACAGTGGAACACCAGGTTTATAAAACAATTACAAAATAAGTAAAATAGCTGTGATTTAGGGAAATGAATTTTTAAAAAAAACAATGTTGCCTCAGGGTAAAGCTTGCTCAGGTCTGCAAGGATTACTTTAACAAATTTACATATTTAGATTTGTGTATGTATTTGCTTTGCAAATGAAAATCACATGAGGATTCTGTAATTCTTAAACTTAGTCGTTTTTTAAAAATACAAATATTGATCACAACATTTTTAAGCTATATTTTACAAAGCCGGACGTGTTCATCTGTGATTTATTTATTTGTGATTTATATATTCATTTCCAAAGCCAAAAAGGTAAATGAGCATCCTACAGGAGTGGTGATACTACGTCTTTTTGTCAAGAGATGTGAACCATGATATGCCCTAACTGGAAATTAAACCAGAGGGACTGATCCATAGATACATCCGGGATCAATGTGTACTCCAGTGACTGGATCTCGCCGATGACGTGTCCGTGCCCGAGAGGGTAAATATTCACACGAAGTTCACGTGAATCCTCCGTGTAACGTCGCTCACATAATTGGATGACGCAATTGTAATGTTTCCTAAACACTTAACGTCTTTATTGGCTTATATGAAATCACGAATATTTCGTTCAGTTTCCAAGAACCTTATTATTTAACGATCTTCGTTGTGGAGTGAGAGGCGATGCACGTAGAAGCCGTTCGCCAACCGCCATTAAGAAAGAAGAAGAAGAATAAAAGGGGCGGAGTCAAGCGGCAGCATAATCAAGATGGCCACCTTCTCTGAAAGGTAAGGAGACAAAGCAGTTCCGCTGTTTAATCGTTCATTTATCTTCGATTAATTTAGTATTCGTTGGCTGGAAGGGCACCATTTATCAGCGCTCATGCATTCTCTGTAACACGAAAGCGATGTAAAGGCTTAACCACAGCTGAGGAAAGCAGTCTTAGTTGAAAAGTCGAGTGCTCCCTTCAATTGAATTAACGGCTTTAACTGGCGGCTGTCTGCCGCTGTTACCAAGGTTTAATCATTCAAAGAGGTATTAAACGCTCACACCGCCGCAACACAATCGTAAACCATCCCACGTCTAAAGTGCTAACGTTATGTTGTTATTTTTGGTGTATCGTTACAAATTCGGAGACTACATTTGCTAGAAAACGGTTACCGCGTTAGCTCATCCTGGACTCAGTTCAGCCCGTCACAATATCACGTTAGTTGCATTTGACGGAGCTGCAGGACGACGTGTTTATTGGAAACTCGGGCTTTGGTGTGAATAAAGCGCACTGGGACGCTCTTGGGCTCTAAAGTGAGAGCAGCGGGTTTAAGTGGTTAAGCGACATTTTATTTGAGGACATCTTTCGCCCACTCAGAGATCAAAGTCCGGGTGTGTTTTGTGTGGGATTTAACGCCAGTTTCCGAGTCCGCGTCGTAGCTTGATCGAGATCCTGTTGAATCATTTCTCGAGCGTTTGTCAGAGAAATTGAAGTACACGGTCTGGAGTGGAAATACAGATTTATAGATCGACCTCTCTTCGCAGGATGGCGCCTGTCTTGGTGCTGTGGCTGACCGTGTGCTTTAGTGGGACGTGGGCTGTGGACAGAGGCAACTTCAAGACCTGTGACCAGAGTGCTTTCTGCAAGTGAGTGGATGACACGGACTGATTTACTCAGATCAAGAGAAGTGCGTGGTTACTGATTTGTAACCATGTTCCGTTTTTCTTGCACTTACAAGGCGTCAGCGAGCCCTGAAGCCTGGGGAGTCCCCTTATCGGGCCCTGCTGGAGACCCTGGAGCTGACCAACACCAGACTCACCCTGCAGCTCATCAATGACAACAACAAGGTAGACGACTCTGAGGCTGCCACCATACTGATACAGCTGAAGTTCAGAACCGAATTTTAAAATAAAAAACGATTTTCATACAGCTTGATTTGTTTGAGAATTGCCTTTCATTCTTTGCAGTTACCTGAAAAATACATAGGTCATTGATTATTTGGATATTGGGCCCTTGTGAAATGGTGTACCGATTTAAACAGGGGCTTGGTTGTTGGTTTTGGCAGAAGTGTAAAGTTGAAATGTCTGCTGAATGAGTAACAATGAAAGATTTTAGATACATTTCTGGAACTTTTTTAGAAACTTTTCATTGTAAACTTTTTGAAACGTTCCAGTCAATCTTATTCCGTGGTAGATTATGTGGGAATTGAATATGATAAGATGTAACAATTCTTCATATGAACTCAAAAGCATTAATTGTTACAGTAATTTGTTAGAGGAGAGCTGAGAACTTTGCTCCACTTGCAATACATAGTTTATGTTGTAAAGTGCTTTTCCATTATAATATGGGCTCATTAGAAAAAAAGACTTGTCACAAAGGAAATGTAGTTGCCAGAGCCATGTATAGTTATGGTAGAAGACTAACATGTACAAGAAAGGTTAAATTGTAAAAGGAGTGTACCTCCTAAACTTTCCAAATAATCCAGCTTTAATTGTGATTTAAATGTTGGCTCAGAAAAGTAACATAAACAATGTATCTGAAGAAAGGAATACTACTTTCCCACACATTTTGTCTTGACGGAGGTACTTGAGGACTAGTTTTTACTGAGCCATAGGTGAGTGATTCCTTCCTAGTTTGTGTGTTTGACAGTTATTTTATTTAAGTAATGTCAAGGTCATATTGGTGTTTCTGGCCAAAAATGTTTATCATTTGAGAAGGTCTACTAGCATTTGATAAGTTTACAGTGGAAACATGAACTTTTTCATAAACACCATGTGATTTTTTTTTTTTTTAAACATGTAGTAATACACAAAATGTACCAATTAATTAACATTAAGCTGTCAAATGAAATGGCAAATGTATATGTGTAGGAATATTTTTCAAAACAATGCATCTTCTCACTTAAGTTTATGCATTTTCATCATAACAAAAGTTCTGCCCTCCTAATGGCACTGAAGGGGAAAAAAATAGCCTAATGTGGCATAAAAATGAAATTCTGAATAGTTAGGAGCATGGCTACTAGCATTTACTGACTGAGCTGCTGTGTGAGAGCTTATGTCCCAGGTTTAGCTTGCTGCCAGACATTTTGCTCTGTTTTGCCTCTCAGGTGCGTTTGCTGCTTGAGCTCTACCGCCTCCAGGGAAACATAACCAGGGTGAAGATAAACGAGCTGAAGCCGCTGAAACCTCGCTATGAGGTCCCAGATGTGCTTGTCAGGGAACCGCCTACAGAGCCGTGAGTGTCTCGAGAGCTTTTCTACACTTGTAGAATGATTGGAGGTGTTCATGTCGCAGAGCTGAACTGATAATTCAAGATCAGAAGGAGCGATGCGTCTCCCCAGTGCATTCTTAAATAGATCACAGTGTAATATCAGTTGTGTTTTAGTTCTTGTCCTCACTGCTGTTCTTCTCCTTCTGTTGGCCTTAGCCTGTCTGTCTTATCCCAAGACGAGAATGGGGTAGTCCTTTCATTAGGGGCGGAGTCCCAGAGGGTCATTGTCAGCGCCCAGCCTTTCCGTCTTGACATCATGGAGGGACGTGACGTGCTGATGTCACTGAACTCTCGTGGCCTTCTGGCCTTTGAGCACCTGAGGATGCGCAAGGACACGTGAGAATCCACGCATGCACTTACATTTATAAAAACAGCCCTCTCTTTTAATCTACATCCTCATTCAGTGGATGATTTAAATTTTTTTTTTGTTCCCATGATATGGTTTGCTTTTTGAGTATTGTCTTTGACTCGTTATGTCCTCTTCTCCCTATCATCCTAGTTTCTCCTATAAAGTAACTAGCACAGTGGCTAGCGTGTGGGATAATATCAAGAGGGTATTCTCTAGGTAAAGACCCTTAAGATTTGTGTGTACTATGTTCCTTGTACAAATGCTACCAGTAGTTACATTAAATGTAGGGCCTCCCATACCTCTGAGTTCTGTATTTACCCTCAAACAATAGCGTCTGTGTGAGGGTGTGCGTGTGTGTGTGTGTGCATGGAGACGTTTTCATTTGATCTAGTATTAAAGAGAGAGTCGTCATAGACCCACAACGTTCACATTCAGATCATCAGAAAATTTCTAAAGAACAGTAGTGGAGGGTCTGCTTTAAGCCTGACAGTGCTTCACACTCAACAAATCTATCACATCAACAAAATCACGCACCTGTAGTGTCACTTTAGCAGCTCATCTGATAATCTGATGCAACTCTGCAACTGCATTACTGAGTGGGTTTATCAGCCGGCTCTGATTGGATTCTTAAGATGCTGTGAAAGCTAACACACAGTTTTAGAGAAATGCAAAACCCAAGTTGCATGGGTCTAGACTGTATAGACCTGGTGATAGGTGCATCTGTCTTCACACGTAGACTCCCTTAATTTAGTTTTCAGGCTTTGCTTCTCAGTGTACAAATCCAGCAGCAACACCTCTCTCTGTGGTTATTCTTCAGATTTGCATTTTCTGTGTTCAGAACTAACTTAACTTTGGGACATTTTAATAGAAATTTACAGTGCTTTTCTGAGTGTTAACACACTCAGTCACCTCTGCCTCCTGCATGTTCAACACTGCAGCTCATGCGCTTTTGCAGCTGCTGATGACTAAAACCCTGTGGCATATCAAGGCTTGTGTGAATGGTTCTTTTGTTTTGGGGTGCTATTTGGGTGCCTTGGGTTACATGTTGGTATATATTGGATTCTCAGACTACAGTCCATTTCTGTGAGGAGCGTTGTGAGTCTTACATACGGATTCCTTTCAGAGCTTATGTCCCTTGATGGCAATCTTGAAGTAGCCACAAGGCAGGGAGTTGCTCAGTTTCCATCCTTTGTCATTAAAGTTCGGGATCTGTAGAGTATTGTTTAGATGTCAGTGTGGAGTAAGGGGGAAATCATCAACCTAACTGTTTGTATGTCATTTTTCCTTTAATCATAGTGTAATTACCCCTACATGTGTTGTCATGAGATTTTTTGGATTTAGCCAAAGTGACACGTCTTTCTGTTTCCTGCTTGTTCTGCTCATTTCCTCCCTTCATTCTCTGAGTAGTCAGGCAGACCCAGATGCTGAGAACAAAGAGGAGGCTGATCCAGGAAATCAGGCTGAGGTACAGCAAGATAATCTTTCTCTTGCTATCTGTATTTGAACACACCACTTTTACTCTTAGCCTAAATGTTCTTCTGTACATTGCATGAGCGTGTTTCCCCATTTTTCCTACTAGAAAACAAAAGAAGAGGAAGAGAAAGTAGAAGAGGGGATGTGGGAGGAAACGTTTAAATCTCACTCAGACAGCAAACCGAATGGTGAGCTCTCCTTTTGTTTCCATTGATTGTATCCACTATCATAATATCAGCTGGTTGTGTGTGTTAATGAAGTAGTTTTAATGATGTGTCTGCATTTCTAAAATCCCCTTAATTTACTTTTAAGTAGTAGTGAACTTTGGGCGCCATAACCAATTGTTGATTGTTGTTCTCCCTCAGGTCCATCTGCTATTAGTTTAGACTTTTCATTACCGGGAGTGGAACACGTCTACGGCATCCCAGAACACGCAGATACTCTCAAACTCAAAACAACAGAGTGAGTGCCAGCGACAGGTCACATTCAGCTGCGTTGTCCTCCATATGGGTTGGTAGAGTTAATGATGCATTGCCTTTTGTGTTTGATCCAGTAACGGTGATCCATATCGGCTCTATAACCTGGATGTCTTTCAATATGAGTTGTATAATCCCATGGCCTTGTATGGGGCTGTCCCAGTTATGTTGGCGCACAACGCCCAGCGGACTACAGGTATCTTCTGGCTCAATGCTGCAGAAACCTGGGTGGATATAAGCTCCAACACAGCTGGGAAGGTATTGTTATTTGTCTAATCAGAGCAGTTGATCTTTATCCATTGTTTTAATTTGCAAGAACTTAATTCTGTTGCTTTTATTCTGGGACAAAGTGATTTGAAAACCACAGTTGTAAATGTGGGACAAAACTCAGTTCTTTTAATTTTGTCCCTGTCCAGACTGTTTTTGGCAAAATGCTGGATTATGTTCAAGGCTCTAGCGAGACACCACAGACAGATGTCCGTTGGATCTCCGAAAGTGGCATCATTGACGTCTTTATAATGCTGGGGCCGACTCCCAAAGACGTTTTCTCTCAGTATGCCTCTCTAACAGGTGGGATAACTGAAGTTTTCTTGTTCATCAAGAGACGGAGTTGAATTGCTAACCTTAGAATATCAGCAGTATTACATTTTCAGGTGTTTTAGGTTAAATGCACAGGCATGTCCTCACAGTTTTTTTTTGTTTTTTTTTTTTAAAAAAAGCATATACTCTAAATACAAAAATGTAACTGATTTTTAGGAAAGAGTCTGGGCACGTTAATACATGCCAAAATACAATATGAGCATTTGAAAAGAAGGACAACAGAAATACAGCAGAGGACTTTGTCCTGCTGTAGACAAATTATCAGGCGATGATTCACTTTTTTTTTTTTTTTTTTTTTTTTTTTTGTAACTGACATCTTTTGTTTAATCCATCAGGCACCCAGGCATTCCCTCCTTTGTCTTCCCTGGGTTACCACCAGTGCCGCTGGAATTACAATGACCAGGAAGATGTGCGTTCTGTGGATGCAGGCTTTGATGAGCATGACATCCCCTATGACTTTATCTGGTTGGATATTGAGCATACAGATGGGAAGCGCTACTTTACTTGGGATCCACACAAGTTTGCAACACCGAAGGAAATGCTGCAGGGTCTCCTGGACAAGAAGCGTAAGGTACAGACAATAAATAGTGCCTCTCTGCACTGTAATATGTCATCAGTTTCCTGGGTATCTTGCAAGTGATTCCTCAGTGTCAATTTTACAGCTGATATTTAACTGAAAATATTTGTACATTAAAATGCCCTTTCTTGGCATCTTCTGAAATTTGTGGATTTTTTTTTTTTTTTCTTTTCTTAAAATTCTCTTTCTTTTAGATGGTGGCCATTGTCGACCCTCACATCAAAGTAGACAACAATTATAAGATCCATAATGAAATCCGTTCTCGGGGTTTTTATATCAAGAACAAAGATGGTGGCGACTATGAGGGCTGGTGCTGGCCTGGTAAGAGACCGAAAACTACAGTTCACCAGGAAAGTCTTTCTTATTCTGTCTCTCACTCCTTCCTGTTTTTGCTCCTTTTTTGGAAACTGATGACGAACATTAGGTAGTGCCGGTTATCCAGACTTCACCCGAGCTGACATGAGGGCCTGGTGGGCCAGCATGTTTGCCTACGATCAGTATGAGGTGAGTCTCTGAAACATGCATTAACGGATCTGCAACTGAGGAATAACGGGTCAAAATTTATTCAACTTTTGTTTAGCGGAGGAATGGTGCAGGCACATTGTTTTCCCACGGTTCACAGATTGCACTTCATCCTCTCCGCAGGGCTCCATGGAGAACCTATATACCTGGAATGACATGAATGAACCATCAGTCTTCAATGGGCCTGAGGTCACCATGCACAAGGATGCAATGCATGGAGATTGGGAGCACCGCGAGGTACACAACCTGTATGGGTTGTATGTGGTAAGTCTGATACTGATAACTCAAACTTATATTAGATTATTTTGTAGTTGTGAATTTTACACCTGGTGTCAAATTTTAAAAGCTTGTTTTTGTCTTAACTCTGTGATCTCTTCATGGTCTACAGCAAATGGCCACGGCGGAGGGTTTGATCCAGAGATCAGGAGGAGTTGAGCGACCATTTGTCCTGACCAGGGCTTTCTTTGCAGGGTCACAGCGCTTTGGTGAGCTCTTTTCCATCTTTACTTGTAGACAACCTGCTGTTGCGGAGTTGACATCACATCTACTGAGCCTTTCTGTTTATGATCTTTCTTTGTTTATATCTGTCCAGCCAACATTAGACAGAAATATATATGGATGTGGTGAAATTAGGCATAATCTGAAATGTGTTCTGATTTGTTCACAAATGAACTAGAGCTACTAGACTCACTAGATTTATTATTTTTTCTATCATATTTTTTCCGTACTTTGTTGTGATGATGTGAATTTCCCCACTGAGGGACAAAAATAGCATCTTATTTTACCTTAAGCAGGGCACTGAGCTAATTTCACTGTAGTCTTTGAAGTGCTGATTTTTTTTTTTTTTTTTTTTTTTGCAGGTGCTGTGTGGACCGGAGATAATGCTGCTGAGTGGGACCATTTGAAGATCTCTATCCCCATGTGTTTGAGTCTGGGCCTAGTTGGAATCTCTTTCTGTGGGGGTGAGTTATCACAGTCTGGGTTTATTTAATCCCTCTGCTCATCATAAAAGGATTCATTTGTTAAAAACTTAGCTCTGACGTTTTGTAGCAGATTTTTAAAATTAGTTATTGTAACCTTTTCCACTTCTGTAAATGAACTCCTGTTGCTGTGGATTCGGTGTAATAACTCAAGTAGATTGGTTTCATCTTTGTATGTGGATAACTCGGTATGTGTCAGAAAATTAAATAACCACTTCCATATGAAAGTGAAATGACAGATAAAGCTGTTCTCAGGTGGGTATTTATTTCAAGACTGAAATTCAAGAGTTGTCTTTGTTTGAACACTTTTATGCCCTGTAGATCTTAAGTGAAAATTAAATTAGATTCCTGACTAGCTGCTGCAGTGACATAAAGCTGAGAAATGGCAGCAAAGCACAGCAGCTGTGATACTTAACAGATCTTGCTAGGAAAAGTGTATCTAATTAGTTATATATTCCTAAAGTAGACTTGGTGACGGATGTCCCTCGGGCGTTTAGTGTTGGTATGGAAATGTGGCTGAGGTGTTGGCACAGTAATGGGAAATGTTCCCCCTGGTACCCTAGCTGCTGTTATTTTTGTTATGTTGTCTCGCTTTCTGTTCAGAATAGTTGTATAGAAGTGTTCATGATGAGAGATGTCATTTGTTTTTTATGAAAGAAAAATTATTTAATAAATGTATCCACGTTCAAAAAAAAAAAAAAGTTGGCTTTAGTAAGAGACTCTGAATATAAGATTTTGAGAGAGTTTATGCCCAAACTGTAGAGAGGCTGTAGACGAAACAGCCCAGAGTTCACTAACTAATACCCTCTCTTGTACTGCAGCTGACGTTGGTGGTTTCTTCAAGTCACCGAGCTCTGAGCTGCTGGTGCGCTGGTACCAGACGGGGGCTTACCAACCGTTCTTCAGGGCCCATGCCCATCTGGACACACCCCGCCGTGAGCCTTGGCTGTTTGGCCCAGAAAACACAGCTCTTATCCGTGAAGTTGTGCGTCAGCGCTACACCTTCCTCCCCTACTGGTACCAGCAGTTCTACCACGCACATCGCACTGGAGAGCCTGTCATGAGGTGAGGACGGGCAGGAAGCATAGCTGGTATTCAGCATATTTGTTAGGAAAGTGCTGAGTTACTAAAACATCACTGAAATAGCATAATTTCAGTGTATTCACTCACATAGATATACCTGCTAGTCTTTTGTAACCTAAGTGAATATAATCATCTTTTTTTATATATGTATATATGTATAAATAAGTAGACTTTATGAAAATCATAAATAAAGCAGCAGATGAAACGATGTGATGTGCATTTCTTTTGCAGACCACTGTGGGTGGAGTATCCTCAGGATCCTGCTACTTTTGCTCTGGATGATGAGTTCTTGATCGGTGAGACAATGATCACTAAAACTGAAGTGTTTTTCTCTCCCACATGTGAACAAATTCTCCTGGGGATTTCTTCATGTTTGTTTACCCAAATATCAAAAAAGAGATCCTGTAATGGAAACTGCTCTAATTTGAAAAAAACTCTCAAGTGTCAGAGATCTTTTTTAATGCTTTCATAAAGTGGATTTTCAGGTGATTTGATTATCCACTTTATTGCAAAAGTGTAATAGAAATGGTTTCTGCGTCTTTTCTGTCTCAGGTGGCACTAGTTCATGATTTTCTTTCATCACTCTCCTGCGTTAACAGCAAGCAGCTGTTGTGATTTAAAAAAAAAAAGAAAAGAGGACAATATTAAGCCTGGTTCATACTTGTGGATAGCAGCTTTGCACTGGTCCTACGCTGTCTCTGGCTTTTATACTTCAGGGTTATTGTTTGCATCGTTCTGTAAGGTGCAGTGTAGGTTCTTTTCCTGTAGCGCCGCAGCTTGTAGTGCTGAGTTTCCTTTTGTTTACTTCCTATTTGAAGCTGACATAGCAACAGAGCAAATAAATTATATTTTACTCGAGTTGGAGCTGATAAATGTTGTAGTGTCATTTATTTTTATAGACATTCCCGCAAACTATTATTCTACCCGAACTGAAAACAACAAAGAAGAAATGACAGCGTGAAATTGGTATATCTGCTCTTTAATTTCTAATCACGCAACATGTAGTTACATTTGGAGAGAGATGCATGTCAGGGATGTCGGATTCACAGCTGTGTAGCTTTGACGCAGAGGTATAAATCTGCCTTTAGCGTACACAACACAGCAGGCAAAACAGTTTGGGTGACCATATGAGCCAACTCTAGTGAGTGCCGGATATGTATTTACTAAACTGACACAGAAATGCACTAAACTGATGCAGCATTTCATTGTTTCTCTATAAGTGCTGGAGTAACAAATAAATAGTAGAAGTAAACACAAGAACCGTGTTCTCTGCTTTGTAACATGTTTACTTTATCAACTCCAGAGGTGAAACTGTGTGTCAGAATTGTGCTCATAACTTGTACGTGCTGCCACCATGTGGCGAACAGTTTGTTATTGCAAGTTTTTAAAAAAAATCAAAACTCCTCATTTGTTTACTGCATAATGTAACTTCATGGTCCAAACTGTTATTGCTGTGATTAATCATATGACATATGTTGGCTATAAATCTGTGTAAAATCAGTTGAGATGCAAGAGGACAAAACTGGATGAAAACTTAAGTTCCTTTGTCCTTTATTTGCACTTTGAGATGTATAATTAAAAAAAATATTGTCTTCCTTTTAATCCTGCTGCAGGGCGAGACCTGCTAGTGCACCCAGTTACTGAAGAGGGAGCTAGGGGAGTCACCGCTTACCTGCCTGGGAAAGATGAGGTACTGGATTGGTGCTTATTCATGTTAATGTTATCCTGGTATTCTGGAAATCTTGTCTAAGTGTGTGTGTGTTTGCTCGCTCGCTCCCAGGTCTGGTTTGACATCCACACGTACCAGAAACACAACGGGGCCCAGAACCTTTACATCCCTGTCACCATGAGCTCTGTAAGAGATGCACAAAACTTTCACCAGTACTCATTGTAAAGAAGGATTAAAATTATAGTTTATGTGAAAGTTGCTGTTTTCAAACTTTTCCGCCCGCTTGATCACCATTTTCAATAGAGTTTTCATATTTTCAGATCCCCGTGTTCCAGCGTGGTGGGTCCATCATCCCCAGAAAGATGCGAGTTCGTAGGTCCTCGACCTGCATGGAGCACGACCCCTACACTCTATATGTGGCTCTTAACACTCGGGTAACTCGACACAGTCCACTGATGGCTGCAACACTAAACCGATTCACTGCTGCTCTGAGTTAAAATGTACCAAGTGAGGTTTTTTTAAAATGTACGTTTTTACGTTTTATCTGACAGGGAACTGCAGAAGGTGAGCTCTACATAGACGATGGCCACACCTTTAACTATGAAAAGAAGGAGTTCATCCATAGGCGGTTGTCCTTCGCCAACAATATCCTCTCCTCTTCGTGAGTACACATTTCTGTTGAGGATATTGAAGTGTTGACATAGATTAAGTTCTTAAGTATGAAGTCAGTAGTTATATCAATATTTGCTACTGAAGATACTCAGACATTCACTCAGCGATAACAGACTCTGAGGTTTTGCTTAAATTGTGTCTCTGTCTGCTCCACAGTAACCTTGCTCCTGACGCCCAGTTTACTACCAACTCCTGGATTGAACGTGTTATCATACTGGGAGCCAGGAAACCCAGCAAGGTTACCCTGAAGACTACTGGTAAGTGATTGTTTTTCAAGTTGCGGGACGGTATTGCAACAGTTTTGTTATGTCGAGATGTAATGTAGTGAACAGTAAAAACCAAGAGCCAATCATCTCGCTTCCGTTTGAGGCTCATGGGGAGTTAAGATTCGTTGCAGTTCCTCGACTGACCACTAGAAGCTGGCTCCAAAAGCGAGGCAGTTTCCATTGGCTCCCATGTTAAAATGGCCAACTTTAGAGCAGAAATAAACATATTTACGCCTTGTTTTAAAAAATGTTTTGGTATCAATGGTTTTATTTTTACACAATGACAATTCTGAGTATCTTTGTACGTCAAGAGAGTTTATATAAAGCATTACATTTCTAATATGATTGATTGACAGTCGGCTCAGTCAATGGCTAACCAGTATCACTTCCTCATCCATAATCATCATACTACCGTGCTTAGTGAAGCAACCACCTGTTTGTACAAACCCAGCATTGCCTAAAGGAGAGTAATTTTTCATTTCATCACCGAGAACATGTTAATCCTATATTTTGCTGTAAACGTCTGCCGGCAGCTCTGACGATATTTCAGCAGGGATTCGCTGAAGGAGCTGGGAGCCAAAGCCAAACCTAGATTGACATATAGTGGGCATGCTCATGTTGGCTTCCTGAGCAACATGGCTGTGCTCTGTACGAAGAAAAAAATGGCTTCAAAACCGGCCTTCAGAAACGAATGGGTCACGTGACCTAGTCCATTGTTTTGTTTTTACAGTCTATAGTAAACGCCTTTTACAGTAGTACACAGGAGTTTATTTTCAGTAGTGACATTATACTAAGTTCTAGATTCCTTTTTTTTCTTTCTAAGCAGTGATGTGTCAAAGCTTTTTTTCTGCTTTCATTTTGACCTGCTCAACAAATAGAACAATGTGAGTTTTAGCATTTACAGGAGCTGCATTTTTATCAGGTTATATCAGTGAGTGCAATGTGCACATTTCCTGTTTCAGCACACTGAAATGCATGCAATTAAAAAAAAAAACAAACACTGAAATGCTTGACTATTTCAAAGTGAGTGTTCACATTTTCACTTCTTTGAACTGGCATTCAATTTTTTTTTAAATTAGAAATTGTACAATGTAGTTTTATTTTTAAATATTCACCTTGCTAAATTTGTACACAGGTTTTTGAAATTTATCATGTGTATATTTGCTTTTTATTTTTAAGCCATAAAAAAGCTTAGTTAAAAATACGTTTGTCATTTTCAGAGTTAAAAAAAAAAATCCTACTTTTTACATTTTGTGATTTTTAGGTCCAATGTGTTAACAGCATGTCAAAATAAAGTAACTAAAATCACACGTGAAGATGTGCTGAAAAACATGACACCAAACAAGCAAAGATAAACAGTTTTAAGGTGAAATACAGAGGTAAAATCAACAGTAGTCAAAAATGCCCAATTATAACTCGAGTCTAAAGGGTTAAAGGCCTTCGAAGCTATGGAGCCCTTTTCCCTGGTCAGTGATGGCTGTTTTTATTTTTTGTTTTCTCTGCAGATGGTCTGGATAGCCAGGTAGAGTTCGATTTTGATGCCTCGATGTCTGTTGTAACACTCCGTAAGCCCGGCATGAATGCTGGGGCAGACTGGACCGTGATGCTTCAGTAACCACGGAGACGAGAGGAGCAGGAGAAAAATGCACAACTGGGAGGAGAGGGAGAGAGTGGGAACAGACGCAATGCCCAAGACTAACTACAGCAGTCAACATTCAGAAACGCATTAACACACTGTTTTCATTCACACCAACCCACACTCATGTTTACCCGTTTAGTCAGTCCGTGTCACTTCAATGCAATTTCTCTCTTGGGTTCAGTAAAACTTGACAGTACTTGACAATATTTTTACGGTTACCAGCAGATAATTGTCACATTTTTCAGATGGGTAACTGAGCAGTTAAAGGTATATTTTGTTTTTAAAAATCTTTGGGATTAGAAGGAAAGCCTTTCTTTTCATTCACTCTTCTCTTTGCTTTCACACTCAGTCTGTTTCAGAAGATTACTGTGGGGAGTAGTCAGGCATTTTAAATGAAGGTCCACATTCAAAGCACACGCTCCACCTGCTGCTGACCCCCCTCTGACTCTAAACTTAACGTCATTCCTCTTTTAAGCAAACCCCTTAAATCAACTAAGTTGGGATTTCTTTACTCATGCCACTTTTATATCAAGGAAGGTCTCGTCAACAGTCTTCTGTGTGGTTTCGCACTTCGCTTTCATCCATCATTCTGGAAATTTCCTTATCCCACACAGAATAGAGATCTTTACTTTCTAGTTCTAGCCAGTCCTTATGTAGCCAGCCACCGAATGTGTGCACACAGAAATGATTTGTAGTAATCATATTGGAAATTAAGATTTTTTCAGCTGCAACCCAGAGAGAAGAATTTTAGCTGCTTTGAACAAACTTGGCGTTGGAAATCATTTCAGGGAACTGACCCACTGTCTTGCTGTGGATCATTCTGTTGATGTGTTTTCCCGGTTTTATCAAGACATTTTCCCATCTTGGTTTAATAGGGTTGTTTTTTTAAAAAAAAATAAATGAAAAAATACAAAACAGAACACACATTTGATTAAAGTTGAGAGCTTACATTGTTTAGATTTTCATTAGTTACTAAATATTGGGACAGCCCAGAGTTTTCACTTTGTCATTTGGATGTTAATGAACGGATAAATTCAAATCCTTGAGGTGTTTAACTTGGGGGGGAAAAAAGTCACATCTGTCCTAAAATGTAGAGGGAATCTAAATAATTCACTGGAGGGTAGTCTGTGCTATTTAGTAAAATCATCTGACTTATTTTTAGGGTTTTCCTCAGTTTGTCTGTTTTTATGAGCATAAATGTAATTGCTGCATTTTTTTTTTTTTTTTTTTTTTTGATGGCCTGGTGGAAACTGGTGGAAATGAAAGTGTTGCACTTCAGCTGTCAAAAAGTTGTCAGATGTACTCTAACAAATGAGACCAAGTGAAAATAAAGCTGACCAAATGTAAAGGAAGTCTGCATTGATTTATGGGTTTTAAACTACTATTTTTTTTTTTTTGTTTTTTTTGTTTTAATCTGATGTTTAGATCAAGTATCACCTACAATTCAGATGTGTTGCAAACATAATCAAAATTAATGACATTAACTGGGAGTATAATGAAGTTATTGCATATGTTCTTACTCTTTGCTAATTTTCAGTTTTTATAGACTTGGTGTTAAGTACATAGGTACAATGTTTGAAAGACTGCTGGGATGAGTTTACAAAATAGATTTTTACAGTTCCTTACTTCAGTACACCTTCACATTTAAGTGCCGAATGATTTTTTTACCCCCCCTCTCAAAACTTCATTAATTTGCTTCAAAATGATTGATAATCTGGAAAAAGTAAAACCATTTTTAATTTTTTTTTTTTTTTTAAATTGTATTGACAAACTATTTCTTGCAAGACGGTGTTTTTAAAAATATATATATTTGGCTCATTTATATAAATTAAAACTTGCAAACTATGGCACTGAAACTGGAGAAAAAGATAAAATTCGACCGGGTTAAAAGTTTCAGTTTCAGACTCAGTTCAATAAATACTTTTTTTTTTTACACGACATTGTTTAGACACCGGATACTCAAATAAGCTTTATAATAATAATGATAATAAGCTTTAAAAGCTTTTACTATAATAAACGTTTTTATTATTATTATTATTATTGTTGTTATTGTTATAAGAAGGTGAAGTTGAATGTTTTAGGATTGGCTGCTCGTCGCACTTTGTTTACGTCAGCATCACCTTTTCCATCATGGCGGCGGAGGGCGGTGAGGAGATGAGCGGTAACGGGGGACTGGAGGAGCCTTCAGGTAGTTTCACTACACAGTTGATGGTTTTCGGTTACGGTGGCGGGTTATAGATACTAAAACGCTTAATATTAAATCAGAATCATTCTAAGTTAGGCATCCCCTCCGATGGTAGTACAATAATAACCTGCTCGGCTAAGCTAACCTGAGTTGAAGTCACGGAGCCGCGGCGACACGAGAAATGTCTAAACTTGTTTTTCCACAAACTCCACTGGTCGCAGCTTCACATATCAACAACAAGCTTGCAGAGCTGCAGACAGTGCATCTAAACACGTCTGTGGTTAGCCTTTGTCAGTGACAGCCTCTGCAGAAACAGACAGGCAGTCGTTATTCCTCTAAAAGCATAAAATTACAGATTGTGTTGGATTTTTAAAAATAGTTTCAGTCATCTATTAATCATCAGCTTCAGTAATGTGTATTTATTTATATTCCTTTCATCAGATTTGTTTGCTTAATGCAAGCAATGATGCTCCAGGTGTTAGCATCAATTACAAATCTCTCCTAAAATTTATAATAGATTGAGCCTGGCACATCACATCATATTTGTGTTGTTGTTGTTGTTGTTTTAAGTATCTGATCACTGCTCACTTCTTTTTGCTATTTATGAAAGAAAACTTGTAGAGCAAAAGGGAACAAGTCAAGGATTCTTAGTTTCAAGTTTTGAGAAATGTTGATTCACCAGTTGACAAGTAGCATTTACAAATTACCGTTTGTAAGACTGATGTGGATTTTGTTTGTTTAGGTCAACAATAACTGAAACTATTGATTCAGTTGGTCATTTAATTTAGAAGTTAAATCTATACCTCTGAGCTTGTTTTGACTGAGTTACAGACTTTCACTACTTTAATCTAGCCTCACCATATTCTTAATTTGCAGATTTCTTTTTTAATATACAAATTGTAATCAATAGACAAACAAATTAACTGTGCTAATAATTATTAACTGAACTTGTTTGATCAGCGCTTAAAAACTCCACAGTGTGTCCCAGGTCAGTTTTACTGCACTCAAGGGAGATATGAATAGTTGATGCTGGAACTGATTTGATGTTATTTGCAAATGTATTTTAGTTGATTGTTGCACCTCTCTCCCACCCATTTAAACTTAATCACCTCTGGTCTCTTCTGAAGTTAATATATTACTATATAATGTACACAGATCAAAGAATAAGTCAGATCAGATGTTACATTTACAGTTAATCATTTAGCAGACAGTTTTATCCAAAGTGAGGAACAACATTCAAGCTTCGGTAAAATTAGTAACTGACTTGTACTTTAAGAACATGCCTATTTAAGGACTTACCTGTTTAAAAGAAAATATTTGAGATAAAATAAGTGCAGAAGTGCAATATAAATGTAAGGTACAAGTCTCGGGGGTGTTGGAGGTGCTGGGAAAGGAAATGTTGTGTAGAGATGAATCTTGAGGATGTTTTTGAAGGTGGAGAACGGTCTGCTTGTTCTGACAAAATTCAAGACATTGTGTAAACTTTATCCACGCCGCTCTTTTTTGCAAAGTGGAAACTATAAAGTTAAAATGACTAATTAAAATTTTTACTTTACACAACATTTCATAACTTTTTTTTAATATGGGGTATGGCAAAATCGACTAGGGCAATATTCTGATTTTCACTGTTTTTGGCCTGTCAGACGATGTTCAGATTAATTTGCAACCTAAATGGGGACATAAGTCGGCAAGTCACATTCAAGACAGGTCTTTGGATTAATAAGGAGCCTCAGTTATACTAATGGAGACTTACCTTTGATTTTGTGGTGTGAAGCCATGGATGTCTCTGAAGCACCACCGCCACCTCCTCCTCCTCCTCCTCCGCCTGAGATGTCAGAGGAAAACGGCAGTGTAGCCGTGGCCCCTGAGGCTCCTGTAGACGCCGACCCTGCTTCCTTCTCCATGCCCTCGGCTTCTGAGGAGGAGGAGCTACCAGCAGACTTTGAGCGCATGTGGAAAGTGGCAAATGACAATCCTCAAGACTTCACCAGCTGGACAGATCTACTGCAATACTGCGAACAAGAGGTGTGTGTTTGTTTTAATAACAAAAAGGTTATTATTAATAGGAAACTCACCATGGCCATGAGGTCAAAAAAATCTATTCGATCTGGTGGGAACACATTTTTTTCTCTGTTCAGGGTCACGTCATAGCATCACGCAGAGCGCTAGAGGCCTTTCTTGCTCGGTATCCTCTCTGCTACGGCTACTGGAAGAAGTTTGCTGATCTGGAGCGCCGTGCGGGGTACAATGACAAAGCAGAGGAGGTAGAGCAGGAGACCTTGTTGTAGTTATTTTCTTCTGCAGAAAGAAAATGTTTTTCACTGGTATTTAACTGGTAAATGTTTACGGATATGATTGTTGTGCTAGGTTTGTATTCGGGGCCTTCAGGTAATCCCCCTGAGTGTAGATCTCTGGATCCACTACATCAATCTGCTGCTGGGAACACTTGACATGAACCTGCAAGATTCACCCAAACGGATTCGCGAGTAAGCACATACCCGCTGTGGCATTAATTGCAGTTGTGGGTATTTATATACCGCTCAGAGTAAAAAATATTTGACACCATGATGACATATTCCTGCACATGTTACATCATCACAAGATATACACAAACATGTTCAAAAAGGTCCCTTTTTGCTTGCCTGTAATAACCTTTTGAAGCACATTTTCTTTTATATATAGTCATTAAGTTACACTATCAAGGCTGTAAGTTTTAATATTAAAGTGTTTGATGCTTTTGCAATTAAAAAAAAAAAAAGAATCATATGAGATATGGTACAGAAAAATAGAAAATAGTAATCTTATTGTGTTTCCCGACCCTCAGCGTGTTCGAGGAAGCGATCACGGCAGCAGGTCTGGACTTCCACTCGGATCGTCTTTGGGATCTGTATATTGAGTGGGAGAAGGAGCAGGGGAACATGAAGAACGCTGCAACCGTTCTGGACAGAGTACTTAAAGTCCCCACCCAGCTCTACAACACCCACTACGACAAGTAAGACCTTCAGCTTACCCTAAAGTGTGGAAATAAGTCAACATAAGACAAAAATGATGATGCAGAACTCTTTATATCTTCACCACATTTATAACATTAAAAATAACTAGTGGTTTTAAAAGTTTTGATCACGTGATCATTTCACGTGCCCATCTCTTTCTGCGATTGTCGTATTAATTTCATTCTCCGTCTCGCCGTCCACTCTCCACTCGGCCGTCCATCAGGTTCAAAGAGCATCTGAACAATCATGCACCTAAAGAGGTGCTTTCTCCTGAAGAGTACGAGGAGCTGAGGGCAATATGCCGTCAAAACCAGAAGGCAGAGCGAGCCGAGCAGGCTCAGGAGAAGGATGAGGAGAGACCGCCAGGGGAGGAAGAGCCCGCCACACCAGAAGGGACAGACAGTGTGAGTAATATGCAAGCCAGGAAACCATGTCCATTAGTCGCTTTTTCTCTTTCATCACCTGGCTTTAATTTTTTTGTACTTTGTGTTTCGTTGTAACATGTTTTTGTGAACGTAAACATAAATGATTACTTTTCTCTGCGTTTAGGAAGAACTGATGCAAAAGATAAGGGAACAAGTTCTGGTTCGAAGGGATAAAGTGTACCAGGACAATGAGGGAGAAGTCCGCAACAGATGGCACTTTGAAGACGCTGTGAGTTTCCGCTGAAATTTTATTTTTATCATCTTGTTCTTAATTTCTCATTTATTCAGTAATTGGTTCTAAACCAACGGTATGGTGTTGCTGGATAAGCAGGAATTTTGTTTATTATCAAAAAGCTTATTAATAAAGATCACTTCAAGGGATAACAACTTTATTTGTTTTCTTTAGTGTGCAAAAACCCATCCAGTATTCTAAAAGTTCTGGTATCTGTAGAAGAGCTTTAGATAAATCATGGAACTTCTCATAAATAAACAAGAACACAACCAATGTCACATTGTTGTTTGAGTTGTGAGGGGTTTCAAAGAAGTGTCAATTTTCCTTTAAAATTCTGAAGTTCCTTTTTCTATTTAAACACTAATGATGATGATTTCTTGTTGAATCAAAAACACATTGCGTGTTCCTCCTCATGATTTCTCGTCAGATCAAGCGGCCCTACTTCCACGTCAAGCCACTGGACCGCTTGCAGCTCCAAGCCTGGCACTCTTACCTGGACTGGGAGATTGCTGAGATGAACAAAGACACAACACAAGGTGAGCAAAAGCACGATGGAGTTGCTGTCAGATGCCACCAGGGCTTGGCAGCTGTTTGGTTTATTTTTGTGAAAGTATCTGTAGTTTTTAACACTTTGGTGTGTTCAAGATCCAAACCAAGCAGCCACGGAGGGATCCGAGGCGACAGCCCTGCCTCAGGAAGCACCGCAGGAGGCTGCAGCTCCCCGCAGCGACTACAGAGTTCGCATCTTGTTTGAGCGCTGCCTGATCGCCTGTGCGCTGTATGAGGAGTTCTGGACCAGAGTAAGAGAGCAAGCGAACAAGAGCATATTTACACTTCTGTATGAGTTTCTGTCTTGTGCGCGTGCACCAGTGTGTAATGTTAGTGTTTGTTGCTTTTAGTACATTCAGTACCTGGAGCCCCTGAGTGTGGATGAGGCTCGTGCTGTTTTCAAGCGAGCCTGTGAGATCCACTTGGCTTACAAACCCAACATCCACATGCAGTGGGCCACTTTTGAGGAGAGGCATGGTACGTGAAAAACATTGTTACATCACACAGTTTTGTTATTTTTTATTAAATGTATCTGATCATTTTCATGCATCACACAAATATTTCTGCAGTCAGGTTTCCTCCAGAGAAGTGGTTATATGTGTGTGTATGTATGTAGGTATATATATAATTAGTATATGTTTCAGACATTTGCAGAAAAAAGTAAATAAAAAAGCTGCAGTGAAACAGCTGGTTAAAGTGGCTGCAGCAGAACGTACTAATAAACTTGCATTTTCCCCACCAGGTGACTTAACCGAGGCTCGGCGAGTGTTGGAGGCCCTGGAGAACACTCTGCCAGGTCTGGCCGTCGTCCGACTCCGCAGGGCTGCTTTGGAGAGACGGGCGGGCCACGTGGAGCAATCCGAGGCCTTGCTGACGGAGGCGGTGGCTCAGTCCAAAGAGAAACCCACATTACATGCTTTCTACTCCATCAAGCTGGCTCGTCTGCTGCTGAAAGTGGGCAGGGACCCCAGCAGAGCTCGCAGTGTTTTACAGGAAGCACTGGAAATTAGTCCGGTGAGAAATTAACATTTATGTGCACTGGCTGATCACTTTTTTTTTTTAATGTAACGCTGAACTCATTGTACTTTTCAAAAAAAATTTTAGATTTTAATTTCCCCTTTCCTCCTTTTTTCCCTCCATCAGGATAATGAGAGGCTGCATTTGAACCTCTTGGAGCTGGAGGTGTCAGGAGACCCCTGGGCCTCGGCTGAAGCAGTGAAGGAGTGTGTGACGCGAGCTCTTGCTGCTCCTCTCACCCCACACACCAAGATCCTCCTCTCACAGAGAGGGCTCCAGTTCGCAGAGGATTACAGCAACTCCATCGAGAGGTTGGGATTCCTGTCAAATATTTTAAATCAAGCTAACTTTATAAACCTTAAAAGATGCTGGCAAACCATCTTCACCTGAATTTGTGTTTCTGACCTCTGCAGCGTGGTGTCCATTTATGAGCTACACCAGAAGCTACTGACTGAGCTCAGCGGGACAAAGAGAGCAGCAGAAAATGGGTGAGAGGAAAAAGAACCACTAACTTAAAGTCAGATAGAGCAGAAGCAGGAAATCCAACTGGCAATATTTGATTGAACTCACACCACTGTCATTAAAATGTTGACAACTTTTTAAAGTCAAAATGCATTTCAGATGATGTCTTTGATCTCAATCTGAAGGGATGAAGATCCAGAGAAGCTGAGCAAAAGTGATGATGGCTCTGCCGTTGCCGTGTCTACACAAGTCCCTCCTACTGTGCCTCATGTCCCCATCACCACGCCGCCACCAACTATGACAGGCACCGATATGAGCGCTCAGTCCAGCTATGGAGCGTACAGCAGCTGGTACCAGGTAGGGCTGTGATGACTTTGCTCCTTAGACAGATAAATATTTTTAGGGTGTAGTTTCATTGCTGTTACAGTAAAGTTAGCATGAATTTAATGTTACTGTTTTGTCATCCCTTTCAAGCAACAGTACAGCAATTACGGCTATCAGAATACCTGGAACTACAACCAGGGCTACTACCCACCCAGCTAAAAGCGAGCCAGAGCAGCCGTGTCAGCGGTTTCATCCAACTGAACAACAGACTGAGGCGCAGCGCTCTGCAGACGCACCTGTTGAAACGTATCGCAGCGTCCTCCGGGTTACCTCACTGTCCTGGATGTGAAAATAAGGCGTGGAGCTTATTAACTACGTCATCACCTCTTCAACTCTGAGGGGAAGTTGGAAATATCGACGAGAGAAAATTGACAGGCATTTTTGGAAAAGTTTCTCTGCATTTTAATTAAAACTATTTTTGTATTTGTTGGAAACTGACCTTTTTGCTTGTTTTAAAGTCGTCCATTTTATCCAACTTTAAAGGCAATGTTTGTTTGACATTTTGTACCATTCCACTGTGTAGTCTGTTTTTCTCTGATGTATATAAAGGTGTTTTATAGTGTGTCACAACATAGCTTTTTATTTTATTTTTTCAATATTGTGTCTATTTGCATGTGCTTTCATGACAAGGGGGGGAAATCAGCTTTTACACATATTTACTGTGAAACTACAACTCATGCAACGGTGAGAAGACTGTCAGGTGCAGTGAATTTTTACTATAGTCACTTGTATGAAATCAAACTTTTTAAATATACAAAAATATAAATCACATTCAAAATTAACTTCTTTGATTTTTCCATTTTAAAAAAAGCACAATCTGTGACAGTCATTTTTAAGTTAAGTCTTAAATAAGTTACATTCAACTGGAACACAAATGACGTTCTGTGGGAATCTCATGGAGTCGGGTGAAGCAGCAGAACCAAAGATGTTCACAAAAGTTGATCCAATCAAGCACGAAGCTTCATAACTGGTCACGCAACCGTGTCTGACTGAAACTAATAAGTCTTTTGCCAGTGAAAATGACCCAAAATAACCAAGTCATTTGTTTATTTCCAGTTCTCTTATTAACTAAGCAGTGTTACTGAAATATTTAATGATGTGAAGGCTTCCCTGTCATGTCTCTTAATTTACACCAAAATACCATTTTCATATACAATATTAAAAAAAACTGATGGATCAATCAGAATTCCCTTTTTTTTTAAATAAATATCTGCAAAATATCAGAATAATGAGAAAAAAATTCAGACTGATTTTATGGCTTCTTTGAGGTCAGATGCCTTAAAACTATTTAACTTGCTTAAATGGGTCATTGGCAGCTCCTATCGAGGTTCTAGTTTTGTCCCGGCCTCTCTGACAGAACTGGTGGAGCCAAGTCCGGTGTGTGAACTGTTTCATGATGCCCACAAATTTCCCACAGCTCTGGGGTCAAGGCTTTGTGGAGGCTCACTCTTCACGTCATTATCCTTGTGACGCTTTGCAACTAATTTAGAGGTACGCCTGGCGCTGTGGCCCATTTGAAAACCTGTCCACCCCCAAGTTTGTACTTTTTGGCAAAGATGTTGCTTTAGTACATAAATATAATCTTTGATGAACCAGACTAGGAAAGGTCCACATGGATTTTTCTGTCTTGGTTAATTTCTTTGATTGTCCCATGATGTCATGCAAAGACGTCCTTTTGTTTGGAGACGTGCCTTCAGTTAACTCAAATCAAAAGTTTCTTGCTCCAAGTTACAGTGGAAAGTTTAAGCTGCCACAGCCACTTAGTAAATGTAAACTCCCGACCTTCAAAATAAAGGTCTAAAAAAATCCTTTAACCTTATCGCTTAATTAAAACTCTAAAATGTAAAAAAAAACAAGATTATTCATCAGTTCTTTGACTTTTTATTAGATTTGTTAATAAAATTATTAGAAAATCAAGAAATGGAAGTGGCTTTCAAAAAAAAAAAAAATTCAGTCCACCAATTTAACTCTCCAAGTCAGGTTTATTGTAAGTGGATATTTGGTGACTATGTAGACATATCTGTCAGAATATCTGAAATTATTTTTAAAAAATGCTGTAAGTACAAACTCACAAAATAAGGAAGATTGTGAGGACAGAATTTAAGGCCCTTTGAGAACCACTGTAGCAGGTTAAAACTGAATGTTTTGTTCTAGGTATTTTCTCACATGTGTTGCTGAAACCACAAATGGTGCTCCTTAAGGAAGTATCAGACAAAAGCCAGCTATCATCTTTTGATCAATAAAAGTCACTGTCCACCTCGCTCCATGCACCAGGGCACAGAATAGCAGTAGGCTGCATTCAGTGGGCCTTGAGAAACCAATGTTTTCTTCGTGTACACGCTTTCAAATGTAATGCAGCCTCATATTACATCCCTGTTTTAGTTAAATTAGCTGGCTTATTGAATGATACTTAAAAAATGGTTTCTGGTGTCTCTGGTGTTGATGTAGTGGAGTTGGTGAGGTAGGCTCACAGAGCAGGTCCTCCAGTTCTTATTTTTTGGTAACAACCAGCACAGCTGAAGGCACCAAACCTGAAAAGAAAATCAGAAACAGATTAGGTACAGTATGAGTCCGATTTACTTCTCAAGCATATACTAGTCTACTCTGGGTATTAATATCCAGTTTAATAATGGTGAGGTTATATGATAATGTGACTGCCAGACTGGATGTGGACAAACCAAATGGATCACATTCGGATCGTGATACAGCGCATTTATTTACATTTCATATTGCCTTCACTATATGATGCCAGTTGTTTTTTTTTCTTTTGTTTTAAATCAAGCTCACTTGCAATCTAGCAGCAGCAATATTCTCTGTTAAAATCCCATCTCCTCCTCACCCAGCTCTTTAAGGGGCTTCTCCATGTCCAGTTCAGTGTAGACGTGGCGGGGGTAGGGTGACAGCAGTGTGAAGTCCTGACCCTCAGGTGTGTTGCCGTTCATCTGCACATAGACGCGAACCGCCGCCAGAGGCTCCTGGGCCTTAAACACCGTTGTGATGGTTGAGCCGTCCAGCAGGCGCACCTGTAAATCAGATGAAGAACAGAAAAATGTGTTGAGGATGATGAGACTAATGCAGCGTACAAAAGGAACATTTTGTCATCAAGCTCAGCAGGTGTAATGTGATTGTCTATAATAGTAATGTCAACATTTATTGGTAGTAAAATAATAATAATAATAATAACAGGCAAATGTGTAATCATTAATGGAAGAGTTGCTGATGTCTCTGATGAAAAAATGAAAAAGACAAAAGAAATAATGTGATACCTCACTGAAATCAACCCAACCCATACAAAACCTAGAGAGATGGGATGAAATTTCTGAATCTTTCTTTGATAATCATGTGTGAACAGGACTGTAGATGGGATATATAAATAATCAAATGTGCTTTCACCTGTATTCTAGACTCATCGTACTCCTTTTTAGAGGGTGGAGGGCCCTGACCAGTGGGCGATGATGGACTGACTGGGTTAGGCTGGGACGAAGTAGCTGTACTCGAGGGTGCACCACCTCCAAACTAAGTACAAAAAACAAATTACTCAAACTTACAGATGTAGTCAAGATGGGAAAGAATAAAATAGAGAAAAAAATGAATATGTAAATTGGCTGGAATACCTTTTGTGCTCTCTCCTCTCTGTCTCGTGCTATTTTATCTTTAACCCTTTGCCTGATAGAAATGAAAACAAGCAAAAAAGAAAGAACTCATAAACAAAAACGCCAAATCTTTCACCGTAATGTTCACCAAGAAAAACCAAACAGCACAGGAAACTTGTTTTATAACTTCTTAATATGGAGCACAGCACACAGAAATAAACTGTGCATGCGGCAGGTCTAGTTATAATATTCTGGTATGCATCATTCTTGAGTTCACAAGAATAACTTAATCATGACATCCTCTTCAAACTTTGGTCCTTTTTGAATTAAGTATCAGGCTAAAGTCAGGAAAAGTATTTCAGGAAAAGAAAAAGAGGGGTAACATTTTACACGCTTACAAAACTTCAGCTTATTACAGTTCACACAAGACGAGCTTGCCTGAGTCCATGTAAGCAGACTCGTAACCCAAATCGTGCCTTTTATTGCACAAACGTCTCATTCTGTGTGGTGGAGAGGCCTTACCTGGCCAGTTTGTCCTCCATCTTCTCTTTCCTGCGCTGGTCAGCAAGTTTTTTCATCTCATCGTCCTGTAGTTTTTGGCGGATTTGCTGCAGCTCTTGGCCCTGCTTCCTCCGCTGCTTCTCCCTCTCCACCTCTTCTGCTCGCTCGCGCTCTCTTCTCTCCGCCTGCTTCAGCCGCATCAGCTCCTCTAGTCTGGGAAATGGACAAAGACAGGCATCATTTAGTGCCACACGTTTTTCCATTTTGCCTCCTCAATGTCTCTAAAGGCCAATATTTACTGATTATTTAATGTTTAGCCCAGGTACTGCAGATATTTTGATACCATTTTTCTTTCCAAGATCAATTGCAACAATGAGGCTTTGGGTCAACTCAATTGCTAGTGTTATTATTTCGCTTTTTAGTCATTATTTGATTGTTTTTTTTTTTAATATGATAAACTAAATTTGTTTAAAGAAATCTGGGAATTAAAATCCAGGAATTAAGCCTAAAGAAGAAAATATGTAAAACTAAAAATGCATAAATATGTTGACATTAAAGCTGACTGTCTGCACTTCTTTTAGATGAGATTAAATCTGTTCAGTCAGTCTCATATCAGTCATCTACAACAATGAATTCCATAGTTTTACCCCTCATTGCTTTAAGTCTCTGGCTTTCTTTGGGGAATTCCTCTCATTTCTGAAATATAAACTCCAGTTTGCTTTTGAATTGCCTACCTTTTTTCCTTCAACTTTTTTTTTCTAAGTCATGTGACGTCTCTTTAAATGCTCAATAAAGTTTGCCTGTGTTATTTTTAGCAACGTTTGTGCCACCTCTGGAAACCACAGCCTTGCATAAAGAACATGTCAAAGTTTTCATGCTGGGATTTTCCACCGCCAAAAAAACAAAAAAACAAACATATTGACAACATAATGTTAATGCTAGATTGGAAACTTTATTCAGCAATATTCCTCTCTCAAGTCAGTATTGTGCAACTTTCTGCACTTGCTTTTAGAGCAACAAAAAAAAAATAGAGAATTTGTTTATCATAAAAATTATGTGGTATTGAATGATGCACTGGTGTAAATATTCACCGATAACAGTACTCTTATTTAGTAGGAACAGGTAATGTAACAACTCTAAGTCTAACTGCCACATGCTGTTTGTTTGGACAACTTTATTCATTCTGGAGCATCACTTAAAAACCTTCAGACCTTTTGACTTGCTCCCGTTTCTCCTCTTCTGTCATAGGTCGCTTTGAACTTTCCATCGTCTCAATGCAGTCGCTGTCTCCATCTGCTGTACCTGAAGTCAGAACAGATGTGCATGAAAAAAGTGATATAAAAGTAAACAGTAAGATAGGAAAGTAATATATTGTGAGATAATGAAAAGTTTTTTTGTCAACTCCAAATAAAGGCAAATGTCACATTCTAACAAAAAATTTGACTCGTCAAACATTCATCTCCAACACTACAACCACTAAAACATCAGAATGCAGGCAGTTAGTCTGCTACATAGATCCTGTGGTGTTTTGTGACCCACAGCGCCAACAGGCACTAAACTGACCGACCACCTAAACTTCCTTCGTGATTAGATAGATAGATAAAGAAAGAGAGAGAAACAAATTGCTAACACACTATGTTTCAGCCTGGATTAAGCACTTCAAAAAATCCAAAATACAAGCTCTTGATTACCAGATAAAGATATATTGTTGTGTCTGATCTTTTCATTTAAATACAATATATCAGCTATCTTATAAGAAACAATACTGCTCAAAAGTATCTCTGATGTAATCCAGAATTTCAAGAAATAGTATAATTTATTTAAACAAAATGTTTAATTCTGGCTTCCATCAAAATACCTAGACACCTTACACCCTTAACAACAACAACAAAAAAAAGCATCCTTACCTCCAGCAGTGTCTGCTAGTGTTGGCTGTTCTGTGTTGGATTGGCTATCTGCTCCTCCCAGGACATCCCCCGCTGGAGGAACATAGGGCTCATCAATGTCTGGGTCATTCTCGTGCTCCACGAGCCTGAACAAAATATTAAAGAGGACAGATCAGAATGGAAAAACATATTTTTTATTTATCTATTAATTCTTTTCATTGCATGATATTGCACAGCTGTGATGGACTGGCGACCTGTCTAGGGTGTACCCCTGCCTATCGCCTCTAATGAGCTGGGATAGGCTCCAGCAGACCCCCGTGACCCTGTACAGAATTAAAACCGGTATCGAAAATGGATGGCTGGATACTGCACAGTTCAAAAGACTTCTTCTTTACTCTACTTTCCAATGCAAATAGTTTCCCTGAAACATTGGGCGGGATCAGCTGTGTATAATTGTGACAATGTGAAACTGATGTCACAGTCAGACAAAACATCCCTATGTATTCATGGCACTGGGTGAGTCTGAGGATAAGTGAGGTGGGGAAAAACATGATGAAAATTTGTGTTCTTGTGAATGCACTGTGATCCTGGATTAGTATTTCATGTATCTGAATGAGCCAGCCATTTTTTCAAAAGCCAGATATTTGTCCAACGCACTGAACTCCACAGATCTATAAATGACTTTTTTTTGTAACAAGGAAGAGTGTTGGTGTGTACAGGAATCAGGACTTCAGAGCTGCTTTTGTCATGGGCACAGGTAAGGACTCTGATCAGTCAGTAATTTCATGTCACTGTTTAGTGCTTAGCTGATTTAACACCACATACAACTGTAGTGATGACAGAGGTCTGTGGGCACTAGTATTTGGTTACTGGTGGGGGTTTCTTCTGACTCACCAGTCCATGGCTTGTTCTATTCCTTGGTTTCCTGTATTGGCCACAGCTTTCTCTCTGCAAAAGTAACATGGAAGAAACACTTTCACTGTGATGTTAAAAAGCTTGAAATCTGTCTCCAACCAGGGAACTAAATTAATAACCTCTAGCTTTTTAATTTGGTATTACTCACGCTCTGTTTCTGTCAAAGCCCATCTCCAATAAGCTCTCAAGAGTTGTTAGCTCTGCCATTTTGACCTGAAACACCAAAAGTGCGCTGGTGGAGTCATCATCCTTCTTTCTGACATGTTACTACACAGCTATGACTAACTAACTGGTTACTGAAGGTAAAACATAGTTAGTTGCTTCTAACCAAGCTTTCGAAAATGGAGCTCGTCACAAGAGTTAATGATAGCCCTGTAGCCTTGTCAAACCAAAAAATAATACGCTCCCATTGTTAGTATTTTATAGAAATATCACATGTAGCTAAAATTAGCCTTAATGTTGCTAGCTGCGAGAGCTAGCTGGGAAGTTTCGCTGGCTAGCAATATTAAACAAAGTGTTATAAACTTTCTGTCATTTGAGCGAATAAATTTCGTTTTTATGTTGTATGTAAATTAGCCCATTAGTGTTATTACATATTAAAGAGGTAATATCAATATATCAACATATAGTCCTGAAGGGAACGTTGGTTAGCTACTCACACATTAGTCAACACCGCTTCATCAGTACGGAAAGCTCGATGGGTCAAACAGAACAACGCAAAAAAAATGTGACCCCCCCTTTTCTTAAGGGACTGTGAAATCAGAATTTAATCACCTCAGCATCCTGTTTTGTTATCTGTAGATCATAATGTAATATATGACATTTATCACAATACTATGTACATGAAGCTCAATGACCTTCAGTTAAATATCAATTTATTGTATTTATTCTGTTGAAATGATGTACAAAAATAGTTTCATTAATCAGGAGTTTTCCTCATCTTGTTATATAAACAGGCTTCCAAAATGTGTTATAAAGCACATTTCTAAATGAAAATCTTGTTTGTGTTTGTTGTTGCTGGTGTAACAGATGTTTGCAGCACTGATTTGTCTAATTGTCTTTTGTGACCTGTTTGGTTTGTACAGTAATATAATGGATTTAGCATATAAGTGAAATCTACAATAGTTGTTTATTTTAAAATGAATTCTTTAGAGTTTACTATTTTCCCAATTACTTGAAATAGCACTCTTACTAGAAACTGGGGTGTTCTGTACTTTCAGTTTCTTTCTTATCGAGATGTGTATCATCTGCTTTAAATGTTGGCCTCGCTGGTGATATTTAAGAAGATATGGGGGTGGAAGGGCTGTCAGGATTTCCTGTCTTTAGTCTTGTGATCTAAACAGTCTCCCAGAGACATTTAACATACAGCAAAAAACTGTTTCATGCAAACATCAGCCACACCAGACCTTTACAAAATCCAAACAGTCACAGTTGCAAAGTCAAATATGAGGCTGTCTCTGTATCTGCATGTATTATACCACACACTTATGACATATGTAAACAGAATAATCAATTAAGCTGTGACTCAATTGGAAATGCCTGCAATTGAGGCCTTAAATTATAAAAATTTACAAATAAAACCGAATTAAGACTTAGTGTACTTTATTTCTTCTTGGGTTCATATGTTATAATGAACTGTCTTTAATCTAGATGTCAGCTTGTAATCTCACACTGGGAGTTAAGACTAAACCAAAAATTACTTAAATGTCGCAGTTAAATTAATTCTGCTTCTTGTTTTTGTGTCTCTTTGTTGTCTTTTTGTGTCTCGCTTATGGTTGTTGTGCCTTTCTTGATTTTGTATGCCTTGTTTGGTGTCTCTTTGTGGTCAAAAAGATTTCATTCTTTACTGCCATGGAGGATTTAATTTTAAATCATCTTTGAAGCATTTTGAGGTATTTAGTTAGTCAGTTGAATAGATTCTACTGTGTGTGTGTGTGTGGGTGAGTAGTGGAAATTATCTGAATAGCTTTATGACTGGAATTTGTCCCTTATTGGCTTGTATCGTTTCATACCAACCTCATATGTTTATTGGGGGTTTGGATGAATACAATTTGCTAACTGTTACATGTAGGTTGGGTCTGTTACATATTTACAATAAGTGTAATGATTAATTTTTCTCCCCCCCACACAGTCTTAAGCAGCCCTCATTCACAAGTGCATCATTAGTTAAGCGGTCTTCTTCCTCTGTTAGTGTCTCTTATTTAAAAAGGTTTTCCGAAGGCTAATTTTCCATAAAGTTCTGTCATTTATTAGTTTGTCTTTTTTTTCCATTACACTTTAATGTTGTATTTTTGCGTGTGTGTTTTTGAACTTTCAGAATCTTCTCTCCACACATTTGCACTATTTCTTTGGTGAGTAAAACTATACATTATAAACCCATTAGCCATTAAAGACACAATTCGTTTCATTATGTATCAGGAAAATTGTAAACTACTGAACATGCATGCAATGAAGGACAGTTTTAGTTTGCATTTTCTCAGCAATGTATCTGTTATGTGTTGTAATTTTTTTAATTGTTTAAATATTAACAGTGCACCACTCTGCAGGTGGCGTAAAAAAACCACTTGATCGTACAAGTATATTCATGTTTGTAGAAAAAGTCAGATAAGACAGATAAGCGTTTGAGTCATTTTGCTAAACAATTTGAACTGGCTACAGGCCAGGCCAGAACAGTGGCTTGGTGGTTAGCACTGTTGCCTCTAAGCTAGAAGGTTCCTGTTTTTAGTCTCTCTGTGTTGGGTTAGAAAGTTATTCCTTGTGTGGCTTTTCTTTAGGTACTCCGGTTTCCTCCCATCGCCCACAACATGCTCTTTAGGCTAATTGGTAATTCAAAATTGTCGACCTAAGTAAGAGTGTGGTTGGTGGTTTGTTCATGTATATGACCCTGAGGACTGGTGACCTGACCAGGAAGTATCCTTTGCCCCACAAGAGATTAAACAGGCCCCAACGGATCCCAGTGGCCCCGAAGAGGAGGCAGTGAGTATAGATGTTGGATGGATGGCTATAGGCCAAAGAACTGACATGACATGGTGAGTTTTAAAAACTGAATGAAAACTGATTTAAGATCTAACTGTTTCTTGATGGCGTTATTAGATGCCAACCAAAAGCATGATTTTATTTTGGTATATGTTTTTGGATGATTGTGTCTGTTTAAAAATCGTAAAATGTCTGCTGCTATTAAGTCAGCAACACATCAGAAACTCTTTAAAATGAGACAAGTTATCTTATTTCTTATTTCAGACCTTCAGTCTATCTTGTCTTCACATTTAAATGATCTCATCAGCAACACATGAATTCAAATTTTAATGCTGATATTTACAATGCATATCATATATGGATGCTTCAGCCCACCAGTGTGATATTGTCTGTTAAAAAAAAGAGTAAGAAAATGCAACAGGGTGAGCAAAGTCAAAGAAGACGTTTGAGGTGAAGGTTTCTTTAGCCTACCCTTAAATTGCTTTATGACTTTTTTTTTTTTTGCAGAGGATGGGGTTAAGGGTCAAAGCTCACAAGGATTAGTCAAGAGACATTCTGAGAAATCAAGGACATGAAGGGGGTGAGAAATCATCCATGACTGTGTTTACTGCATGTGGCTGAAGCCATATCAATACCTAAATGTAAAAGTTTAATTTTAATGGGCTCGAAATTCAACTTGGTTAGCTGTGATGCTCCTTACTCTGGATTCATTTTATGTGTTCAATGAGCAAATTACCCTGATTTTTATAAGTGTAAAAGGGTAAAATGTAATCTTAGGAGCAGTAAAAACCAAGATTAGGAGATTTATTGGTGAGTGATAATTTACTAAGCTTTTACTAGGTGTGGCTGGTATCACATGAGGGACAAAATAATAAATTTTCAATCCTCAATAAAATAAAACGATATCAATTCACGTGGTCCTCAACAGCGACCAGAAGAGGGCAGCATTATTTCAAAAGATAGAAACTTTGACCATTTCAGTGCTCTGACCCTCCTCTTTTACCATGAAACTTTTATCAGGTTGTTCAAGCAAACAAACTGAAGAACATTAGACCGTAGCAATAATCCTTTAAAACAAAGGAGTATGTTTAAGGTAAGTTTTAAATGAGCAGCTGAATATACTTAAAATAAGAAAAACACTTCAAATGTTTTTTATTTTGTCTCAGTCAATAGTAGAAGACTGTGCAGCCAGTCCTGTGGTGAAAAGCCTTGTGGTTTTTATTTGGTTCTGTCAGCTGTGTTGTTTCTGTGGGTCTCACCAGCTGTAACAGCATCTCCATATGGAAAAAACTCTGGCTTCCAGTGGAGCCGCTGTTATCTGTGGTGGAACGCCTCTTGTCATCGAAACAATGCGTGGACACAGCAGCTTGAGCTAAGCGACACTCACTATTTGTTTTTAACAGCTGGTGCCATATTCATGTCAAATAAGATGTTGTTGAAATATAACAAAATAAAACTTATATGTGAATCCAGCCTAGCTGTCTGTCTTCTTCTTTTCCATACTGTCTGAAAAGCTAAAACACATAGATTTAGTTCAGTGATTCATTGTTTCCTTTTTGTGTAAATGGTATCATTTTATATACATTCAAAATTATATGTGAATCCATGCACAAAAGGTATATTAAATGGTAAGAGATGATTTGGAGTTCCTTTGAATTAAAAAGGAAAAGAAAAAAAAATTACCCAGCCTGAGAAAGTGTGTTACAATAATCATGCAAGTAAAACTAAAACTGAAATTAAATGTAGATATCATGTGCACAGAATGGTATTTGATAAAGCCCCTTGAAATAAAAAGCAAAAACATTTGAATTTGTTACTTTAAATGAATGTATGACTACACACAAATGCATTCATCTGAGGGAAGATATATGAGTATGACAAACACACTTTCAGTATCACAAATAACTGAGGACAGGCTCAAAGGCCAAGTTGGAGATATGATGCACATCTACAAGAGAGACACAAAGCAATTAGAATATAAAGCAGAAGTTGATTGATGAAGTTTATAACTTTATTGATGGAGCTACAAATGAAATAAGACATCATTTTAATGATAACATTTGCAAAATGTGTCATAAAATAACCAGTAAAAATGATAACGCCCTTAAAAGTGTACATATAATACAGTATAAGACAAATGCAAAGTGATCCCAGGCATATAAAAGTAATAATAAAAACAGACAGAACGTTAAGATAGGCACAACATCCAAAACTGTGCCACAAAATCACAATCATCAAAAACAAACAGCAAATAAATGAATAAATGAGAATGAACAACTGGAATGGTAGAGAGGCGTGAATGGGGAAAAGAAGACAGAAAACTGAACAATGTATCACTAAACCACCATAAAAATACAAATTGATGTGAGATCCAGAGCATCTGCATCACTCACACATGGTATGTTGTTGTTATGTGTCTCCTTTAGTTGTTTGTATCTTGGTCTTGGGTATAGGCTGTAGGCTTTTTATACTTTCATTATTTCAAAGAAAAAGAAAAAATCGCAGACACATTAACGCAGCAGTAAAATATAGATGTTTATTAGTGTGTTTCTGTTTTATTTTGGTGTAAAAACTATTTTACATCTTTGAAACAAATGATGGTTGTGCCACATGGCAAGTGAATGAACTTATTATCAAACAGCTGGATTTCAGATGGGTTCATTTCTGTGAATAACGACTATTGGCTACACTCGATGCGTCGTAGAGACTTTTAATGTGAAGTATGTGAGACATTTCCGGTATCCGCGTGTCAGCCGTTGCTGGTGGGTTCACGCGGAGGTTCGCAACTGACAGCCGGTTGCTAAACGCGAGGCTAGTTTGAAAGTGATTATAAGGCTTTTCCTCTTACTCTCGATGAGCTTTGGACGATAAGTTTCAGTTTGTGGGTCATTATTCATAGTAGAGTTGGCGCAGGCTGAGTTACAATAGCTAAAATTGAAGAGGGAGGGTGTTTCTTGGATGACTGAGACTCAGTGCGTGGCTACTACTCACTAGCTAGCAAAGAGGAGGGTGGGGACATAAACTTAAAAGACCTCGCCCAGTCGTTCGCTTCATTCCAGCAGGCAGCTAGTCTCCTTGCGGCGTGACAGACCCACTCCACTAATTTAGATAATTATTCAATAGGGCACTGACACACTGGTGTCATATTAGGGTAAAGAAAAGTAATAATGTTCAGAAAAAACTTGAAGAAGGACCCCGAGCTGTTTCAAAATGTGTCGGATGGGCTGCGGCGGCTCTACCGGACCAAGCTGTTCCCACTGGAGGACACGTACCGATTCCACGACTTCCACTCCCCTGCACTCGAAGATGCCGACTTCGATAATAAGCCCATGGTACTCCTGGTGGGTCAGTACTCGACCGGAAAGACCACCTTCATCCGACATCTGATGGAACAGGACTTCCCCGGTATGCGGATTGGCCCGGAGCCGACCACAGACTCTTTCATCGCGGTGATGCACGGCGAACAGGAGGGGGTGATACCTGGTAATGCCCTGGTCGTCGACCCCAAGAAGCCCTTTCGCAAACTCAACGCCTTTGGAAACGCCTTTCTCAACAGGTAATCCCAGTGCCAGGTCTTCAGAGCTCAATAATGAGATTACATTAAGGAAATAGAAATGTATAATGTAGAAGGGTTATACTATATGAGCTCTCAAAACCTTGAGTTTTTTTAAAAATAAATATTCTTGCCTCAATCATTAGTTTAGTTGTATGTGAACAAATGCCTCACAACAACACGTCATCCACGGTTTAAAGTCTCCCCTGCAAGTCTTAACTCGCACTGTGCCTTTTTTGTGGTTAAATTGACTATGCTGTTGCACAACCTTTGTAACAGAGCCAGCTGTGTAGGAGACTTTTCTCTCTTTCATCATCTCTAGAGAATGCTGTATTCAATGTCAATAGACAAGTGGCAGATCCACCCTGGGTTTAATAAAGCATAGGACAGGAAGGTGCTTTCCATCTGCTCACCCTGTAAGCAAGAGCTTCTTTTCCTTTTACTTTGCATCAAACTCTGCTAGTTAACATGTCATCTGTCTCTCTTTAGGTACCTCTTCGTATAACCACCTGGCAGAGTCACTCTTGCCAGACTCTTCTGGCAAGAGTCATTGCATGGCTAGTTGAACATAGAAATAGTTGTATGCTATGTCGCTCAGCAACATGCTGACCTTGTTCTGTCCTTATATAACAGTGCCATAAGTTTCATATCCCCATAGCCATATAAGTATTAACACTTAAGTGCAAGGTGACCAGTCAACTCCTTTAGTTACTACCTGTGAGCATGACTTATGAAGTCTTATCACAAAGGGTTAAAGGTTTTGGTATCTATTTTCTTGAGTAAGCGTAACATATTTTCAGCAGCAGAAGGATTGTTCTGTCAGCAGTTGTTGAGACATTTTGGCTCACCACAACTTTACTTAGGAGATTGTTTATCCAGATAAGATGAATATTTTAAGGTAACTTCTAGAGCTCTTCCCACAGTACTAATAAATTTGGAGCCCACACCTGAGGGGACAGTCATTCAAAAAAAAAAACTCAGATGACTCAGAGGTATTCTCAAGGTGGGGCTTTAACTATTTAATTCAACACAGACTTTTCAAAACAGTGTGGATATTTAAAGTCAAAAGTAGAAGTGAAAGTGAAATAATAAAAAAAACAAAAAACTGGTGGTGGCTTGTGGTGTGTTTTTACAAAAATAAATGCAGAAAGAAAAAAGTGGGAAAAAAACCAAGGTCACTGGAAAGGCTGCCAGTGTTCCATTGACTAAATGAAATGATTTCCTTCCAGCCAGCTCAAAGTACAAGGTGATACAAGTCGGTGTGTATGACTGTGCTCTGTGAAAACACCCAAATCCTGTTATAGACTGTGAGGATTTGCCATGACATCAGACTTCTTGACATCTGATTGTTGGATGATGTCAGTTCTGGTACAGGATGTGGGGATATCCCCTTCTCTCCCTGTATGCCATCTTTTCACCTTCAGATGAATAGCCATCTGAACAGATGGACAAATAATTACTAAACAAATGACTCATTTGTAGACAGTCATGGCTCACAATCTTAATCTGCTGTTATCTTCCGATTATGTGACTGCGTGTCACCACGTACTGTTGTAATCTAGACACTGAAGTTGGCTGTTGCTGAGTGAAGTTGCTTCCTATTATCCATTGTCATCCCTTCCTGGAATTATGTCAAGTGTTGGCCTTGTCTTTCATGAGATTAAACTTCTGCCAAGTAAAATCCTTCAAACTCGCTTCAGGCGACACCTTAAAGTTGAGGGGTATTTGTCTTCATGGATCATTATTCACCTCTGATTTTTATAATAGACTTAAAGAGAAACTAGAACAGACTGTATCAGCAATGGTTATTGCCTCTCTTGTAAAGTATGTATTCATTAAAATATTGTAATAATTCTTTTGGTTTTGAGTTGCAGGTCTGTTTGAACTCATTTTGGATTTTTTTTTTCCCTCAGAAACATATGCAAGTCTGAAAGATTACATGTCACTTAAGACATTATCAAAGCAGGTGTGTGATCTGTTTTGAACAGATGATTTGGCACAAAGCCAAGAACTGCCTTATGAGTAATGAAACTTTGTCCAAAACAAGATCAACAAAACTTTTTTTTTTTTTTTTTAAAGCAGCCTATTTTCAGATCATACTAGACCAGTTTTAAATTTTCTTCTTTTTGGGCTTGATTTAGCTTGTTTAGTGTCATTACTCACTCTCCAAAATGGACATGACAAGGGTCTGAGTTTTAATTGACTTGATTTAAGGGAGGTTGTGATGGCATCTCCTGTGTGTAGCTCTTAACTATAGTTATTCGACCTGAAGATGAGCTTTTAACTACCAGGCTCAGGTGGTATTTTTGCTTCGTATAACCACTTATTTATGATGAGAGTAAACAGAAATCAGTATTGCAATTCTCACACTTGCTACTTGTTCTTTTTTTGCCCTTTATGGGGGCATTTTATCCTGTAATTTAAGTTTTGTATCATCTTTGTTTCTAATTGCTTCTTGTTGTTTGTATAGTAATTTTTGTATCAGATGATTCCACAGTAACTTTATACTTTATTAGTTACCCTTTGAGAAGCATGCATATTTTTATAGTTCTTGTTCCCTATTATTTTACTTGCTACTGCAGTCAGAGAGGCCCAGTACATTTCTGCAGTCTCTGTAAGCCATTAGTTAGTAAAAGTGGAGTCAGCAAAGTTTAAGTTCCGCTCTGGCCCACCCTAGCCTGCACTGTCCTGCTCTGTCCCGTCCTGTTATTCCAGGACGCTGACTTGGCTATTTAGTGAGGTAGGGACCTACGCTTTAGCACACAAACACAGATATAACTTACAATTTGGTCCCCCACTCAATCCAAGATTATAAGGCAGACAAGTGTGGAAAAGTAACATAGCTTTAACCTTTCTGTCTACTTCTCCAGGGCTAGTGACAGCCAGCCATTTTCCTCTTCTCCGTGAGAAACTGAAATTATGATGTGAGAGAAATCTGAAGGTCAAGAGGTGAAGCAGAAAAGAAGGGCCTTATGTCATGAGACTGATATACAATTACAAACATAAGGAGAAATATTCATTCGTGTCTTCATGCCAAACTGTTCTCTCAGAGAGAAAGGTCACTCACCTTTAAAGGGCATGATTGCACATTTAAAAGTCTCAGATGGGATCCTTGCTGATGCAGGGTTTCGCTGTTTCTGAGATTTCCATTTCAGGTTTAGTTTAACATTTTTTTCCCCCTACAAAGCTATGTGTGGAAAAATCTTGGGACAGATAGCTCAGTGGAAAATCCGAGCCAAAATTCCAACTGGATATCATACGACATTAGATATTAAAGGAAGGGGGAAAACCTGCATGCATCTTTGCCGTTTGCTGTTATTGTAATGTAATATAGCCTGAAGGATCTTTTATTCAAGAAACATTTTCTCATTTCTTTGTCTTGGTTTTTGTGGATTTTTCCAGTTCCCTCTTGTGTGTGGTGCAGCACCTCTGTTAGAGTTTTGTGTCTACCCTCAGTGTGGTTAGAGCAGGAATGCAGAAATACGGTTTTCCCAGTCTTATGACCTGGTGCCTCTGAACTCATGTTGTGAGTATCGTTCAGTTTGGCTGAAAGAGCAGCAGAGTGAGAAGTAGTACTCTGAGCTGTGGGGTGTCTTAACAATTCCCTTCTTTGTTCTGTGTTGAGACATTGCGGGTTTTTGTAAAACCAGCCATTTTCCCTCATGCTTTTTACTTTGTATTTCTATTTGTGTGTGTTGGCTCAATATCTGTTGAAGCACAGCAGATGTTATAAAGTTTAAAACCCCAGTGTAGTGGCCTGAGACACTATTGTGAAGTGAGTTATGCTACACTGGGAATGTCCGAGGCCAGCAATTTTATAGCTTAAAATGTGTTGTCCTTCATCATTTCCCTTAATCATTCTTACGTCAGTGATGGCCTTCTATAAGCAAGGACCCCACACTGTTTGGATAATCTGTATCATCATGTAGTCTTATAGTTGTTATAGGAAAAACATCTCAGCTGGATTTGAAGCATCATCTGGAGCGCTAACAGTTTCAGTTAAGCTTGATTGATGTTTGTCTGATCAATGCAGAGCTTAAGTCATTGTCAAGTGACTTTCATTGCCATGAACATTTAAACTTGTTCACAAGTGTGTTGATGCAGTTCTTGGAGGACATGAAGCTGCATGGAAACAAAAGTGGAAGTAACTCTGGTTCTCACTGTTCACATAGCAAGAAACTGAGCTCAGGCATGTCGATCAGCAGTTCTGTTTACATACAGATTGGCAGGTGGGTACCCACATTACTAGTTACTGTGTTGACACTATGAACATGCTGGATAGGTGCATATTATATTGGACATCTTTTTTTTACAGAAGCACAATTTTCTCACAAGCAGACCACAGGGGTGTGCTGTGAAACTAGTTCAACATACTGTATCTTTCTTACAGAGAGGTGGCTTGAGAAACACTGAAGTCGCACAACAAATTATTCTCAACTGAATTAGTTAGTTTTTGCTTTCAGGGTTTATTTAAGCTCACAAAAAAGGTTGTCATACATGTCAGTGGATGCTTCTGCTGCACAAAAGTCTCTGATCTTGTGACACTTCTCTCATAAAGAGGCTTGATATGAATAAAAAAGTTTGAAAACTATTAAAGTAATTTTAAAAAATGACACCAGTGCTCCTGCAATTCATACAAAAGAAGAAATCTGGCAGGCTGTTAGTTGTGTGACATGGTAAGTTTGTTGTCTATGGTGGTGCACAAGGGATGGTAAACTTACAATTTGATCGTCAAGAGGTAAATGTTTTTCTGAAACTGTCCCATGAACATTTTACTTTTGGGACAAAAATGAATACTCTTCAATGTGCTATCTTACCTTCTAATATCTGTTGCATTATTTAATCATCAGTTTCAAACAGATATGTGAGCAAATTGAGACAAGGTATTAAAAAAAAAAAAAGTATCCTATTCTCCATATCTGGTTCCCAAGAAATGCACAGGCTACAGTGGGCTTTTAAAATGTATTTTATTTGGGTGTTGTTTTAAAGTAAGACTCACTCAGCTGTATACCTACACGTTTGATATTTTCGAAGATATTCTTTTGTAGGACTGCAACAAATAATCAACATAGTCAGCAAAAATAGATTACAAAAGTAGTTGCAGATGAATTTATTAATCAGTTCATTAGTTGGTTACGTCATCCCTTGTCTGTTTCATGCTGTGGATTGCAACTTCAGTTCTTGAAGGAATATTGGTGTTTTAATGACATCAGTCAATATAACGCCTTTAAAAAGTTTAAAAACGCAGATATTTTTGTCTCGTGTTGGGTGGTGACACCACGTGTTTTCCAAAGCATTCTTTGTACAGAAGTGGGAGTCTTTCACCTGTCAGCGCAGGGATGTGTCTTGGCGAGCACATTGGGGCAGAACTCTGCTGTGAACTATACAGAGAGGAGAAAATTTAAATGAGCGAACAAAATCATGCTTGGTGTGTTTCATTTTATTTATTTATTTTTTTTGCTCCTTGTGGTCACTTGGTGTATGGGTATTGTAATATCTCTAGTGTATCATATGGTGCACTGTCCAAAAGCTCTCGTTTTTCTACTTGCAGAAACTGTTTACATTTTTGATTTGCACCAGCTATTTAGGAGTAACTGCAATGAGAAGTAAATGTTAAAAATGTGTGACCATAAACTTTTAATACTTGTGTGATCCATTGGTGAATCTTATCTGTGATCATGTGTGGTCATACCTCTGAAGTCCTGGGGGCGCTGTAAAGGCATGCATATGCATGCAAAACTCTGCTTTTCTGCTTTTTGTTCTTTTCCTTTTGGCTATTGCCTTCAGGACTCACCACAGCAAACAATCTGCCACCACCCAAAAAAGGCTTTTTTTTTTTCTTTTTTTTTTGTTCAGGTAAAAATCCCTACAACCCCAACTATAATAGATTGATTGGTGGGAAAAAAGTATTGAATTTTCTGTTCTTTGATGTTTTAACATTTCTCAGCATTGATCATGTAGTTTCTATTTATGACATCAACATTCGGTACTTGTGCTTCATGACATTTCAGTGCTGTTTCAGCAGGATTTGATCTGGGAAATGATCACACAATCTATAAAGGATTTCGCATACAATTTAATCAGAAACTCTGAACATAACCAGCTCTGGAGCAGGTTCAGGTCCATAGCGATCTAGTCAGAGGAAGTGAAAATAACTGGCTATATGAAAATAATGATGCAATATTGTAAAAGGATAACTTTAAGCATTTAAGTAAATTTAACACAACCCAACCTGCACAGGCACTTGGCTACTATCTCATTGTTATCTGTTTTAGCTCTGAGCCTTTTCTAGCAATCATGATATTCTACTGATGTTTGTGCCTGAGAGCAAGGGGGAGTTGACAAAGAAATTCTCCAGAAGAAACTAAATGCCAGACTTGTGTATAAACAGTCTCACCAAACTGGTTTTCTGATATGTCCTTCTCTCTCCAGCCTCCACATCTGATAAAATTTTCTCTCTCTGTCTCGTCATGCTCTCATTTAACCTTTTTGCACTTTTTTTTTTTTTTTTTTAAATATCCCCTCTGCAGATTCATGTGTGCTCAAATGCCAAACCCTGTCCTGGAGAGCATCAGTATCATCGATACCCCTGGAATCCTGTCTGGTGAAAAGCAGAGGATAAGCAGAGGTCTGTTTCACACACACACACCAACACTTTGCCACCCTTTCCTCTAATATACACACTTAAAGTACTCATGTTTATGCTGTACTGTTATAGCACGCCCTTTGAGAAGAAACACTGAAATACTCTAATGACAAAGCTTTGCACAGCTGCAAAATAAACCCACAGGAAGTTGTAAGTTCAGATATTAAAAAAAAAAGAAGAAGAAGAAAAAAAAAACTACTTCAGTAACCTTTGTTCTTTCTGGTATTTCAGATTTGGCAAATACTGTACAATGCACCTGCGCTACCTATATTTAACTCCTTTCGCAGCCTCAAGGCAAAACAGTAACTCAATAGCTCATGACAATGTGATTGAGGCCTCACAATTTGACAGTAGTGAGGAGAGGGCTTTTATTAGGAACTTCATTTCCTGTTTATCCACATGTGGTTTTCATTCATTTCAGCGTTGCCTTTCTGTCTGTGTTCAGATCAGCCTTAAATTGTAAATGTTACAATGACAAAAAAGATATGCTACAAAGTATAATTCCTACATTCATTTTTCAATGAATTTACTTTCATTGTTGTCTTTTTGTTTTATGCTGTGTTGTTTCCCTTTTTATATTAGTTGTGAGTTATTTTCCTGTATTCTTTAGAAATAAATCAACTCACATTTTTATTCAAGAGCACCGGCAATGCTGTGACCTTCAGGGTCATTTCATTATTGCCAGATCCACATTTTTTTTAACTTTTGATGATCTTACAGAACACAGGCAGGAGATAATTCTGCAGCTCAACATAGCTTCTGCTTTTCTATCTGACTTGAGTCAGTTTTAGAGGAAACACACACACAAGGAGTTTGTGTGTACTCTAGTGAAAGGAAGTGGAGTAAAATGGCAAACTTTGCAGTTTCCCAAGACCCCCCCACACCCTATATCACCTCACCATCACTACTACTTCCGGTGCCTGTCTTGCATACAGTGCTGCTTCATAGTCGGTCTGCTTTTTATTATTAACTCAAAGTCCCAAAAGTAAATGAACTGAACAAGAGGAAAGACATATTGAAGACTGATTTAGAAATGGGAGATTTGTCTTTGCAGAAGTCAGTTTTTTTTTTTTTTTTTTAAATATTTTTTTTCCCCATAAATGGATACTAATAAGTTGAATAGAAAAAGTTCAGGCTTCCCAAAATCATATTTCAATTTTTTTTGTGTTGAGGAAATTTTGATTGGGATTTTTTTTTTTTTTCTTGGAGTCAGTTGATTGTAAATATATATTATTACAATAATGAAACACTAAAATTGTTAAAAGGGCAGGTGTGTCTGAACAAAGAGACTGGCATGTGTTTAGGTGACCCTGTCTGAAAGGAAAAGACTAAATCCAGAACCACATACCTCAGTTTTTTGTTTCTCTACATACATACTTATACATTCTTGCTGCCAGACACTTTTCCTCTATCTTAAGCCTACACACATTTTTGTACACGTCATATTTTACTGTTTCTGTATAAACATAGATAAAATACTGTACTCCACTGACATACTATGTGGACTATGTCATATATAAACAGAACAGATTTAGATTGTACAGGTCAAGTGTGACGGTCATACGTGTCTTTACTCGGTATCATGGTGAATACTAGGTTTGTGCTACAGGAAGATGTGAAATTTTTTTTTGTTTTTTTTTTAAAGTAAGCAGTATTTGTTCCCTACTAAACCATGAAGTAGCAAAAAGCTGTAGTAGACAGTGAATTTGCAGAACTATCTGGCTTCGTTGTCAACCCATCAGCAACTATCTTGCTGATGGGTTGACAATGAATACTTTTAAAAGATCTTCAGCAAAAACAAGTATTTCTCATAAGCCATGTTGAAAATTTTGAGAGCTTGTAGCCAGTAAACCTTCAGCATTGATTTGGGAAACAGACATTTTAAGGGAAAATGTACTTCCTTGCTAAGAATTACATGAGAGGACTGAAAGGACTTCTATTTTTCCAAACAGATGCCAAGAACCAATGGTTTCAGACTCAACAGAAAAATGTTTTTTTGTTTTAAAGTTGACACTGCAAAGCTGCATTGTTTAAATTTGAACTTAAACTATGTGGGGTTTTTCCCTCCTGGTTTTTCATCTCAGCTGTTTGCTCAGCAAATGATTTTTGATCTCCTTTCCAAATTTGTCACGTTTATAGCACTGTCACAGCGTCTGTGCAATGGATATGGCTCTCTCATGGCAGATGTCGATGGTTTGTGCTATAACTAAGTCTGGCTTGAGCAGCTGTTTCTGTCTGATACCACGAAGTGTATTTTAAAAATGGACTTGAGAGAATCAGTAATGTCATACAGTGGCTCCCATGAGGAATCTTGCACGTAAAATTTCCCCCCTTTTTTTTTTTCTGCCTTTCACCTGTCATGAAGATGAACACAGATTATTTGCTTTGAGAGCTTTACTGAGACCGTACTCTGTTACCATGTCAGTTTATAGTTTTCTCTTTCACTTTTACTCAACTTTGTCTCGCTTTACCTCTTCCGTGTTTCTCTTGTTCATATGTGCTCAGGCAAATCTAAGCAAGGCAGAATGATAAAGTAAACACAGAGTGTGCCCTTGGAGCAGATATGTTTTTTTATTATGTTTATCTGTTTTATTAATATTAAGGTAACCTCTTTTAATGTTGATAAATGCTGTGTAGTCCTTTTTACCTCGTATGTACAGAATAAAACTGTACCTTTTTTAAATTGACATAAAATACTGATAGATCATATCAGTATTCAGTCTAAAGATAAGAGAAATTATGATTTTTATTTTCATTTTTTCTTTTTTAATTGATCTCTCTTATCCTGCAGATCTGATGATAGTGCTGATCATAAGATCCGATGCTCCCCACATTCTCAATGCAAATGAAGCTTGTTTTGTAATTTGAGTTAGCCCCTTGTTTCTCAAATAACCAAAAGGAAGTGAATATTGGAACAAGTTTCTGTCCTAATTCTGTGATACAAATTTTTCACATCCTGCTCTGTTCAGTCATTTTTTGATTTCACTGTCGCCACTTTGATGAACAACTTACATGAAGTGGTTTTATATTTATTAAGGGTTTTTTTCTTTATTTTTAAAAAAGCTGTATTTTGTATGGTAGAGGTCGTTTTCTCCTTGAAGTCGAAGCACGTCATAGATTGACAAGTGAGATTGTCCAGAGGGCCTCCGGTTTAAAGAGTATTTACCTTTTATAGACCTTACTGTTGGCTCAGTCCAGCTAGTTAAACAATAACCTCTGGAAAAAGCCCAACCTCTCGAAAGCTCTTTTCTAAACATTGGTGGATCAATGTGACTTGAAGTGTGAATGTACATCTCATAATTAAACCTCTCCCAACATATATAATTTATTGACTGACTGGACCATTGTGCCCTTTGTCATATTTCGGTTCACCTCATATTTAACAAAGAAGCACTTCACAATAGGAATTTTCCTCTATTAATGAATTATCTTGATATTGACTTGTCTCTAAGCAATTTGGTTCTGAAATAATTGACATTGCTACTTCAACATCTTTTTGGGAAACTAAAATTTTTGTTAAGTTTAAATATCTGATTTAATATTTTTCTAATTGTAAAAGCCAGGTACAGAAATTTATATATGCTGAGGTATAAATCACTCATCCACCCCCCTTTCTTCTCCAGGGTATGACTTTGCTGCGGTGCTGGAGTGGTTTGCTGAGCGTGTGGATCGTATCATCCTTCTGTTCGATGCCCACAAGTTAGATATCTCAGATGAGTTCTCCGAGGTGATCCGAGCCCTCAAGAATCATGAGGACAAAATGCGGGTGGTGCTGAACAAGGCAGACCAGATCAGCACTCAGCAGCTGATGAGGGTTTACGGAGCGCTGATGTGGTCTTTGGGAAAAATCATCAACACACCTGAGGTAAAAGCATTTCTTTTTCACATTTTGGGTTTTTTATGAAAAAAAAACAAACATTTATATTGGTTAGTATTAAGATCCAAAACATGGTCTAAAGAGACCTAAGCTGTATAGATTTCATAATAAAACTTAAACTTGCATTATAATTGTTTGCCAGCTGCTGTTTTCCAAAATGGAGGGATCATTTGGGGGCTGTGTGGGGTACAGGGTCTTGACCCTCAGGCACTTGAGCATGTGAAGTGGGTAAATGAAGATTAAATCAATAAACCTCTAATTAACAGACAACTATTTCACTTCCCGAGCCACACTTGCTTCAAGATGCTGCCTTCGCCAGTAATGATTAATGGGAATTTTTTTAAATGTCAGAATAGAGGTCAGATATGTTTTCTGAGTAATCAAGTAGTTTTCTCAGACTTTCACTGTAGCAGGTGACACAAGAGGATGAAAAAGGGATAAAAGAAAGTAATGAAAGTGAAAAATGGTTATGAAGCTATCCCTGCAGAATCCCATGTCCTATCATGTGACAACGTCTTATGATTGTACTCTGTTTAGTTAATGTTTGATGCAGAGCCATATTCATCAACCATTTCCAGAGAAACCTTTGAGTCATGCAGATCACCAGTCATGATAGAATTGTTTCATGGAGCATTTTAACACCACAGAAAGCCCAGAGCTTATTTATTTATTTATTTATAAACATAACTACTTTCCTTTAGTATGTGTTTCGTTATGTACCATTGACCTTTTTGTGGACATGCAACCATTATTTGTGTTTGTTTATACAGCAGCCAGACTTAAGTGTATGTGACCTATGAAAGAATTTCCTTTCTTTTGGGGTTAAGCGGATAAGCATAACCTGAGGGGAAATGGTGATAAATGGAGGGTGATCTGTGTAAACTTTATTCCAGGTCGTACGTGTATACATTGGGTCGTTCTGGGCCCAGCCTCTGTTGGTTCCTGACAACAGGAAGTTGTTTGAGGCAGAAGAACAGGACCTGTTCTTGGACATCCAGTCGTTGCCACGAAACGCAGCTCTACGCAAACTCAATGACCTCATCAAACGTGCACGCCTCGCCAAGGTTGGTATTAAAAAAAGGCAAAAGCCCCCAACAATACAATGTCTTTTAATTTTTTTCTCTGTTAATTTTACGACTTTAAGTTAATATTTATTAATTAGCATATCATGCAGGTATTTGTCAAAGGCAAAGTAAGTTGTATATTTTTGGTGTTGTGATGATGTAGAAAAATATCCCCGGACTACTAGAGGAATTAATCTGACACATTTAACTCAAAGCTCAGTGATGAAATCAGTGAGATTCATGAATCATGGAACCAAGAATCTCTGAACACCATTTAATTAAAAAAAAAAAAAAAAAGTCAGTACAGAGGACATCAACATTTGATTTTTTTTTTTTTTTTTTTAAACTGTTTAAGAGCCACACTATCATAATTTTATTTTAAACCTTCTGTCTTCTTTTTGCCCATACCCATGTCCTGTAGGCGTGATTTCACAAATGCACATTTTGTACAACTGTTTTTTTTTTTTTTTTTTGGCTCCAAATTGACCACAAGCAGAAGGAAATGGAACTTGTAAGGAAGATGATATAGGTTTCGACATCATTAACCAAAAAATCCCCTCCCCCCCGAGGAAGTCTTTAGATTGTCATGTCTTGTGTCTGTCTCAATATTCACCCTCCACACGTCTTAAGACATTATTTTCAGTAACTTATCTTGAATTGCCATTTTAGACATTATGTGTCATTTCAAAATCTTTCATTTATGAATTTGCCTCATTTTCCTTTTCGATAAGGGACAAAAGATAAGTTAACTATTAACACAAAAACCTTCCTATTTCTTTGATGTCATCCAGGTGCAGGCCTATATTATCAGCTCTCTGAAAAAGGAGATGCCCAGTGTGTTTGGAAAGGATTCCAAGAAGAAAGAGCTGATATCCAACCTGGGAGAGATCTACCAAAAGATAGAGAAGGAGCACCAGATCTCCCCTGGAGATTTTCCAAACCTCGCAAAGATGCAGGTGAGATTTAAAGAAAAACGTTCACCACCTGTCTGGAGTAATAAATTTTATTTCCTTTTGTTCTGCATAAAGTTAGGACAAAGCTCCTGGAGTGCAATAGCATTCAAATGTTTATGCTTAACATCTTTCCTTCTTTCCTGCTCTTGCTCTCCAGGATGGGGATAAGATTTATTTTTCCTGGTGTGCCAGGAAATCCTGCTTCTTGTACACGTCTCCCATTGGTAGCCATTAAAGTGTGATCTATTTCTATCACCTATTCCTGTTTTCTCTTACCTCTCATCTCCTCAGGAGCTACTGAACGGTCAGGATTTTACCAAATTTGCATCTCTGAAGCCCAAATTGCTGGAAGCAGTAGAGGATATGCTCGCCAACGACATTGCCCGTCTCATGGCCTTGGTGCGCCAGGAGGAGGCTGCTATGCCCAGTCAGTCTGTCAAGGGTGGAGCCTTTGAGGGAACCATGACTGGTCCCTTTGGTCACGGCTATGGCGAGGGGGCCAGCGAAGGTATCGACGAGCTGGAGTGGGTGGTGGGTCGTGACAAGCCCACATACGACGAGATATTCTATACACTCTCCCCTATTAATGGCAAAGTGACTGGTGCCGCGGCCAAGAAGGAGATGCTGAAGTCCAAGCTGCCCAACACGGTTCTTGGAAAGATCTGGAAGCTGGCAGATGTGGATAAAGATGGCTTGCTCGATGATGAGGAGTTTGCCCTCGCCAACCATCTGATTAAGGTGAAGCTGGAGGGTCACGAGCTGCCGGCTACGCTGCCCGAACACCTGGTGCCCCCATCCAAGCGTGGGACAGTGATGCAGGCCTAAAAGTCTAGAGAGGGCCGGGGTGTCAGCCTGGAAGTTGCTGATGTCAACACTGACATCACTGATCAGAACTCTTCATGCAAGAAGTCCAACCATGAGCATGAACAGCATCATCTTCCATCAAGCTGTAAGTGCCCAGGCTTCCTAACACACCAGGAGGAGGCAGTGCTGTGATCTTCTTCACCAGAGAGAGACTGAAGGGAGGGAGGAGAGGGGTCCATCTTTGTGCATTAGGGGTTTAAAATACAAATATCTATATGGAGAGGAGAGGGCGTTTTTGTTGGCAGTCTGATAAAAGGACGGGGGTGGGCGGGGGGATTATGAAGTGATGGGGAAGGACTGAACATAAATTTATGCATCCTGTGTAAAGAAGTCTTACAGTCTATATAAAGAAGATCCAAAGAAATAGTTTTTCCCCCCCCTTTTGGGTAGAGCAAGAGATGATGGGAATGAATTAAAGTGGCTGTTAGAATTACTTTATATTTTTGTATTTCTTGACTGTTAACTATGACTCTTTCCACACACTTCCCTTTTTATTTCTTTGCCAGATAAATAAAAAGGACTACTGTACTGTGTGACTTGTTTATGTGAGTTTGTAATTCTGTGGCGTGCTGGTGACCCGTCCAGACGTGTGACAGCCTGATCAGGTGCTGCAGCCCCAGAGACACTTGAGATGAACTGGGTGAAGGGAATGAATGAATGAATGAATGAATGGGTTTTTGATTAATGTGAGATGGCAGAAAAGGAAAAACTCCTACTCATTAAAAAAAATAAAGGGGAATTTATTCTCTGAACAAATCTCAACTGAATAATAGTTTTGTGCCTTTACTTTGTAGTCAAATACCACTGTAGGTCATGTCAAGGACTGTGTCTCTGAACTTGCCCACAGAGATTTCCTTAAAAAAAAACCCGCCTGTGAAGTCGTCTGCCCCCTGGTGGTCAGACATGTTCAAAGCAGGGCACCAGAAGGACATATACGGCAATTCTATCACCAAGCAAATGACATCTGGGTGTTTCTGAAGAGCAAAGTGAAAACAGTGGTGAAGGCAGACATTTGTGACGTTCTCCGGAGCAGCTGGAGAACATCTGGAGACGATTCATAAAATGTGAGGCCAGGCTCACAGAGAGCAGCATAAATATCAGCCCAAGGACGGAGAGCTGAATGTTTATATTCTGATAAAACTGCACTGTCAGAGGAGCAGGTTTGAACGTGAAGTTTTCTTCTATGATTATGCAGGACAATAGAGGCTTAAATGTAAACCAATTGATCGTTTTTTTTTCTTTTTTAAACTTTTTAAATAAACGATTGGAAGGCTAAGAATTGCACGAGCGTCTTACACAGGTACTGGACGTGTTTACATTTACTTCCTCCTTATCAGCGTCCACCTGCAGCCGTCACGTGACAACGTGGCGGTTCTGACGCTGAATGACTTCTGAGCGCTTCAGGTCACCTCCTAAAACTCAACGTCACATTTTTTTACCCCCCTTTATCTGAGAGATTACTAAGTTGTGCGTTTCTGTGTTCATACTCAGAGCTTTGACAGATTTATTAAAACCCTGCACACCCACTCTCGAGACTGTTAGTCACGCAGGCGTGACCTTTCATCCGCGATAAGCTGTCACAGGCGCCCTCTTGTGTCTTGATAAGTTATTACAGTTATTTCTTTTTTTTTTGGTTCACTTCCTCTTCTCTCGTTTGCTCTTTGGAAAGCTTTTGCTGCTGGAAAATTTAAAAAAAAAAGTCTCTTTAAAAAAGAAACAAAAAGCTTTTGAGTTTTAGCCAACTGTGAAGAAAGAGTTAAGCTGACATTGAAAGAGATATGAGACTTTCTAAACAGTTGCTGATAAAATGCAGAAACATACAAAACTTGGGTCAGAGAGGCTGCCACAGAAAATGCTGGTCTTCAAAGATAAAAGATAATCAATTATTTTGATTAAAATTAGTTTATTTTATTTTGTACAGTGATAGGGAAAAGGAAAGGAGTACTGTGAAAATGTTTGTCGACTAAGAGATTTGAGTTTTTGGATTACTTTTATCAGGATCTCAGGTTAAGATGGGCTTGTTTGACCTGTGGCCATTTAATGAACATTATTATGAAACTCAAAATGAAATCCACTTAAAAATCTTCCTAAATGCTCAGACTTCTTGTCCCAGTCCCAGTTATCAGCCTTGCACACCTCTGCACTGCTATGTATCACTCCAAGATATCTGACGTCCAAGAAGCAGCAAAACGCTTGTTAATTTGTTACAGAAGTTTTACTTTGAGTCTTCTGGTGTTCTGAACAAGTAATTTTCATCTGCCAGCAGCGTCAGGGCTGCTCCTGGTCAGATATGACCATGCGCTGACAGAAAGCTGCCGGAATGACCAAAGTGGTGTGAAGTGAAAGGCGGCATGACTCCACATCCCTGTACTCCTGGACACTGTATGTTTTCATAGCTGTCAGCATCCTCCACTGTATATCTCCCCTTTACACTGTTTCCTTTTTCCTGTCTTCCACTGGTAAGACGTCAGCATGCTCCGCTCATCTCTTTTTCCCTTTTCCTGCCTTCTCTTCTACTGTTTATGGAGAGCGGCTTCTCCCTTTTCTATTTTTTTTTTCTGGATCTTTGTTTTTCATCAACGTTGCTCTACCAGCCCACAGACTTGTTCCATCACATTACCTCTCCGTGCTCTGGGTCACTTCGGGCCCTTCCACGTCCAAAAATATTTCCTCCCGGTCCCTGACACACTGACCCCAGCAGAGAGTTGACTGGGTTGAGCTTATTTAACACAGTCGTGTGGTAGGAGTGTCGCTCCTCAGAGGCAGGTGAGGAATGAGGCACCTGTATGTGTGGATCTCGATCATAGCAACGTTATATAAAACAGCCCGAAAACCTCAAAGAGGTTATGAGAAGGTGAGTGTTTTTGATAACGTATCTAATGAGAAGGAGTTAAAACTGAAGTTTCTCAGTGTGTGATAAAGCTGGCACCCTTTTAAGAGCCTTCCTAGGGAGTTTAAAAAGTCTTGGACCCTGTGTTTAATTAAAAATAGTCGAAAGACTTCAACACAGTTGGGAGGAACATGAGTAATAGTTTTGTTTTGTTTTTTTTTTGAGTTGGTTTAATTATATAACAGATCATGAGAATTGCCTAATAACTAAGCCAGCACTGGTGAGTTTTGTCTTTCCACTTGTGAAACTGTGGGTGGAGCCAAAGATGTAGAGGGTGGAGACTTCTGCTCTTACCTGCAATCTAAACAGCCCATTTAATGATGTTTTCAGACTAATATGGCTCCAAACCATGTGATAAGGTTAGTTTCTGTCAGAACTTTATAATCTGACACCCAAATGCGCTCTTTAACATTGATTATGTTTTAAATATGAGCCCTTTAAAGTTGGGACACATCACTTTAGATGCTAATGCAGTCTTTCAAAACATACTGAACTCCTACCCATATTTACTTGAGAGGAACTGAAACGGTGTGAGATCCTGTTTATTTTTTATAATCATGGTGACAAATAATTATTTGTTCTTAATTGAGAGATTGAAGGTTGGCCTTTTTCCTGCAGCACATAACATGCCCAGTGAATCATACTGTTGTCTGCGTTGTTTAACAAGCCAGGATTAATCCAGAGTTAAGTACATGAATAAATGTCACACATAGACTATAAATTAAAAGCAGGAACATTTATTTTTTTTATATCTATTGGTCACAGAACACATCGGAGCTGTACAAAATGAGATCAAGGAGGGTTTTATTGATTTAATGATGAGTCTGTGGGATGAGTTCACATTCTTTGGGGGAAGTTTGTGGATGAGATGATTTATAAGGGAGGAAGAAAAGAAAATAAGTGCTATGAAAAATTATTACTATTTAAGATAATTACCCCATTGTTTTTCCATTTGTGAGGTTCCACTAGACCTGATAGCAACATGGAAACAAGTGACCTTACATCAGAACACAACATTGAGGCACATATTGACTTTTTGATCTGTAAACAGACCAAACATCACAATACATAAAAGATATATATATTATTTTCATTTGGAGTAGCTTTAAAAAAATCAGAGAAGGACTACAACACAGTGTTTTTGATTTTAAAAAATATTCAGATAGTCTCCAGTATAAGATAGAGGTCTTTTTGTGAGACTTTCTTCATGGAAGCAGTCCAATTAAATCAGTCAGTTCAAAACAAAAGCTTTCATCAGGGTGAGCCCTTTCCTTGCTTGTCTGGCTTAATTAGTTGAAGAAAAGGTGGGAAAGACTGATATCACATGTTTAAAAGTCCAGACAAGATTGATGAGGTAGGCATATGTGCAGTTTGAGGCAACAGAACTGGGGGGAAAAAAACAACATATAAATACACACACATATATGTATGTATGCATACATACATGTACGTATATATGTATGTATTTGGCTCAGTTTGTTCTTTTCCCTCCAGTTTTATGGTGTGACGTTACCACGATGGGTCAGGGTTCAGTTCATTTTTTTTTTTTTCTGTCTCAGGCTCAGCAGGGCGGCCTTGCTGCCGACTGAGGTGCTCCGAACATCTCCTGCGATGCGTAGGTGATGTAGAGGAAGCCATCCGTATCCCTGTAGCGAGAATAAACCTCCCTCATGCTGGAGGACATGCAGGACATGCTTCTCTCTGCCACCAGGAGGAACAGAGACTGGGAGGAGTCCAGAGCGATTTTATTCCTGGAGGGTGAAAAGAAGTGGAGAGGGAGACTGAGGGTTGATGCCACAGGACGAGAGATGATGAGCGAACAATCGCAAATCTGACAGCTTTGGGTAGGAAGTGTAGGGAGGGGAGGATTGGATTGAGAGGAAAATCCAAAACACCACGAGAGGAGACTTAAACACGTAAGCATGGTTTACCTGAGCAGGCAGAGGAACTGGCCCAAAGTGAGCTCAAAGGGAACCAGAAACTTTGTTTTGTCCAACAAGGGGAGGGTCTTCTCACGGATGTAGCGTTCAACAATCACCTGAGCAAAAACAATGCACCTGTGATCAAGTGAAAACATCAAAAACATGCAAACAGATATAAAAAAAAGAAAGAAAATTAACTCACAGGCAACTTGTTGGGGAATTTAGACCTAATATTGCACACTTCATCTTTTCTTGTTGCTAAAAAAAATAGATGCAGAACAGTTTTTATGCACCTCACGAGTCTCCATGCATTCTGTAGTATTCCAGGTATTTGATACTGATAAAGTATATAGCAGTGACAAAAATGGTCTCACCAAGGCATTTCCTCTGCTTGAAGGGCATCATTTCCATGGATTTCTCAAAAGGAGCCATTTTTGCTTGGGACAGTTTGTAGAGTCCAATTGTGATGGAGGTGGCGATGCTGACGGCGCTAGCGAGGCGGTCGTGCCCGGGCTGACGTTGATGTCCCCTCGGGTGGAAGTAAACAAACCCCAACGAGACTCTGTGACTGCCAGAGTTTTATAGGGGCAGAGCTGGGAGGAGTCAATACGTGATAGCAGCCAACAAAGACACACTGCCCACTGTGGCTGGGGGTGTGTGGACGCCTGGATGCTCTCTCCTGGTTCAGACAGCTTTCACACATACTGGTTATGTCACTGAGCATTCTCTCAGCTGCTTGTGACAATGGTGCTGCTGTCACGTACGCAAAGAGGTGCAAGCACGAAGAGAGCAGTGAATGTAGGACAAACCAGCCTGAGGAGCAACACAAGGAAACATCCCCAATCCCTCAGGAAGCTTCCTGAACCAGGAAGAGTGGTCAAACTTCAACTGTCACCGGTCTGACTGCTCCCAGTTTGATAACTTCTGACCCTTGACCTCGCCACCAGCTATGGTGGCCGCATGTCATCATATCCCCACTGTTATACTCAGCTTTAAGCCTCAGACGACTGATTAACTCATAAGAACTCTGACCCGTTTCCCCTCAGGTGAAAATTATATCGAATATGAAACAGACCAAATGGACATCATCCAGTGTAACAACAAAAGATCATGCCTGTTAACTTGTGACTTTGCAGCGCTTGCAGGAGCCACTCTTGTTACATTTCACAGGCCAGTGTGCAACCCGGTCTGTGCAGGCATCATCTGGACCTCCAACATGAACCCCGCTGAGTGTTGGCATCAGTAATGTAGCTCTGAGCTGTGAACCCTAAAGAATCAGACTTGTGAGAACTTTTGCCTGGAAGCCCTTTTTGCTCCAGGAGCTTCTAGACATCAAGAGGTTTACAATAACAGCAGTGAATGAAAAACACACTCAGAAGGTAAAAGTACCCCCTCTGTGACCTGATGTGGTACTTATATCTGGGAATGCATGATTGAAGGAGGTCTGTTCCCTCTCATCAGTGTGCTATATTCATTCTCAATGTGAGGCCTAGTGACCTCCAAGTACACTTTATAGTCTTTGCTTTCAGTTGTATTAACTTGTAAAATTTTATGTTGATAATTGTTTAAATATGCACAGAATTTAACTATAAGAAATTTCAATAAAATGGAGTAGATCATGATTTTTTTCTTATTTTCCATGTCTATGTTAAAGTTAAAACCCTGATGTGACCTCTGTTAGAAGTTCTCACAGGAACTTGTTTTTCCTACCTTGTTTCTCCATAAAAAGTTGTCTGAACAAGTAAATTGTAATCTAGAGCAGGTTATGAAAGCATTACGACTGAGATGGGTCTCAACATGCCTTTAGTGACAAAAAGAAAAAAAAAAAAGAAAAAATACCAGCAATTCAGGTCACAGGTGCTGGCAGATGCACCACCATTTTTAAAATGTTGCCTTACCAACTTAAGTTCACACAATG
>JAOWBL010000002.1:5956376-5967479 GCA_028564865.1 Zenarchopterus dispar
CACAATGTTAAACTGGCACTACTTTGGGATTTTAAGGGTTAAATATAAGGCAATAGCTGAACATGGAACTGTCAACAGCATTGAAGTCATTTGTTTTACCCATATTCTTCTTTTTTATGAATAGCAGAGCTCTTGCGATGCTGATAACCTTTTTCAGTGAAGGCATTTTGACACATATAAAAAAAACCGATATTAATATAACAAATAATGAAACTAAATTTCATTTAGCAGCTTCTAGATTGTTGATAACAGCCCACAAATTTTTGCTACAAAATGACAGTGTCTTGCAACATCCGTCTAAAAGACAAAACAATTTCAGGTTAAGGTCTGTTTAGTTGGTGTCCCAAATCTTTCTTTTATGTCATATAATGATCATCAGTCGAGGGCTAAGTTGTAAGGTATTGATTTCCCTTTGTGTTAGAAACTTCTCCTAACTTCAGGCCAAAAGTCCATCGGCTGTTAAAAACAATTTGATCTGATCAGAAACTCCAAATCACGTGATTTTGAAACTACAGAATAATTTGAACCATTTTATATAGTTGACGTGTTGTTTTTAAGTATACTTTGCTATTTAATGGAATGAGAGCAATAAAACCAAATACACTCCATTGTTTTTTTTCTGCCTGCACTTATATGCTGTTTATACTCGTGCTGTTGGTTTAAAATGACAGCTATAGAGTTTAATCCTACACGCCTACAATGAGAATCACTTTTAAAGCTGCTCTATGTGGCCATACACTCTGCTGTCAGTGTCTTTTCAGGAAGTCCTGCATTTAGGTTTATGGAAATGTGCCACCAGCATGTGGAAACAGGACCAAGGACAGATGTCAAGTTATGGGTGGAGATCACCCTCTGCTGGCTAAAAGAAGCCATAAAAAAGGCTTTGTAATGACATCTGTCAGGAGAAATCTGCAGCTTCAAGTACTTCAGCTGGGATGTGAGACATCTTAATATTCATATACTGTATGAAGTCCTTTAAAAAATAACACAAATCTGGTGCCAATACCAGACCTTTTAGCTGTCCTTACTTTTCAATCAGACAGCAGATGAAACGAGGCAACTTTAGCGTTCATGCAATAATCAGTCAGCACCACATCCTGACATACTCCATGTTGTCACTTAGCTTGAGGTGACTTGATTTAAAATGAGTAAATATTGTAAGAGACGTTCTGACTAAATAGATCTGAATCAGTGTTTTGACATTAAGGAAGGTAAAGCTACAAAATCTGGAAAAAGTTATTCTGTTCGTTGTTGCACATGTTGAAGACACAATCACAAAAGTCATAAAGTTTTTACTTTGTTAGATATTTCTGTATAATCCATGACAATGACAGAACATGAAACTGAAGCAGGATCAAAAAAGCACTTCAATAAAAGAAAAAAAATCTTCAAAGTTGGGAAGTTTTTTTGAGAATTCTGGTCAAATTAAAGCCAGTCTAGCTCTGAACAGGGCTCTGTTTATTTGTTCGGCTAACCCAGCCTCAATCAAGACAGTACACTCCACAAAAACACAAGATAACTCTTCAGAGACTTCACATGATGGTGAAATTCAAATCTTAAAATTAAGTAAATGAATTTCAAAACAGTGGCGGCCTGTCTGAGGTGCACCTTATCTCACAGTTTACCATTTCAGATACACTCCTTCCTGACCCTGAAGAGGATTGAGACAGTAAGTGGATGGATGGCTTGATATTAGAGATTTATTTTTGATCTTTTAAAAAATCTATTTAAATCTTGATTAATTTGATATAGTTTACCGTTTGACCTTGCCGGAAGTATATACTGTTGACGGATTAAAAAAAAAAAAAAAAGTTATTAAAGTGTAAGCACCATAACCCCTCCATTGTTAGTGAAATCAGTAAAGTATAACAACAAAGTGAGTGTTTAATATGCATATAAACACGTGGTTTCATTTATTCCTGTAATTCTGGTTCGGACATAATTCCTTTCACACATTGAGTTGAGAAGAGGCGTACATTTCCTTTTAAACTGGTGTTTTTTTGTCCTCTGGCATCCTCCTGCACGCTCAACTCGGACCGTCGGGAGATTTCTCGGGCGTCCATTCGAAAACTTGTCCGTCCAATCAGCGCGCGGCTCCGGCTCGGTGGCTCCTCCCCCCTGCCGGCTGCTCCCAGCTCCCACATGTAACGTTATCAGCGTCTCTCCGTCTGTTGCATTGTCTCAGTGGGGTCGCAAGCTCGGAGTCCGGGCAAGAGAGGAGGATGTCAGCGGGAAATCGTGCGTGGATCAACACGAGAAACGAGCCTTTGAGGTTTCCTCTGTTTGCCTAGCGGATCCATTGATCGTAATCATGTGCCCCTGAGCTGGACCGCCTGAGGCTGCGGGCAGCTCACAGATGGACAGGATTATATTTCACTTAATACTTGCCTTGATTCAAGATGTTCTAATGTCGCTCACCCGGACGTGTGCTGCTCTACCTGGCTCTGGATCCTAGTCCGTCCGTACCCTTCGTCGGTTCCACGGTAACTGAGCGGCGGTCAGCGGTGCGCCCGGTTCCGCCCGACGGCAGCCCCAATCTAGGATGGCTGCCCGCCGCGGCTGCGTAAACTCGCTCTGGTCGGGGACCGAGCGCGTCCGCATCGGGGAGAGGCTGAGGGCGACGCTGGCCGGGGTGCTGGAGCTGGAGGTGCTCAGGTGCAAACACCTGGAGATGGTGGGCGCCGCTCTGGCGGAGCGATCAGCCGCGGCCGAGAAGCCGCCCGCGGAGGAGGGGAGCGGTACCCCCGAGGGCGCCGACGCCGCGCGTGGCTCTGCGACATCCCGCAGGCAACAGGTCAGTCAGTGCGTCTGTCAGCTCTCGACATGACGAGGTTATTAAATATGAATGTGGATTGATGGTGATCTGCCAACGAGCCGGTCCCTCTGCGGCTCAGTGGACAGATTTTATCGCTGCCTGGTGGCGCATTGCTGTACCGAGAGCTGAATACCAAATTGACTGACAGGGAGCCAAAGACTGTCCGAGCAGACAGCCCAAAATGTCATTTAGGTCAGGAAACCAGGACCGAGCCGCTGTGTGTACCAAGGTTATCTTTTACAGGAGCACGTGGTGCGATAACGGGTCTAAAATCAGGAGCAGGTAATAATACACGAGCCAGATAACAAACACTGCTGCATTATTTTGTGTTGGCCAGCACACTCATCCCTAAAGGTCATCTCAGCACTTTCTATGGATTCACATTGCTCTCCTAGCTGTGTGAACCCCTGCTCAGTCATTATCTGGGCCGTTTTGAGATCCCAAGTCTCTCAGTGGAGTGTAGCCTTTTTTATTTTACATTGTAAATGGTTTAAACACAAATACAGAAAACAACCCATTTCCAAACCTTGCACTGAAACCAACACACACACAGTTGTATATGTGTGTGAGTTCAGAGTTGAGAATAGGATCTAACCAGGAACCTTTCCAGGTCCGTATACCGAGCCTATTACTGGTCTGATGCATAAAAATACATCTGAACATGTCAAACAATGAAAATTTACCTGAAAATGTTCAATTAAACACAAAGGTGAGCGCACTGAAGAAATGTACAGATACATTTGAATAGCAGGAATGGCTATACCCTGGAAAAAAAAAAAACCCTGTAACTTGGAGGACAGACGGGTAAACACTAAACAAGTTCTTGCAAACATTCCTCTCTGACTTCTCAAATCTGAGGATTTGAGAAGTTTTCATGTCTCCTGGTATCAAACAAAACACAGTATGTGAGGGTTCTGGTTTGTTGGTTGGACAGAAACAAAGAATCTAAGGATTTCAGCTGGGATGTCACAATCCAGTTTTTATTCTAGAAAACAACAAATTAATTGACGATCTTGCTTATTTTTAACTTCCTCAAAGGTTTCACAAAGTGCAGCCGTTTGGTGTTATTCTGTGCCCAGTAAGTCTCCCTTGGATCGGCTTCGGATCTTCTCCAGATCGATCAACTGTGTCGCATTTTCGAGACACAAGTGAAGCACTTTCATCAATAATGAAAATGAGTACTAGATGTGAATCTAGAAAACACTGTGCCCCGCTTTTGCGTTCTCACAGGGCAATTATTTTCAAAAACAATCACAACTTTCCATTTCCCCACCATTAGACCATCCGTGGCCTAGTTTTACGAAACGTGTTTATTTCCGGCAGTGATTCTTGTCGAAAACAAATCCATCATCTGAAATGTTCTGCAGGATGTGTAAGACACGTGCTCCTGGAGCTGGACTTCTGTGGGATGGCATATAATGCTGCGCTGTGCAAGCATTAAATCAGTTTGTCATGGATTATCTCTGGATCATCTCCAGATTTGAAAAACTAATGACATTACAGGTCCACGCTGCGTTTGGAGGATTTGTTTCAGATGTTAAATAAGTCCCTGCTGGGTAAACTTGACAAAAATTCACTGTTATCCGCAGAAGACAACCAGTACTTTGTTGCAGTCCATTTGCACAAACTGTGAATATGTGTTTTCAGCAGCCTGAAGAATATTAATACACGCTCTGCGTAAGCCAGGTCACAGCTGAGGTAACCTCTGCAGAGTGCTGTATTTATCTACCAGAATAATATGAAATTATATCCTTGAATAGTCTGCAACCAACACGGCGAAAAGCACTTGAAATCAGTTTCAGTCGGTGCAAAGACGTAAAAAATCCAGTCCAGTCTTAGAGCAGGCATCTGCATGGACGCACGTCTCCTTATGTGCAGCCTTCCACACCGCCCACCAGCCAGCATCTCCTCTGTACTTCCCCCCGCGGCGCTGAGAGATCCTGCAGGGAGGCCGGGCGGCATTGCTCATTCTCACCTCTGAAGGGAGCTGCCGGTGGGAGTGAAGCAAGCTGGCTCGTCAGCCTTTGCCCTAGCCTGTCTTCTCCAGCACACGAAAAGCATTTGCATAAATGGAAACAACTCGGGTTCTTGTTGTTACAACCGCGAACGCAGCTAGTTCAAAAGTGCAGCAGCTGGAGAGAGCGAGGAAGGGAAATGAGGTGGATTCCTCCAGCTTTTTCTTTTTTGCAGAATCAAGGTGAAATTTCACCCACAAACCCTTTTATATTCATATTAGCTCATCAGCTACTGCTTTGAAGAGGGGAGGTTGTTCCATTTCCAAATATTTAACTAATTTTTATTATAAGAGGGTTTGATGACTAACAAGTGCTCAACTTTAATGGAACTGTATTATGAAAAAAGGTAATTGCAGTTATTGAGAACATGCGTTGGAGTGTCTGAAGAGACTACCAACTCAAAAACTCTGACTTAACCCTGTCCATTTTTTTTTTTGTGGGGTCAGAAAATCTGTCATTCGGCAGGTAGTGGGTTCAGTTTTCTGGTGTTCTGTCACAGACCCAGATCAGGTTGGGATAATCCAGCATCCCCATCTTTATCTACACCAATTTAACATTAATCTGCATTTGCTGCACCCTGAAGTTTAACCTACAACATCCTGAATGAGGCAAAACCCAGGAGAGGGGTTTGGAGTGCCGCTGAATGACCGACTTCCCCCCAAAAATCAGCTGCTGTGAGCGTAAACGTAAGAACATGGTTGAAAATGTGGCTGCTGCTTCATCTCTGTGGCGTTTTGAGCAAAGTATATCACAGCCAGAAACTTCAGAAACTAGAGTAAACTTGTCCCCTCCAACAGCAGCTATTTCGTAGCAGCTACAACAAATCTCTCCAGCAGCTCCTAACTTTTTAAAATGAAGTCAAGGCCAAGTCGGTGGAATCCTGCTTGCTACTTTTCTGTGTTGTTAAAATAAGTGTCCTTGGCAAAGATAACGCACAGGATGTACTCGAGATCGGCTGAGAAAACACTACGGACATGCCTTTAATTTAAATGTAAAATTAAGCTGTAATGCGTTCAGTCAAAGACGGTATAGTGGTCAGTGACTAGGAAAATAGCTGTTTTCAGCTTCTCGAATGGGGAAAATCAGCAGTCTTGTCTAGTTATAAACTGCTCAGGTTTTTGTCTTGGCTAGTGATTGAATAAGGGGAAAGGAAGGCTGCTGTGGCTTTTATCACTGCTTCCTTTGTAGATCCAACAATTAATCAAGGAGACAAACCAGCAATAAGGATAATTGTCAGATACAGCCTTAATGGGCAGTGTCCACAGTGCTCTCACTGAAGGCTGTTTGTCTTAAAACGCATATTGGAAAGCATCACCTTACATGGAGGGTCATTATCTCGACTTGTGAAGTGAAACAGCTTTTGTTTCTTTTTTTTTTTTTGGCCTTAGGGTCTCCGAGCCCACAGACAGGTCAGACAGACAGGTGATGTTCATACTTGCATGGACTTTTGAGAGAAGCTGGAGCTCATGGCTCTGCTCGGCTGTGGAGACTGAAGATTCATGGCGTGGGCTTCCGTCTTTAAATTTCCACCCAGCATTAATAATGGACGAAGCAATAAATATCACACAGTGTCGAACTAGCTAATGCTTCTCACTAAACCCGTGGCTCTGTCCTGCACCGTCTGACCACATTATTCTGCCTCCACATGGCAACCACTTCAATTTGTCTCAATGACATCATGCACTTATTAGGAGGAGGTGCATTGCTTGTGCAGCTGCGAACACTGTACCATCATTATCCAATCGACCCATACATTTTCTGCACATTGCTCTGAAGGGGGCTGCACTCCTCCCTCACATAAAGGAATATCATATTACAGCGCTCTGAGCTGACCTCCACCCTCCTCCCTGTCAGTCTCCTATGATTTGATCATGCTCTGCTCAGTGTAACAGTATATTCTGCAATGTGCTATGCATTATGAGTTGAGGGGACAATTTAGAGAGATTTCTGCAGACAGTTATAAAATGAAGGTTTTTTTTTTTTTTTTTTTTAATGTGTGCGTGTGTTCAGGCCCTAGGATGAGTTAAATATTTCGACAGGCCTGTTGTGCTGTTCTGAGTCTGTGTAGGAGGAAAAGTGAGCAAGAGTTAGAGAGCTGGTAGCTGTAGCTATGGCGAGCAGGGGGGCGGGAGGCTCAAAGGATATATTAGAAGTGGGTGGGGGGAGATTATTTGTCAAGAGGAGCGTGGGAGAGGTGGGGGTCCTTCAAGATGCCCTTCTCTCTCACCCGGCAACCGTTCATTCCCTCCCCAGCTTACCCTCCCTTTGCTGCCTTCATTCAGTGACTCACTCTGTTTTGTCTTCATTTTTTTTTCCCCATCCCTCACACTCATTTCGGTCACCCACTCAGGCTCAACTCACTGTAGATTCACAGGAAAAAAACAGCTGACAGGTTCTCACAGAGCTGAGGTGGACCTGAAGAGATAAACTGGAGATGGGTCAAAGTCTGAAATTCTTTCACAGACTTTTCCTTTCCCCTCAGTCCATCCCCCCTCCCCTCCTTCGCTTCCCTTCTGCCACTCCAGATGCTCTTTGTTACGTCATCTGTCCTCTCCTATTATCTTCTGGGTCCCCCTCCTCTGCTGTCACCCCAGCAGTGAGTCACTACCTATATTGTTTCCTCAGTAACAAGAGGATTGATCAGCACCACTCATGGTGTTTCTGTTGTCTGGGGTTGATCAGACTAATGCAGGAGCTCCTGACTGCTGTCCTAGAGGGATGGGTAGGGGATTTGCAGGATAACTGGCGGATGGGGGGAGGAGCTTACATTACTGAGCTATTACTAATTTGGGAAATGGAGGCAGTTTGCTAACTTGACAACTGTTGTTTTGCGTGGGTTTTCATTCCTGACAGATCTGGTAAGCGTGTTGTGACGTCATCGGAGCATGTGCCTGCCTGGTGAATGATATCATGGACATAAAAGTCTTTTCAGATGGATCAAACAGTGACTATGATTTGGGAAAGATGTGCATGGGGTTGAGAGTTGTGTTTTTTGAATTAGTGGAATTTCAGTCAGTGATGTTGCCTCTTATTTTAACCACGTTTTATGTTGTGATGCCTCACATTAAAGTGCTTGGGCCTTTTCCTCAGTATTAACTATCTAATTGTGTTGTACTTTATATATTTACTTAGATAATTGCTTTTACTTATGGTAGCTGATCATTTAGGAGTACTTTTACTAAAGAGCTACTTCATTATAGCTATTCTATTAACAATCAACAGAAACATTTTATTCTTATTGAAAATGTTTCACTTTAAAAAAAAAAATCTAAATACCCTTATTGTAAATCCATATAACTACCAGAAGGAGTGGAGTGTAGTAGTCAAGATGATTTATTGTAGTCATGAAATGTGCCAGGAACATTTTTTTCAATTTCTTTTGAAACAATTCACTGACTTCTGGTTACTTTTCCAACTTACGTGTACCTTTTCACATTACTCTCCTCATGACTGTATTTATAATGGCCTTCATTGTCCAATTTAGATTTTCTTACCATTATTTGGCTATATATTTTTTTCCAGACTCCGTCTCCCTCGGATACGGTATTGTTGTCGTGTCAGAGCTGCCCAGAGGACTGTGGCACCAATTCAGCTGATGTCATGGTCCACTCTTCATCTGGCAGAGGGAGTAGCTCACGGTGGTCTACTCTGTCTTGGGATGCCCCCTCCGACCTGCTCTCCCCTCCAACCCCGGACCCCGGTGGTATGACCCACCTGGATAGTGACTCTCGACCTAGTTCAGGTAAATACACACCTCAGCACTCATTGTTGGCAGTGAAAATGGCAGTTAACATATTGCGATAGCAGGACTGACTTATACAATGACCAACAGTTTGTCACCTTTAGAGATTTCTCTTTAAACATTAACCCTGATCTTTTTCATTTATTTACTTGCACTCTCCATGACACGGTGCTTTCTCATACATTCTCTCTTTGTCAGCCCTGCAGCCTTTCGTGTCAAACTCTTACTCAGTATCCTCTCTCACGGCCTCTACAATGCCTTCTTTCTTTGCTACTTGCTCACACATGTTTTTAAACTTTTCTCTTTCCTTGATTTTTTTTTTTAATGAAAATTGAACATTAAAACTTAACACATAACTCAGTTCAGAAAGGCACAACTAGATATTTATTGAAAAATTAAAATGTGAATTATTCATAGATTTTCATTTTATTTATTCAAATTTAATTTAAATACTTTTTAATACTTGTGGAGTACCAAAGCTGTTTATGGTGGTTATGTTTTTACATTGTCATAGTCCTATATCGACTTTTTTTTCACCTTTCTTATGGAATTCAATCAAATTTGAGTTTCTATAAGCACTATCTTTTCTTTATCATACCTCTTTTTACTTTTTAACCCCCTTTTATTTATATAGACATCTAACAAACTTTTTCTTATAGTAATTTCCTGACACTGCAAATCTAAACACTAAAGGTAGTTTTAATTTATGGCTTATAAAACCTTTGATTATTACAGCTAACTTGGTTATTTCTTGCTTATAATGTGCATATGCAAAATTATTTTTTCCCTCATTCGTGAAGGTTTCTATTCGGTGAGTGGAAGCTCTCTTTCGGACTCATCCTACTCCGTGTCCAGTGATGCTACCCACGGAGGACCAGTGCCACCTGCCAGACCCGTGAAGCTGTGGGAACAGGTTCAAATGTCGGGTGACAACACTGACACCGTGTGGTCAGAGGGTGCAGTGCAGCTTCAACAGCCTGCACCTGACAACAGCCAGGGGGACGTTGAACCAACAGAGGAGACTCCGGTTTCAGGTGAGCAGGTGCATACAACATGTTTTTTCATGGCCCAGTTTCCAGTTCCTATCTAAAATTGGTTCAGATAAACTGCAATAAGGTTGTTTAAAGTATTTTTTGAACTTATAATGGAGGGAGATGTCCTAAAAGTAAAGATTAATACACACGGGAAACATTTTTTTTTATCCTTCCATTGAAGAGAGAAAAACTCACAATGGTCATTGAAACAGCCTGAAACTGAAAAAAAGAAAAGCAAAAATAAATAGCCTACCAATTTCCTGAACATTTGCAAATGAAAATCAGACATTGCTTTTCAATCATTGTTCAAAAGAATCATTTTTAAAAACAAACTAATGAAATGAGCCTTAACAGTTTGACAGTTGGAACCCCTAGAAAATGTGTGTCCTGTAACTAGCATCACAAGTGTCTTCAATCGTCAGTTAGTCTGTCTATTAAAAAAGTGAAATGTCCTCACTCTGGTCAATGTTCAGTGTGAAAATGGACACCATGATACCAAACAGCAAAGAAAGAAAAGGAGAGAGTTTTGTGAGGAGTTTGAAAAGAAAACTGTAGACAAACGTGTTAAAGGTAAAGGCTAGAAGACCATCTCTAAGCAGCTTGATATTCCTGTGCCTACCAATGTAAATGTTATTCAGAAATTTAAGGTCCATGGGATTGCAGCCATCTTCAGTGGATGTGGCCACAAAAGGAAAACTGATGACAAACTAAAGAGACGGATAATATGAGTGGTAACCAAAGAGCCCAGAATAGCTTCCAAAGAGATTCAACTCCAAGGTCAAGACACATCAGTGTCAGATTACCCCGTCTGTTATTACTTGATCCAAACTGGACTTAATGAGAAGGGAACTGGGATAGGACTCCACTGTTAAAAGGAAATCATGAAAAAGCCAGACTGGAATTTGTCAAAATGCAGAATGACGAGTCACAAAGCTTGGAGCATGGAGAAGTCATCCTTCTACCATTTCGACTTAATCCCTCTGAGCATACAGGTTGCCATAGTGGATCATAGGCCGCACATCGCTTTGGTTCAGCTTTTACACTGGATGCCCTTCCTGACACAACCCCACAAGCACAAGGAGAGAAAATCAGGACCAGAATACCTGCTATAGTTGCAAAAATCTCTTGGAGCTACAGCTGTTGTTTGATTGCAGTAAGCTTGGGAACCTACCTTCCCCAATTCCTCTGTGATTGGGAGGGTCCCTGATTTTCATTAGTCAAATCATTATTATTTTATCATTATTACTTTTGTCAATTTCAAGTTATTTCAGTGACCATTGTGGGTTTTTCTTTCTTTAATTTAAGGGTATTGCGTGTATAAACTCAATGATAACACAAAGAATATGCATAAAGACCCACAGTCAGAGACTGAAACACCCCCGCTGCAAGAAGGAGCGCTTTCGCTAATCCTTCATACCAACAGCAGTCAGACTCTATAACAACACGTTAATGCAATAAACCACTTGGTCACCTCATCTCCACTGTCATCACTATGTG
>JAOWBL010000002.1:5991018-6006987 GCA_028564865.1 Zenarchopterus dispar
GAAACCAATTGTAACAACTTCCGGCAGCCTCTAAAGAACAAATATGATTTATAAACTACACATGTGGATTTTGCACACTCTGTATATTTTGTTTTATAAGGACAAACTTCAGTGATGGGAAGGTTTTCCTTGGCTTAATTATATCCCAGGAGAATTTTTCCAACAGTATGGATGTGAAAGTGTTTCCTCTCCTCACAAAGTGGGGGTTATCTCATAATTAGGCTTGTCCTTTAATTGAGCAGATACAGTAAATGTCAGCAGCATCAGCGAGTTGCTTGTTGGGGATGGAGAAGGTCAGCTGTTATCCTCTCGAGATTATGTGTCATTTACATCAGAAACGGGAGTAGTGCCCACAGACTGAGTGGATACGCTGAATATTTGACCACCTCCTGTCAGTAACATTGAGAGGAGTATTCACTGTCCCACAGCTTCCCTGTTTCATCAGTAGACTGATTGCATTTTTTTTTCCCTTTGCAGGACCAGCTGCTGTTCTGTGATGACTGTGACCGAGGCTACCACATGTACTGTCTAACTCCACCCATGACTGAGCCACCAGAGGGTAATTTAATGCTTTACTGCAGAGATGCTCTGACTAGAAAGACTTGTGTGTGTTATTGTAAAGGTCAACTGCATGACAGCAACCATCTAATTAGCCTGATCTGTTGCTTCATCTTCTAATCATTTGTGGAAATAGCTCACAGAACTCTTCATGGGGATGTGCGACCTTTGGGACATGAATGCGTTCTCTGGAGTCATGTTGTGCAAAGAGAGTTTTCCAAAACACATGGTCTCAACATCATCACGGGAGATCAGACCCTGAGTCTATTTTAGTACATTTAAAACAAAGACTTTCACCATTTCTTCACTTGTTCTAGACTTGAACAGCGATAAATCTCCAGTTTTATTTAAGGATGGTGTCCGACAGGAAGCAGGCTCATTAGTTTTATTGCAGTTGATTTACCAAACCAAAGATTAGAAAGGGATATCATTTGAAATGGCAAACATTTTGAAACTAACATAAAAACAAGAGGATTTTATTAATACTAGGATAAAATGAAACTCAATTCTGAATGATTATTTCATTGAGACAAAATGACAAAGGTAAATTGGTGAAATTGCATAATAGTGTTTTCAAACACAAATTGCGACCTTTCGCTAATACCAGCGGTCTGACGCACACAGTGGGAGTGGTTCAGTGATAGCCATCTTACTCGTCTTGTGATCAGAAATATTCTTAGATAACTTTCTGACAGTGTTAGAAAGCTTAAAGGCTTAAAGCTTTGACTCCTGACAAGCCAGATAAAATGCAACATGAAATGACACATGAATTAATTTGACTTTGCACATACAAACAACAACAGCAACAAAAAAAAAACCAAACTTGGGTACAAAGTGGAAAAGAAATCAAGCTCAAACACAAATTCTCCTTTGACTCCTTTTTTTTTTTTTTTTTAGTACTTTTGGCACACAAAAGCTACTACTAAAGTAGTAGGTTTCTTGTTGCTTATTGTTTACTAATGACATCCATCGTAGCCTAGTACTCAGGAGGTCCCATCATATAACCTACATATGTCATGTCTAACATGCATCACTCCTTGACTCTTGTCTCACTGCTCTTATGTACCTTCTAGGGAGCTGGAGCTGCCACCTGTGCCTGGCTCTGCTGAAGGACAAAGCCTCCATATACCAGCAGAACCAGAGCTCTGTCCATGAGTGACATTAAGACCACCGCTGCCCCTCTGCACCAGAACACCCCCCTTACCCACTTCAAATGTCAGACCTCTTCTCAGTATGGAGCTCCAGGCTCCGTCCAGATGTTGCTGAGCCAGATCGCAGATCAGTTTTCCAAGTCTGTCTTATCTACAGTTCTAGCAGGGGGAGAAACTCAAAACCAAAACAGACCTCAGATCTGTCAACAAATGGATCAAAACATCACTACCAGTCTGCCTGCCAAGTCCCTTGGGCTTGCTGTCAAACATGTAACATATTGTGTGTAAATACGGTATTGGCACACACTGTCTCCTGGATGGTTACACACATGCAGAACTTGAGCGCGTACAGTAACCATGGTAACTACTGTCTCCATGGGAGCTCACAGGAGAAAATGGATTCACATCACAACAAATTATCTTGACCTATTCAGACTCAGACACAGTGAGGATTATTGAGAGAAAGAAACAGTTTTTCTCCTGCCAAATGATATATTTTTAGTCTCTGAGAGTGGCGAAAGGAAGACGTCACCACATTACACGGTCAAGGAATATTATTGTTATTGTTTCTCGTTACTAGTGGGCTTTTGTAGTGACATCGTCCTGTGTGCTGTTGTCTGAACTGTGGGGCCATTTACTGTATGTTTTAATGAGGTTTCCTGGAGGAAGAAGCGGTCAGTGCCAGTGTCTGCCTTCATATGAGACACACATTGCAGCTACTCCTCTCTGCTCAGAGGGAGCTCATCAGAAGCACCACTAAGCAAAATTGTTTTAAATTTGTGGCATGAAGATGGTAAAGTTAAGTCAGCACAAAGGCTTATGGCATTGCTTCTTTAAAAAAAAAAAAAAAAGAAAGAAAGAAAAGACTTTTTAATCAGCCAATAAACGCAGGCTGAGTTCATCAACCAAAAATGGTCATATGATGCCATTTTTAACATTAGTTCTCCATGAAACAGTGTTAATGCTCTTATTTTTAAAAGCCTCATGGTTAGTGGGGAAACTACTAGTGGTTCCATATTTTAAGTACACTCTAAGTCCAGTTTGTGAAACACAAGTGAAAAAAATGTGTATCATTTTCTCAAAGATGTGTGTTTTCAATATTTTTCTGTTTAATATTTTGGTATTTCCATCATTTCACACATCATATTAAACAGCTGCTGTCACACCTACAACACTCATTTACTGTAGCTTCTTTTTATAATTTGTCACCACGGCTGATTTGCATGCAGATTGCACCTTTATTGACGCACACAAACTCACATCACAAGTGTTTCTTACATATTTTTTTTTATTTTTACATTATACCTAATGTTTCAAAAGTATTGGGAGTTTTTTCTAGTAGAATTTTGTGAACTCTATGGTATAGCTAACATTTCAACTACAATATATATCGCTCCTAATGCATTTTATGTACTGTACTGACTTTTTCTATTTTGTTATGACTGTGACATGTTCAAATTAATTTGATTATTCTGATATGTCAGACCATCATAAGTTTTTGTAAAATGACATGCTTTGTTGTACTATTTTTATTTTTTACATTCCTTTGGTATTAAAGTGGCTCAACTGAAATAAAATCACTTCAATGGTGTCCACTGTTACTTAGTCAAATACTTGTACATGTATACATATATACATATATATATATATATGACACTAATTAGTAGCTTGTCTGCAGAAGACGGGTAACAGTTTTTCAGGAAGTGAAGAATTTGAATGGGGAGGTAAATCAATTACTAAGAATGAAAATGATAAAGGATAACATCTAATCATCTAAATCAACCTTGCAAATTTTATAGCAGTTTGGCTGTATGCTGTCTGGATTTTCATTATGTGTCATTTTTGCATCAGCTACAGTTTGTGCATTGATTGAGTTTGCGAAACACTGCCTGTGTTGTAGCATGGACCTTCTGGGGTAGAGAAAATGTACTAATTGTCACTTGCAAAAAAGTGGCATGCCATAGACACAAAATAAAAACTAATAAATTCAGAGGTTTAAGTTTAGTTCCACTTTAGAAATCCAACCCATCACTGGAGCATACAGAGTCAAACAAGATTAGAAAAAAAAATTTAAATTAAAAATGATAGTTGCATTAATATCTACTGGTAATTTGGAAACACCAATCAGCCGAGCATGTTTTTTTTTTTTAGGCTCCGGGAGCCAGAACACCTGAGAAAAATTCATGCAGACACAGGAAGACCATGCAGACTTTACAGGAAAAAGTCTCCCCATCTTGCTGTGAGGTTCTCACCATCATCTGACTGTGCTGTCCCAAATAACCATTCATTATAATTAACGTGTGCAAGTTCAGCACTTGGACAGCTCCCATTCAATCAGCTAACTGTGGAGCTGTCTCTGGTGCTGAAGTCTACTACATTAACAGGATTACTCAATAATCTACTTAGAAAAATATGTTAAAAGATTAACAGATCCGAGTTGCTTTTAAAGAATTAAATGAAGCAGTGTCACAATACAATTGTAAAATAATTTCTAATTGTCTTTTGGTCTTGGTAGGAAAGTTAAATTACTTTTCACTGAACATACCAAATAGTTTGAAGTCCTTCTTTAAATTTGTTTGGAAAATGCTAATATTGGATGTCTTTGATTTTATCCTTCCTTGTTGCTCTTATAAATTGTACCAAATTCAAGTGAAAGAAAAAGATCAAAGAATAAGAGAAATGTCACAGAACAAAGTGTTTTTATTGCATTCATTCCTCAAGAACATATACTCCAGGACTCTCCAAACAGACATTCAAAAACATTTGTAACAAAATCTCTGCGCTGAGATGCTTGAAGGAAAGAGGGGGCCTATACAAGGCCAGGACAACAGTTGCTTTATGTGTTATCTGAAGATTTTCGATCAGCCATGCTAGTACAATTAACAGCCACAGACACAAATGTGTAATGAAAACTGTGACATCAAACATAAAATAAGTGCTCAAACTAAGAAGCTAGCATATATTCGTACATGTATAATCATGTTCTCATTGAGGTTTCTTGTGGCATTTATAAAGTAACAACAAGTGAATGAACACACTTTGGGGCTCCCTACGTTGTGTCCTTGGTCTTAGAATACAAATGAAATACTTTATATTTTGTTTATCTTTTTTGTTTTGTGTGATGCAAAGGACATTGCTCGTCAGGTCTGACTTCACAAAATCTGACTTGGAGGTGCTTAGGTACAAAAGTTTGTAAAATACTCATTTATCAAAGGTAAACAATGCTGACATCTGGTGTCACCGCAACTCTGCTCAAACATCTACTGACACTGAAATGAAACTAAAATTCATCTCATTGTACACTGAATGGCAGCAGTGAGGGTGGAAAACAAGTTTGGCCACCTGTCTGTGTGTGTGTGTCTTTGTGTCTGTGTGTGTGTGTGTGTGTGTGTCCTCTACAGGTTTTCAAAGATGACAGAACAGAGGAGGAAGATGGCATAGAGCAGTAGAAGACAGAGGCCCAGCCTGCGGTCCAACCTCCAGCGGTTTAGATGGACACACAGCACCTGAGGAGACATGACTAGAGTCAGACACACAGTCTCTCTTTTCCCTGCAACCACAATTTATCTGAAGCTGAAATTCATTTCCTGTAGCGCTGCTATCTCAAGATATCTCTGAAAACTTAATCAAGGGCTCTCGGGCTGCATTGGAAAAAAGAACAAACAGGCACCTGACCTCAGTCTTTTTCTGTCTGCTCATGACTTTAATCATTGTTTATTAGTACAAAACAGCAATAGACGGAGACTGACTTACAGTAAGTGTGACAGAGGCCAACAACAGAATCACTGAATACACCAGGCCTTTGCTGTTAATCGTCACCTAAAGAACAGTGAGAAGTAAACATTAGTTTTGGACCTGAAGATTTAGTGGTATATTATGTCTTACACTACTGTAGCCATTGATATTAAATATCACACAAGATTTCATTCAGTTTTATGTAGTTCTGAACACAGCATTGATATGAAGTTAACTACATCAACATAACTAGAGGTTGGGAAGCACCAGCAGAAGGGATATGGAGACCTTTCTCTGATCATTTGATAAATCTAAGTAGATTATCCCCTCTCTTTTAGCTTTGGTTTGATCTGTATCAAGTCCTGATGGAGATTTGTGAAGCTATAAATAATACAATAAACTCAAAGACACAATCTAAATGTACTCTGGAGCTTCAGAGGAGTCAACCAAAACCCACATTTAAGACCCACAAAGGTGAGATGAGAGAGCAATCAGAAAAGTACAGGTTTAAAAGTGAAAGTCTGCACATATCTGCAAATAGGATGTAGGTGATATAAGGCAGAGACAACAGCTGGCATTACCACAGATCCGTAGCTGACTATCAGGGTCCGCAGTGCCCAGGGAAACCCCAAGCCCAGCAGTACATCAAAGATATTACTGCCAACGGAGTTGGACACAGCCATGTCGCCCAGTCCTGCAAGATTTAATATCTTCATAAACACACAGTGAAAACATGCTGCTTAATGTTTTGACATTTATTTAAGTTAATTTACTACTAGCTGCCACACAGCCACCTATGTACATCTAACCCTTTAACTGCCTGCTCACCCATGTGGTTGGGTCACTATATCTCAATGAGAGGATTAGGGCAGTTAAAGGGTTAACATGAGTTCATCACTGCATAAATCAGTGAATATGACTTCTCTGTGGAGATGATGAGATTTTAACACATTCCACCAGGAAAAAAAACAAGACTCAACTGAAACTACACGAGAAAATGTTAGTTCACAATTGAACATTCTTGCATGTCATGTGTTATGTTTTACCACAAAGCTACTGCCAGAACAATGAGAAATCTTTGTTCATGTAATTCTCAAATTAAAGTATTCCAGGTGAGTCTGACCCATCAGTCTAAACTCATCTGACAAGATGCTTAACCTATTGTCAAAACTTTTTAATCAGTTAGATTTTCTGCTTTCTGAAAGATAAACTTACTCAGCCTCTAAAGAATATAATGATGCTATTTTTTAAAAGAAAATTTCAGGCTTTTGTTTAGATTTTACAGGCAAGTATTTAATTTGTTTAAAATAGACCATTTTCAAAAATTACAAATGACTCATGAGCATGTTGGGATATACGTGTGAAAAAAAGCCCAAGAGTCTGCTCGTAATTTGCAGTTTGATTACATTTCCGGCGTCCAGCTTCTATTGTCAACAATATGACAACAAGTGCACGTGATTTATTTTCCTGGGGTCGACATCTGTTCTGCTTAGACACTGATAATTGCTGTTTGTGGTTTCTTATTAAACTGTGTAAGAAAACGGAAATGTTAAGAATGGATAAAATAGTCAGTTCTTCCCAGCCATGTACATGTAAATGCTTGTTGCCAGGGATTAAACACACTTTCACACACCTTCACGGGCAACAATGAGGCTGGCCATGCAGTCAGGAACACTGGTGCCAGCTGCCAGAAAAGTGATGCCCATGATGACATCTGGGATTCCAAGTGTGTAGCTGATTATGGTCACCTTAGCAGAGAAAAACAGATTTTTTTAAATTTTTATTGAATCCACTGGATGTGTATGGGGGGCATGCCTGCCTATGCACCTGAGAGGGCTTCATACCATCCAAACCATGAGGTAGGAGAAGAGGGCTATCCAGAGGGTGGAGGACAGGAAGGTGAGCAGGTACCAGCGTTCCCATCGAGGTTGGCTGCAGTCGGGGATGGTGCAATGAAGCAGGGCGCTCACCGGCCACGAGATCAGCCACTTCAGCCACACGCACCACCCATCTGAGGAAATGATGAACACAAGTAAATACGCGTACAAACGCCTACACGTGTATGCCAGAGTTTCCCCCACAGGCATCATTACAGATTCATCCTCAACATCTAAATTATTCACAGAGCATGGCCTGAATGTGTCTGTGAGTCTCTGTGCCATCTCCTTTTAATTAGCTCCATCAGTTTTAAAATCATCTTTTATCCTGGGAAACATTAATATAGGGTGAAGCAGGAAGATTTTCTTTTTCTGGTTGATACAGAAGCTGGATGGCAAAAGAACTTTGATAAGTTTTAGTTTCCAACTTCAACCTTTTCTTGATGGAAAGTAGAAGATGAAAGGCTGTGGATGACAAACGGATGGCGTTGTGTTCTGATGTCACGAGGATAAATGTAGCCACAGGTTACGTTTTTTTGACCTTATAAAAATCTAACAAACAAATGAGGAATTAAGGTGAACAGCTGCCAAAATTCCATTGCATATCTAGAATCTTCTGTGAGCTCGGTGTTTACTTGACTTTGTTTGAGTAATAGTATTTCAGATAAACCTTTAACTCGACTGAACGCAAACTGAAAAAAAAAATGCTTTGCAGCATCAAAAAGTGATTAAGATTTGACAGAGGAGACTTAGTTTTGCCTTTTTGTGAGCTTTAATTCACTCACCTGACAGGCCAAAGGGTTTGAAAGGAACGTTCTCCTCTTCTCCTTCCTCCTGCTCTTCCTCTTCCTCCTCTTCATCTTTTGGCTTTGCACCATCACCCTTCTCTTCATCCGCCTCCTTTGCCCTCTCCCTCTCTCCCTCCAGTGATTGTCTGTCCCCCTCAGCCCCCGTCCCGTTCTCCTTCCCCCAAGTTCCACTCGCACCCAAGCTTTCCTCCCCTGAAGCTGCCCCTTCCTCTGGGGTCACCTGAGCACGAATCAGCCTCTGCGTCTGTGCACGGGCCGAGAGTTTGATTGAAATGAGAAAAAAAGAAAGATGGAAAAAGAGGAGATAACAGAGCGATGTGAGAAATGCTGCAGCAGGTTTATGTAAATGACTTCATCAGACCGAAGCTGAGAATATGAGGACTGGCAGGAGGACTAATTATGCAGCCACAGAGGTCTTCGCATTCACCAGAGGTTAGGAAGCGCTGATCGGCGGCAGGAGCGAGAGCAGAGGCAGCATTGCCAGGGGAGCTTTGATTTGCTACTGGAATGGCAAAGCATGCAGGAGAGCCAAGTGAGTGAGAAAGCAGATTCACAGTATGAGTTCTTCTCTGGTTTTCTGTCCGCCATAACATTACACATCAGACACCACGTTGAGTCCTTCTTTTATTTTAGTCTGTGCTGTATACCAAAGGGAAAGGGAATTTTATTTTATTGGAAAGCGTATATGTTATCTATGCATTTGTTGCCGAAGGCTGCAATCCAGTTTTTTCTTCCCTGATTCCAGTTTTAAAGGCTCAGCCTTCTGCTTCTGCAATGCTCGAGTCCCAAACTAAGACTAACCGTCTCACAAATGTAATATCTGAAAAATAAAAATACCTGGTGTTTTGTACATGGAGATCAGGGATTGTTAAGAACAATTTTCATAAATAAGCTTTATTCAAGCATATTTGATGCTAATGAGTGTTATGTGCTTAACTTGGTATCCCAGGTTATAATTTCACACAGTGCTGGTCTTTCTAGTAGAAAAAAATAAGAATAGAATAATCTTTATTTGTCAGTATATATCTCATGAAACACACTAAAATTTGACCGCTGCTTTTCACCCACCAACAGCCCAGGGAGCAGTTGAAGGGCCTTGCTCAGGGGCCCAAAGTAGTTCATCTCTGTTACCAACCTGGGGTACTGAACCTGGGTTCTCTGCACCCAAACCCACCTCCGTAATCATTAGGCTACCACTGCCCCAGAGGGGTGGTGTGGGTGGTGGTGTGGGCCTCTTCTACTCGGGTCAATCTAAAGCCCCAGCTGGGATTGATGCTACAACCAAGATGAGCCTATCTGATAATATATTTCCTGATTTAAGTTTGAATCCATGTAAATCTTAAGTGTGCAGTAATCTAATGTGTTCTCTTCCTTGCATGCTCAGATTCTTGCATTTTTAAAAAAAATATTGCTTATTATAGTTAGTTACTATTTAAGTCAGTTTATTTGAGACATCCTTTATTGTATTATTTCTTTCTGTATTTTAAGATTACAGTAAGGGATTTCTGAATGGCATCCCCTTTGTTGATATTTGAAAGAAAACAGAGAGAGCTAGCTTCTCCCTCCATCCCGTGCTTTTTTTAAATTTTTTTAGTTTATTTGTGAAGATAATGGTTTGTTTGTTTGTTTATTAAATTTTTAACAGTCTACTCACGATAGCCCGCAAGTAGCTGGAGAGAAGCTATTTGCTAAATGTGATAAAACAGAGTTCTGGGACAGAAATCATGCGGAGTCACTTAGTCTGCCTTTAACACAAGACTTTTTTTCTTTTGTAGGATCCCAGTGGTGAAGTTCGTCTAGGGCACCATACTGGCTTTGCATGATCTACTTTAACCATGATATGAGTTGTATTTTAATGGTCCTGTGACGAACCATTAAAATACTTCACATTTCACCTGAAGATAGCAAGGGTGCGCTTCAGCAAACCTTTGAGATCCTAAATTCATTTTGACATTTAAAATATTCATAATTTAATGAATACCCATCAATCTAGTGAAAAATAGAGGCGACTTGTGAAATGTCATATGAGGGCTGTGAGCACATGCAGTGTACCTCATTAATGACTATGCGTCCTGCCATGCACAGGTGGGTGTAGGGGGAAAACGTGCGGGATGATGAGAAGGCGGAGGCTTGCCTCTGAGAGGGGGAGCTGGTGGGGTTGCAGATTCATTAGCTCATCCACCATCACCACTGCTGAGTCTTGACCGGCCACCACACATGAGTCTGCAGATGGACAGGTGTCAGGAGAAAACCAGAGTGGAAAATGTATACACGGCTTAATAAAACTGAAGAGCAGACAAAAAGAAAAGGAAAAGAAAAGAAAAAGAAAGCATGCTGGATTGAGAGAGGAAAACGTGGTTTAGATCTATTTCAGCCCTCCTAAAATCCACAAGGGAAGAGAGATGGTTTTGATAGGCGACCTAAAGTGTGTCACTGGGGCTGCCGGGCGCCGCTCAGAGACTGAGGGAAGCTTTTGACGTTTTGAATGCACACATGTACACGTACAAACACGAGCTCCAGCACCTGGCTTCAGCGGCACCATGTCATTGTCACAATCTCCTGCGTTTCCGACGGCAGTTGTCCGGCGCAGAATGCTCAGGCACGTTTGACCGTCCATTCTGCAGTGTCTCTCTACCAGGCAACAAAGAGATCTGTTGAACCTACAAAACACACACACATGCGCAACGATATTGTTTCTTCAGTGGGTCGAGAGTGGTGTCACCAAAATGAGAGAGGAAGAGACTCACTTCATGATGAGTATATAGATCCCATACATGGAGATTAGGATGATGGTCTCCCACCTGAAACAAGCAACATTCGTTACAGCTGTTGTGGATCTCATTTCAAAACAACAAAGACTCCAGAATTTAAAAGAAGAAAGTCCATTTACAGTCTTACCATAGCACTTTTTCATCATAAATCACCTGCATATAAAGAGAAATTGTAGATTCCAACTCAGAGATGGATTTCTTACATTCAAACAATAATAGATTCATAAATAGAGGCTATTCTCTCTCAGCCAGCAGCCATGTAGCGTGGCCTACAGTTTGTGGTTGGTGCAGGTGTTTAAGGTTGTTACGCTTGTCTTCCAGACTCCAACACCTTTCTGTATGTATTTTAGACTACATAACAGAAAAGAGACTTTAAGAGTTTTAGAGACTTTTTATCAAAACAGAGCGGTGAGGTTAAATTAGGACAGAAACACAGCAGTGCAATATCTGAGTTGCATAGAAACTCCTCAAAGTAACGCACCCAAGATGACACCATCTGTTGTTCACAAGTACTGAAAAAAAACCCTCCTTTGTTCTTACTGCTCTTTTTGAGGTCTCTGTCTGCCTGTTTATTGCATATTTCTCTGCTGCACTTTAGTACACTGCCTCCGCCTACACTGGAGCACCACAATGCTGTGGGGGTAGGGGGTGGGTGGGTGGGGGTCCTCACCAGAATAAGCACCAGGATGGACAGGATGTAGAAAACAGCGTCCCTGAACAGGGGCCACCAGCTCAGAGTGATGGGCTGCAGAGAAAAAGGGGGACGATTACATGGAGAAATAACTGTAACATCCAAAAAAGTCTGATTTTTCTTTGACCAAAGCAAAATCTGCACAGGTTAATTGTTAAATTTCTTTTCTAAGAGTTTAGATGCATTTGATTTACATGTCAGATTCCTCTGAGGTTAATGAAGTCGGATTCTAGGAAGATAGATGATTTTAAGCAATTTAAAAACTCACTGACTGGCAAAATCTCAAGGCTGTATCTCGGTGAAAAACTCCCATACCGGCTATGACCTCTTTGGCTTTAAAGATGCAAGATGCAACTTTAAAGCCAATGACATCACTTTATAATCAAGCCAATGGGCAGGACTGCATAACATAAATCACTTCAGTGTTTGGTTAACCACTGCACATTATTTTCATCCTCTTCGTCTAAATTAAATCTTTAGTATTGTGTCCTACATGTAGAAAATGTTCATCAACTAAATGCTATCAGCTATTAAAAGTACTTGACCTCCAGCATCAAACAGGAAGGAGGCAGAAGGCTGGTAGAAATAAAATGTGGACTCCAGGGACAACAAGAGCATGTTAATAAACATCAGTCATCTTGAGCTGTGGATAAGAAGGAGAAATGTCCTCTGGTCCAGCTGTCCAAAACCTGCATTTTTGACATATCCACATTTTGTACTGTGTGTTTGCATCAGGGGGTTGAAACTTTGATCAAATCATCAAACTTGTATTTTTGAATCTTGACTGTGTATTCATTTTATCTTTGTATTGTTGTGTGTGTGCTTGCATCAGAACTTCAGAGAAATGTACCAAATCTGGCAATAAAATAATGACTAGACAAACCTGTCCTGCGAAGATGCCACAGAGGCCGATGATGACCAGCATGTTAAAAACAGCTGAACCCACAATAGTTCCCACGCCAACATCTCCCTTTGTGATAAACACCCCTAAAAGCAAAGCATGAGCTTATGAGATAATCATCCTTGGGAAATATAAAATCTGCAACAATGGCAGGAGTCTTCAAGAAATGGTGGAGGTTCTTTCTTCTGGTTCTGAACAGAAATGTTTGTCTTCTCTTTGCACCCAAAGGGGCTTGACTGATGTCTTTTATGTTATCCGCCTGGTTATATAATATTCACTGCATAATGCTTAAAGTCACCCCAATATTTATCAAAGTCAGGCTTATTTTCTTTGGAGAAGTAAACAAGTTATTTTAGACTCATTAAACTAGAAAATCTCTTCATGTTACATGGAAACAAACTTTTCAGTTTTACAACTGGCATTATTATGTCTGTCGAAGCCTTTGTGACACCCTCTAGCAGATGACTGAGGAATATGTCTCTTTGGTGCAGTCTCTGTGCTTTGAGAAATGATAATCTGGAAATATTTATTTCAAAACCAAACTTTCTTTTTCTTGAACTTCATCATACAAATATTTGCATTCGCCAGTTACACTAATGAGAAAACTTTGGCCACGGCTATCAGCCATGGCCAATATTGATTATAGCAAATTTTCTGGTGAGACGGGAAACCATAAATCAGATTAAAGTCTGCTCATCCAGACATCTATGTTTATGTTTACAAGTACTTGTGAACGGCCAATCAGCGCTGCTTCCTACAAGACTAAACTTTTTTCCATCCTAATCAGATCCATATGATTGCTGAAGAATGGAGTATGTGTTGGTCTAAAGGTCTAAACCATGAGTGACGAATTAGACAGGCATCATACTGACCAATCAGAGAAGTGAAGAGCTCGGGGGCGGAGCTGCCAGCTGCCATGAACGTTGCCCCGGCAACATCCTGACTGAGCTGAAGGTTCTAGCAGACAGAGGTGAAGACTTTAAACAAGTTCAAACATGAGCTCTTTGATATCCTTTAATATTCTTGTTAATGTATTGATCCTACCAATACACGTGAAAGCCACCGTTTACTCCAAAAACCTTTAACATACACAAACGAGCTATTGAACTGGCCATTTTTTCCTTTAACCCAGTCTAATTCAGTAAAACCAATCAAATATACACCAATGTATGATGAAAAATAGTCATAAACATGAGCAAGCAGGGAAACTCGGAAAGCATTGATAAGCTGACATTACTGATTTGAAGAGAATTATAGAATGTAATGAATGCAAAGAAAATATCATCCTCTTGCTTTTTAAAATTTGGAAAGTATTAAACAAAAATTGATTATCTGATCAACTTTCAGCTGAACAGGACGTCAACCACAAGTCTGACGAGACAAAAACTACACTTCAAGTATAATACATTTGTCTTTGGTTCCTACCTCTGACACTTTCTCCAGTGATGGCACAAAGTAAACATCACACACTATGGCCAGTGCATAAAACATGTAGATAGCCTGTTAAATGCAGGAGACAAGGTGTTAACCATGTGGCTTTTGTTTGTGGGTTTTTAATAGCTTAAAATGAAAGAACCTTGTTTCCAGACAGAGCTGATACGCACACAGAGAACATGAAGAAGCACCGCTCCCCTGCTCCTCTGAGTCTGAGTAAAGATGTCCTCCGGAAACTCTTTGATAGCTGGGGAAGAGATGAGAAGTGTGTAACGTCATGTTGTGGAAAAAAAATGACATCCCACCCATCCATCATCGATACTTGCCTCTTCTGTTCAGGCTCATGGGGGTCTTTGAAATCATTTTTAAGCAAAAACTTCCAAGTGGTTGATACTCTGTTGCTATGTTATCTTACCGTGTGCTTTCAGAGATATTATCTTTCAAACAACAGCCTGTCGATGGTCAAGCATCACTCAGAGAGGATCCTCAGATGCTCATTTCTAACTGATCAAGGTTCAAGGTTGAAAAATGTGGGTCCGTGCATCTCTAATTCCTGATTGTGCTTTCATTGCTCTATCTCAATGACATTTAGACAAGCCCTTCACAAACTGAAAAAGGGGAGGTCTTTTAAAAAATAAAACACATAAAATAAAAAAAAGCACTGGATTAATTGTCTGACAGCACAAGCTTTTTTTGTGATTGTGGTGTAGATTTTTAAAGATTAATGGATTGGTCAGTTATAACACATGCTGTTATCTGGGGCTCTGTAACAAAGCTTGAAGTCACTTCTCTCTGCTTGTGTGTGCAGTCTGATCTTGTTAACTATATGTCCAGCATCCCCTAGCAACAAGCTCCCACACCACTTCAGGTTAAAACAGTGTTGCTCATGTTTGCAAGAATCCATGTGCATTATCAGAGAGTTTCTTCTGAGCAATGACGCTCTAGTGACTTTGCGATATATTTTTATACCAGACGCATGACAGCAGTTCAAAAGAGGCCTTTAATTTGGCTGAGCCAATAAGTACAGCATCACAATATTCTTCCAATCTTTAAGGGATTGAGCAAGATTGTAATAGTTTGAACTTAATCTTGAATGCTGCAGTCTTGGTTATGAAAATCATGTCGAGACAGGCAAAACAGAAAACTTCAAACTTTCTGCAAAGATTAGGTTTACAAACATGTAGGCAGCACAAGCGTGACAAAAGTGGTTGAGAGCCTGCACAGAGTCAACACTGTGCCATGAAAGGCAAACATGCACCATGTGTAAAAATGTAGATGCTATGCTTTAACATTATGACAGACCGTCACATGGTCTTCCATGGACACAGTGCTCAGACTTTATGTCTCTATTATCAATAAATGATTGTTGTTCTTAAATACTACAGCATGATCATTTCAAGAACACGTATTCCAGGTCTTTAGGTTAATTTGTGGTGTGTTCCTCTGGGGCACTAACTTTCTTCCTTCTGAATAAACGCAGTTCACATCTCACTCTAATTCAGCGTGAGATCATAAGACGCTATTCATAACGCACCATTTTCTCCGTGTCTTTTAAACAGATCCGAGCACACAGGAGTTAATGAGAGAGACGATGATGAGATGCAGCTAATCAGGAGATCATTAGGACAGGGAAGGCACTTTGAACCGCAACAGATGCATGGAATACCCAACCACAAATTCAGCATTCGGTTTCCTAGCAACTGGGTCCCTCAAAGGCCTGACTGTGTTTAAACATCTAGAGTTTGAAAAAAAAATGAAGAATGAAGTAGACCAAAGAGGTGAATCAGTCCACAAAGGAGAAGGACATGAAATAAACAGATTAATAGAGATGACAGAGACGAGAGGAAAGGTTTCACACAGCCCCCACACACAAACAAATGTCACCAAGAATATTATAGGAACCATTTATTCAAAAGCTTGTAAAAAAGCTTTATGGTTGAATTAATATCTAAAATATCTGCATTCATATATATATATATATATATATATATATATATATATATATATATATATATATATATACACATATATATATACATATA